>PVKU01000072.1:134614-593449 GCA_004027475.1 Anoura caudifer | reverse complement strand
CTTGCAGCAGTTCTGTTGCCTCAGATGACTGAAGTCCCTAAACCCTAACCCCAAAGACTTGAATCCTGATCCCAAACCTTAGGCCTATGGCTCCCAGACTTCTTCGAAAACTACCCACAGCCCTAGAAGCTCCCACACTGCCCACTCCTCAGCTTCTGGTCGCTGCTCTGGCTGCTGCAGATGGGCCTGCAGATGCCACTGCTTTGAGCCCAGACCCTCTGCTGTGCAGCTGAACTGGACCACCCTGGCTCACTTGCAGCAGCATCACACTGCTGGGATGGGGGCCCTGCCTTTGAGGAACCCACTGAACACAGGACAAAGGAGTTGTATGAATGAGCAAATGCCAATACAGTGTGAGAACTGCAGTAGCGATACGCAGAACATGGAAAGATTGGCCTAGAGGACAAGAATGCACTCCATCGGAGGGCCAGGGAAGGGGGTCAGGGAAGGGAGTCCTGGAAGGCTGTCGGGAGGAAATGTTGTCTAACTTGGAGTTTAAAAGAAGAACTGGAGGGGACCACAGTGGGACAGTGAATTTTTAATGATTCAATGGTCATGTCTGTCTTTAGCATAATTTGTCCCTTTTGTGGCTGCTAACTTCCAATTCATTTGGTTTTTACCTCTGAACTAAAAATCCGAGGCAGAATCTTGTCCTACATTATAGACTCTGGATTTCCCCCAGCAGACTAGTCAATAAGGGAGCTCTGGGGTCAGTCAGACGCCCTTGGTTGAAAACTTGCAGCTCCCAGTCTTTAAAAGAAACTCTGACCTCTCTGAATTTCAGGTTCCACATCAGAAAAGCAGAGAAAACAATTCCTCCCAGCAGCTCGCAGGGCAGCTGCACGGCTCAGATGGAAACAGTGAGTGTGAACCTGCTTCGTGAGTGGGAAACCCCCCTGCCCATGTAAGACTTCGGTACTACAGCAAGGCCTCCCTGGGGGCTGACCCAACACCTCCCCAAGAAATCAGGGTAGCTACAAGAAAAAGCCTGAGTCTTCAATTCCCCCCTCTGTGCATGGCTATAATGCCTGGGTTTGTTGGTCAACAGGTGCCTTACAAACAAGCCGTTACCAAGCCTAGCGTTTCTTTCTTTCTTTTTTTTTTTTAAGATTTTATTTATTTATTTTTAGAGCAGGGAAGGGAGAAAGAGAGGGAGAGAAACATCAATGTGTGGTTGTCTCTCAAGCACCCCCTACTGGGGACCTGGTCTGCAACCCAGGCATGTGCCCTGACTGGGAATCGAACCAGAAACCCTTTGGTTCACAGTCCAGCACTCAGTCCCCTGAGCCTCACCAGACAGGATGACCAGGCCTGGCATTTCTTATCTGATTTCTCTTGCAGCTGCTCTTCAGCGGAGAAATCCCACCTCTACAACAAGGATGCACACTCAGGCTCCTAGGAATGAGCTTCTGTGTGACCCAGATGGGTGAGTTCAATGGTCAGGAGTGTGCAGTTGTGGGTGCCATTTTTTTTTTAAAAAAAGGAAGGGATTGACCTAAGATGACAACCTCCTAATCCCCTGCCTACAGAAGAAAACAGATTCTAATGGTGAGGTTGCTAACCCAGAACACTATGCTACACATCCTTTACAAAACAGATGGGTGCTCTGGTTTTTTTAAAATGATAAAAGCAAAACTTGGCAAGCAAGCCTTCCGCCGATCCCTCAGTTTGATACCATTGAAGGCTTCTGGGCTCTGTGCGACAGTATCCAAGTGTCAGGTCATTTAATGCCCGGCTGTGACTACTCACTTTTTAGGATGCTGTTAAGCCTATGTGGGAAGATGCAAAAAACAAAGGAGGAGGTCAATGGCTAATTCCATTGAATAAACAGCAGAGATGAAGTGCCCTTGATCACTTTTGGCCAGAGACACCTGTGCCTTATTGGAGAATCTTTTGATGATGACAGTGCCCATGTAGGTGGAGCTGCGGTTGACGTTAGAGCTAAAGGTGATAAAACAGTGATATGGACCATTGCATGTGGAGACACAGAAGCTGTTCACATATATTATAGTGAGGGTGAACAAGGAAAGGTCAGAACTTCCTCCAAAGGTAGCGGCTGGTTATCAGCCCCGTGCAGACCCATCTACTAAGAGTGGCTCCATGACTAAAAATAGGTTTGTTGTTTAAGAAGACACTTTCTGAGTATTCTCACAGGAAACTACATCAAGCAATCAAGATTTAGGAGCAGAAGCAAAGCCTCTTCAAAAGCATAGTAGACTGCATTTAAGTAATTTTTTTTTTTTTGGCAAAGGAAAAGTGTTAGGTTTATTTTCCATCTAAATGTTGCAAAGATGTGCCCTGGCCAGTGAGGCTCACTTGGTTGGAGCATAGTTGGTATATCACAAAGCAAAAGGTCGCCAATTCAATTCCAGGTCAGGGCACATGCCTAGGTTGCAAGTTCAGTCCCAAGTCTGGGCATGTAGGAGAAGCAACTGAATTGATGTTCCTCTCTCACATCGATGTTTCTCTCCCTCGCTCCCTCCCTTCCCCTCTCTCTAAAATCAATGAACATGTCCTTGGGCAGGATTTAAATAAATAAATAAATAGATAGATAAAGAAAAAAATGTTGCTAAGATATAAGTCTCATTTGCCTTTGTCTTATACATCTGTGTTCATTTTTTAAAAAATTTCCGTGAGAGTGCCCACTTACCCCAATCAAAGCATTGCGGTATACATCATCCCCAGAATCCATAAACGTGTTCCTGGCCCCCTCAGTAAGAGTATAGAAGAATCACCATTACAAACACATTTACCCACAACGATGTTGAAAAAAAAAAGAACTTGCATTTCTCTACCTTACAGGAGAAGAACTCTGCTTATGTTCCATTGTATGCAGGAGCATACTTTGCTGGTTCAAAGTGGTATAGTGCATACAGTTTCCTAGCAATTTTCTTTTTTAAGTTTATTTTTAGAGAGAGGGAAAGAGAGGGAGAGAAACATCCATGTGCTAAAGAAACATTGATTGGTTGCCTCTCGCATGCCCCCAACCAGGGACTTGGTTGGTGCGCATACATGGGTTGTGGGCCAAGTTCCCGCACAACCCAGGTATACACACCAACCGGGAATCAAACCTGTGGCCTTTTGCCTTGAGAAAGGATGCTCAACCAACTGAGCCACACCAGTCAGGGCTCTAGCAATTTTCCTCGTTTCTTCTTATAGCATTGTCCTTGCTGTACTCTTGTGGATGGCGGCTAGATATTAATTTATTTGTTTCCCTACTTAATAGCATTAGTGATTCTGATTTTACTTTTTCATTTGTTTTGCTTTTGACTTTTGCCTGATGTATTATAGTATTGGTGAAGGTTCCGGGAACATGACACAGAGGCAAAATAAACATTAATTTGGAGCAAAATAAAAATGAAAATGAAAAAGGAAGGAGGAAGGAAGGGAGCTGCGGGTGGGGAGCTCGTTTGAGGGGAAGGGGAATGCTCTCACTTGCCTGATGCTGAAGAAACCTTGGTGAAGGTTAGTGTGTCTGTGTGCTGCTGGCCTGCTCCCTACCTCCCCAAGAGAGGCCCAGGAAAGGAATGCTCTGGAAGGGGAACCAAAGCTGAAAGCAACTTTCAATTACGTGTTCAACTGCCTACTGTGGGAAAACAGGAAGAGAGTTTTTAAGGCAGGGAGCTCCCGGAGGCTGAGGTTCTCAGAGCTGGTGGGAGCCCATTGACTTTGGGGATGGAAGCGGACCACTGTGAGAAGAAAAGCCAACCGCTGAGCTGTCTGGAAGAGCCAGGTCCAGAGCTTGGGCTGAACTGAGAGGGATGAGCATTGGATCTGAGCTGAGGAAGTTTACCCAACTGAGGATGCCTTGCGTGCAGTCCTAGACAAGTCACTTCCACCCTGAAGGCCTGTTTCTCCTTGAGTGAAGCTGGAAGATTGGTTTCGGCCATTCCTAAGCACCTTTCTAGAAACTGGCTCATTTAGTGTCTGATGCAGCTGTCAGGTGAAGAAACTCAAGTAATGGAGGAGGGTAATTGGTCACTCACTGTCCTCTCTGTCCACTGGACTGCCCAACATTGTCCACACTCATTTACTGACTTCCTAAAAAAGTGACTGAGCACCAGCACTTACACAGTTTTGTAGGGTCTGTCTGCCCTATTATCCTGCTCACTCATCCCAACATCCCTGTAAGAAAATAATAACTGCATTTTTAAAAATAATAACTACATTTGACTGAGTGATATTATATGCTGAACATTATTATTCTAAGCCCTTTACATGTTTCATCTTACATAATCCTCACCATAATCACGTGAGGTACAAGTATTATTGTCCCCGTTTCACTGTGTCCCCTTGCCCAGCCACACATGAGCCAGTCCACGGAAACGTTCTGCTAGACACCCAGTGACCTGGAGACTCTGAGCCTGACCTGTGTCCTCTCAGCTGCAGCTCCAGTCCCCAGGCCACCTCCTGCCTGTTAGCACGAGGCCCCTGTTTCTTCCCAGCTGTCCTTGGCTCTCATGACCCTCCTACCAGAGGGGAACCTTGAGAAATTATCCTCCTCAGGCAGCAGGAGGAGGCCACTTGGGTGAGCTGGGTACTGAGGGAGATGCTGAGTTACCCTCCACAAGTCTGCTCCTCCCCAGAGAACGGCTGGCTCGCCCGAGTCTCGCCATATCTTGAAGGAGTGCCTGTTCTAGAAACTTCCTTCCTCGCCAGCTCAGGGATCTGGGGTCATGTCTGCTGGGGATCAAGCTCTCCACCCACGTCCTAGATCCCAAGGGCTCCCTCTCCCACACAGCCTTTCCTCCCTGGCGGCCCATCCCTCCCTCTCTTCAGCTCCCTCCCATCAACTGCAGCTGAAGCACAGCAGAGAGAGCCCCAACATGGAGTCAGGACACTGGGAATCAGATCCAGTTCTGTCACTTATCAAATGCCTGACTCTGGACAGGGTCAGACCCCTGATGAGCCTCAGTTTCCTTACCTGGAAAGTGGGGATCTGAACATGATGAATAGCACTTTCTCTCCAGTCTGGTTTCCAACTGCTCTCCATCTTGTTACCTCTGCTCCATCCAGACCTGTCTCCTGCCCGTGGATTATTTAACAAATTCATTCAACAGATGGGCTGGGCACAGAGCACTGCCTTGTGAGAAGTTCCACACAGCCCCACTATCCAGCAGACTGCAGTCTAGTGGAGCAGGGATACAAGAATCAGGCAATGACTGGACAGAGTCCTGACAACTGTGTGCTGGGGCAATGTGAGGCTAGGCATCTAACTCGGGCTTGGGGTGCCTACAAAGGCTTCCCAGAGGAGGGGACAACCAACCGAGAGGGAAAAGCTTATACCGAGGCCCAGACAAGAGAGGGCTGGCAGGATAGGGGATGCGAACCCAGTTTGGTTGGATTGGACCATAATGTGTGTTCATGTGCATGTGCATGTGTGTGCATACGTGCATATGTTTGTGTCTGCACACTTGCACGTTGGAGTAGGAGAGAACAGAGGGATGAGCTTGGAGAGGTGGCCATGGGTTGGCTCATGCAATTAAGGTGGGCCAAAGAGGACTCTGGGTGTTATGCAAAGAACGGTGGGAGCCCATTGTAGGGGGTTTAAGCAGGGAAGGGGCACGGTCAGATCCATCTTTCTGCCATGGGAAATGGGGATCTGACTTTTTTTTAAAAAGATTGACAATACCAAGCGTGTCCGAGGATGTGGAGCCACTGAACCTCCCATGCTCACACGCACCGGGAAGTGTACATGTAACCCGGCACCAGCATTTTAAAGAACCATTTGGTGATGTCCAGAAAAGTCGAAGATCTATGCATACTCGAGGCAGCAACTCCATTTCTTGGTTTGTACCCTAAGAGACATGTGTGAGGATATTCACCTCAGTGCCATTTGTAATAGTGAAGAAGTAGAAACGACCTAAACAGGCATCTGCAGTGGAACAGCTCTGTAAACTTCAATTTACTTATACAACGGAACACTACACGATGGTTAAATGAGCGAGCTCTATCTCCATGTATCAAGGACAAATCCGAAAAACAATGAGCAGAGGAAGCAACCTGCAAAAGGATACGAACCTCATGTATATGTATAAGACCAACTAAAATACCATGGGGTTTATGGATCATCAGTAGAAAAGGTAGAAAAACACTCTTGGGAACAAATCACAACAACTTTAGGAAAATGTTTACTCTGTGGAGGGAAGGTTAAGGGATAGGGTAGGAATTTAGCTACAATTATATTATATTTCTGTAAAACAGAGAGAACCGAAGCAAGCATGGATGTGTTAATATCTATTGAGTCAAAGTGGTGGAGGTCTTGATGGGTCTTGCATTATTTGCCATACATGATATGTTTAAAGTATTTTGCAACTAATTTAAAGTGGATTGGTGGAGAACAGGGCAAGGTGGGTACAGATATGCTGGGGAGGCTTAGACTGTGTCCTCATGAGGGCTGCTGTGACCCAGGCCAGGGGAGGGCCCTGTAGAGTGGATATAAGTGAATGATACTCAGATGGTAGGATCGACACCACTCTCTGCCTGCTGTGATGTCTTCCTTCCTCTTCTCTCTATCTCAGGTTCCTGATCCAAGTTCCACCTCCAAGGAGGCCTCTCCAACTGCTCCAGTCCTCTGAGATCCTTCTTTTCTCACATCCTATTGCCCCTGCAATAGCAGCCACTCCTGGAGTCATTTCATGCAACAATGTCTGAACTTGTGGTGTCTGTCTGTCTCATCTCTTCAGTAAAGCTGTGTTTGTGCAAGGCAAGAATCCTCTCAGGCTCTTGGCGGGTGTCCCTCCAGTCACATCTCTCTGGCTAATTGCTCTGTCCCAGTGTCTCACAAAATGCCAGACACGTGGTTGCTGCAGGAGAAATTCTAGTTCAATGAATAAATAAATAAATAAGCAGATGACCAAGTGAGTTCCAGAAAGAATTACTGAGAAAATGCAGAAAGACAATGTGGCAGCCCTGACTTAATTCAAACCACCACTTTGCCATTAGCAAGTAGTAACTTTGGGAAAGTCACTTCATCCCTCTGAATCTGTTTTTCTAGCTAGAAAATGGAGAGAGCACCCATTTTTCATCAATAATGCTTATAGATATTATTATTGGTATATACCTATAGACATTATATATTATGGAGGCTATAACCATTATATATCTCTAAGATGCCTATTGTTTCTCGCCAATCGATTTATGTTTCATAGCCCTTTCCTTGTTCCCAGCCCAGAAAGTGTGGCTTTTAATGCCAGGTGACCCAGTCCCTTTGGCAGACAGCTGATGGAGCCTGGTGCACCTCTGACCCAAGCTGGGCCAATTGAACTGTCTCTCCCAGGAATCTGGAATACAGACACCTAGTCAACTGACTTGAATTCATCAGACACTTGATGAACAGCCTACTCTAACCAGGCCCTGAGCTTGCACAGCATGCATTTTAGCCAATGTGCTACAATTCAGGATAAGAGTCTGGGAAGTTGGGGTTAGGGCTGGGAGAGGAATAGATCAGTGTCCCTCTGTCCTGCCCTGTACCACAACCCACCTTGTAGGGACCTCGTGGACAAACCTTCTCTCTCTTATAAAGTCAAGTCTGACTTGCTCCTGCCATTCCCACAGAACTTAGTCTAGTGCCGGGCACCGAGGAGGTGCTCGGGTAACACAGATTTAAGTAAATTGTGTTGGATTGGAATGGAAAGGGCCAGGACTCATGAGGGAAAGAGAAAGCAAGCCAATGAGTGCAGACAAAGCCAAATCATTGGAGGCATGTTTTAAGCAATTACAGATGTTCGACTTATTGCAGAAAAGGCTTGTGGGCAACAAAAAAGAAAAGGGATCTGATGTTTTCTGTGGGTTGGAGTTATAGAGAAGCAGGAGTGGCTTCATACCAGGAAAACCTTTCTGTTGGAACTGCTCATGGATATATTGGGTTGTCTTACAAGGTTCCCTGTTTGGGGAGGCATTCAAGCAGAGACTGGGTACCACTTAGCAGTTATCCAGACGCTGCGTGTGGGGGTTGGCCTAAGTGAGCTGCAGAGCTCCTTTTCACTGGGAATGTCTAACTTCATGCTTTCAGTTGTTGGTGTGCCCTAGATGAAATTGTTAGTCCGAGTTCTAGTTATTTATGAGACCTCTCAGAAACCTTGGCCCTGTGTTCCGAAATAAATATCAGACAAAGAGCATCCATGGGATAACTGTTATGATTTATAATTCCAGTTTTTATTATGCAGTTTTATTAATGTTGGATAAAGTTTTAAGAAAAGCTTTTTTTTTTTTTTTGCCTTAAAAATGTTAATGGGTTGCCTGTCAGCTTCAAAGGAAGGAAAATTGCAAACAAGAAAATGGTGTAGCTACAGAGTTCATGTGGAAGTAGAAAGAGAAGCAAAGCTCCAGCCAAGTGCATGGCATGTGCTCAGCACAGGCCCGTGTCCTGCCCACTCTGCTGTTATAGCACAAAGTCACCAAGAGGACAAAATCGAGAAAAAGACTGGGACGGCTTGCAGAATCCAGCCGACCTTGTTGTCTGGGTGATGCCAGCTGACTGAAGAGGGATAAGCAACACTCCAACCTGCACTGTGCGAAAGAAGAATTCCCCTGCCCCGTAACAGTACCTCCCCGGTCCCCTTCCAGTTTACTTCTCCCATCATCCTGACAATCTGCTCCTTGAATAGGCAGGGCCATTCTCAGAACAGGCAGAAAAGGAAAAGCTGGTGCGGTTCTTTGGGGGCTCCATGCTGC
Organism: Anoura caudifer; assembly: GCA_004027475.1. NCBI lineage: Eukaryota > Metazoa > Chordata > Mammalia > Chiroptera > Phyllostomidae > Anoura > Anoura caudifer. The sequence continues at coordinate 584,773 of PVKU01000072.1, read as the reverse complement.
TCCTATCTTCCTCTTGGGCCTTTTGGCATCTCGGAGCTTGTCAGGGAGCCACCCCCAACTGGACCCACCAGGAAGCACATATGTAAGCCCATGCAGCCAGCTTCCAGGATCCACACATCAAAGTCAGAGAAGCACCTGCACAGCAAACAGAAATGACAAAGGGTTTGATCACTGGACAAATATCAATAGCTGTGGTTTTAACTTTGGCCATGGAACTTCGAAAAACCCAGAGCCTACACCTGAAACCCTTAATATCAGAATCTCTGGGGTGCGACACAGACATTGGCATTTTTATCTTTAAAAATATACTTTTTTAAAAAGATTTTATTTATTTATCTTTAGAGTGGAAGGGAAGGAGAGAGGGAGAGAAATATCAACATATGGTTGCCTCTTGTGTGTCCCCTGCTGGGAACTGTCCTGCAACCCAGGCATGTGCCCTGACTGGGAATTGAACCGTGATCCTTTGGTTCACAGGCCCATGCTCAGTCCACTGAGCTACACCAGCCAGGGCCAAAATAGATATACCTTACATACCTCTGAAACTTCTAGAGCTTAACTACATGTGTGAATGTGTTTATTTAAATGCCTACACCCTGAACAAGACAGGGAGCATTTCCATCATCTCAGGACACGCCCTCCTGCCCTTCCTGGTCAATGCCATCATCCTCAGACTTCAGAGCTCAAGATAAACCATTGTTCTACTTTTTTTTTTTACCTCAAATTAGTCTTACTTGTTGTAGACTTGCATTTAAATAGAATGACACGCTATGAATTATTTCGTGTGTGGCTTCTTTTACTTAGCATAATGCTTTGGAGATTTATCCATGTCTTGTATGTGGCAGTATTCCACTCGTATTTCATAGCTTAGTTGTGTGGGTCTTTGCAGATGTGTTCAACGTACTTCTCCATTCAGCTGTTGGTTTTGGTTGTTTTCAGCTAGCAGAAACTCTGAATAAAGCCTCTGTAAGCATTCACCTACTGGTCTTTGTGAGGACATAGGTTTTTATTTCACTTGGTTGACTACCCAGGAGTGAGATTGCTGTGTTACTTCACGAGTATAGGGTTAACTTTATAAGAAACTTCTACACTGTTTTCATATTATAACATTTTTACGTTTCTACCAAGAGTGGATGAGAGTTCCAGTTACTCCACATCCTTTCCAGCATTTGTTATTGTTGGCTTATTTTTTTAATGAGCTTTTTGTTTACAGAAAAATCACAAAGGTAGTGAAGAGAGCTCTTATATTCCTGTGCCCAGTTTCCCTTATCATTAACACAGCAGCCTGGGACACGTGTTAAACGTGGTGACACGTTGACGGTACATTGTTATTAACTGAGGTCCATTCTTCATTCAGATTTCTTTAGTTTTTACCTAATGTCCTTTTGCTGTTCCAGGATTCCATCCACAATGCCACGATACATCTTGCCGTCTCCACCCTAAAATGGCCCTAACCTGGGGGGGCATAAAGGAACAGAATGTTAGATAACTCAGTGGGTTGGGTTTGGTCTACTTCTGCCCTTTATGATGATTAGCTACAACAGTTTTCTCTGGCTCTGTTTAAGCAGTCCCCTTAAGACTTTCCTAACACCTACACTGCAGAAAATAAAGTGATATCTATCTGGTCAAAAAGAATTCCTGATGCACTAACGCCATTAGGTGGAAGACATTAGATAAAATCTTGGTGAATTCCTATCAGTTGTCAGGTTCTAAGCCCAGAAGGTACAAAAAAGAACAAGATGTGATTTTTACCCCAAAGTAGTCCCCAATCTAGTTGAAATCCCTGTCTATATGGCTCTAAATGAAATACATTTCAGATTGTGGTAGGTGGGTTCATGGTAAGGGAGAGATGTATTCAAAGGGCTTTTAGGATCATGGGTATTTCTAACTTTGGGGCTCAAAGGAATAGCTTTTGAGTTGGGTCCATTAAGGATAAGAAGGGTGAAGAAGATGGGGGAGTACAGAAGGGAAGGGCATCCTAAGCAAAAAGAACGTATGCGAGGGAGAATAAGTAGAACACTAGGGGAAGTTTGGGAAGTCCTATGGAAAAAAAAGATGAGGAGGAGCATAGTTTATGGAACAGCAGAAATAAGATGCTTGCATCCTCCCCGTTACGTAAGCTAATGCAGATTTAGGAAATAAAAATAATGTAGGTACTTCCCACTGATTTTTAATGAACCTCACCTTATTTGGTGCTAGAGTAGATCTTTAGCAGAAGTTTAACACAAGTCTGTCATTATAGTGAGGGAACCAGAGATGTCTGACTGTGTGAATCTCACCCTAAGACTGTGATCTCACTGAAGTCACATCTTACATTTTAGCACCAAACTGTGGAGAGGAATCTTTCCTTCGGAATGTGGTTGTTCTCACTATTTCCCATATGCACAGGCACAGCAGAAAGGTCAGACTACTGAGTGGACTGGAAAGCTTAAGGATCAAAGGCACTCAGCCAAAAATGCATTTCACAAACCTGTCTCCCCAGCAGCCAGAAAGTAGGCGTGTGGGGCTGCCACTTATTTACCACATGTTGTGCCCCTGAGAAAGTCCTTTCCTTCCTCAGTTTCCCCATCTATGAAATGAGCATATTAATACCGGCTCTCCCTGCTGTCTCATGGGATTCTCAGGAAAGCCCAAATGACCTACTTTGTGTGCAAAAGTCTTGTAAGGTTCAGAGCACAACTGTGATGCCAAGGGTTATTATTACTAATAATAAACAAGAAGAATGTATAACAATGACCAGAATTTCCTGTTGAGACAACAACTTCACAAAACTATTAAGAAAGCTAGGATGTTTGTCGATTCCACAAGGAGAGTTATGTGCTGGTATTGTTTCAACAGTCTCCAGAGAATAAAGGGTTTGGTAGCAAGAAAGAATGAGCCAATTTGTCCTAAAGACTTTTGTTCTTTTTAACATCGGCTCAATAGTTTTTTGTGCCTTCCCAAGATTTTTCCTGCCAATCCTGCCATGATTGATGAGGAGTGGGTATTACTGAGTTGATTTTGTTTTCCTGAAAAGAATTTATCTTTCCACATGCTAAGACTCATATAATTTAGGTCTGGGAACACCCGCTCCTCCGAGACAGCCCCCAGGCACAATCCTGGGCCCTGGCGAACATCTACTTCCTTCTGACCTCAGAGTTTTGTTTCTTCTATTGGACTTACCAAGAAAGAAGAGAGGGAAATGTGTGCCTGACCCCAAACCAGTCTACCAGAACCCCTCCATTCCCCTGCCATCAGCTGAGGTCAACAGGCTTTCATGTGGGTACCAGTGGCATTTATAAATTTGTGTGGGCACAGCCCTCTGGGAGATCCTCACTGAATGGAACAGAAGGACTCTTTCTTGTTGGTCTAATGATGCTGGTGGTAATTCTGATGACATTTGGGCCACCGTCTTCATTTCGTGTCATCATCACACACAGTAGCCGACTGCCCTTCCCCATGTCCTGCCATGAAAAGACTGTGGGTTCTGGCCCCAGATGGTGATCCAAAGCCTTGCATTGAACTGCTTTTCCTTCCAAAATCCACTAAAATAATTAAACTGCTATGATAATGGGGAAATACTGCATTGCTGTGAGCACTCGGAAAGAGTTCCCTCTTTGGACAGAATTTCACAGCACTGCTCACATTATAATGTGCACATGAATCATTGGGAATCTTGTTAAAATGCAGATTCTGATTTGGTACATCTGGGATGGAGCCCAAGACCTCACATTTCTTTTATTTTCAATTTTAATTTTAATTCTTTTATCCTTACCCAAGGACATTTTTTCAATGCTTTTAGAAAGAGGAAGGGAGAGAGAGAAAATCGATGTGAGAAAGAAACGTGGATTGGTTGCCTCCCATATGCCTAGGACGGGGATCGTACATGCCCAGACCAGGGATCAAACCCACAACCTAGGTCCGTGCCCTCACTGACCAGGGATCAAACCAACAAACTTTCAGTTATAAGATGACACTCCAACCAACTGAGCCACACTGGCCAGGGCAAGAACTTGAGTTCCTAACCAACTCTCAGGTGATGCTGATACTGCTGGTCCCTGGACCACACAGAGAGCAAGTCAGAAGACAAATGTGAGCAATTCTCTCAGAACTCAAAGGAAATGGTTAAGGAGATACAAATGCTGAAAGGATAGTTGAAGAGTGAGCCAAGAGTTACAATGGAACTTCTGCATATAGAAAAAGAGAACTGAGGACATAGAGAGAAAATAAAGTTGCATGTATGTTTCAACTTTATAAAGACTTAATGAGTCTAATTCATCTTATCAGTATAGTAAAGCAGAAATACCACATAATTTAGATAGATGACAAAAACAATTTGAGAAGATTCAACATTCCATCATTCTCATCAAGAGAGAGAAGACTTTTACTTTCTGGAAGTGACAAACGTACTCATGTAAAATGAGACCCCGCAGGACACTGAACAATGAAATACGAGAGCCATTCCCATTCACACGCGTAACCAGAAGGATGTCCACTCCCATCAGTGTTATCAACACCGCTCTGCAAGTTCTCATCCAGACAACCAAATGCAAAAATGAAATCGGGGTGGTGTCAGTGAGGGTTATGTTCAGTCTCACGTCATCAAGCGTCTTCCACCCTCCCCTGGGCTGGAGGGAGCAGACCAGCTGGCTCAGCAGCCATTCCGGGGCTCCGGAGCCCCAGGCCGTTGAGGTTCTCTGCTCGGGCAGAACGGGGGGTGGCCCTTGGGCTGCCGCTGTGCCCAACCTGTCACGCAGACTTCCTGTCCCAGGCCTCCTGAGCATTTCATGCTTCCTTTGTCCTTCCGTCCCTTCCCACCTGTGTCCAGCCCACGTACATGCTACTAACGTTCCCTATCACGTGCCACACAGCCACGTTTATCATTTTCTCAGGCAGAATTTCAATGTTTAAACAATATGGCAATGCATAGTTCATAAAATAATAGCATCGCCTTTGCAAATAAAGCTAAATGAGAAAAATTAACATGATAGCAACTAGGGAATTTTTTAAATGAGGATTAATATAAACTAATCCTAACAAATATTAAACGGCATTATAAAGGGGCAAGGACTTTAACATTATGCTAGCAGCTGGAGAAAAGACAGACAGATGAATGCACAAAAGCAAGTGCAGAAATGGCCCCAACCATGTATAAAAAGTAGGTTCTAATGCTGTTGTTTCTAAATCAATGAGAAAAAGGTGTACAGTGGTGCAACTTACTAACCACATGGAAAAGAATAAAATTAGATGCCTACCTCACACCACCCACAAATTCCAGATAAATTAAAGCTGTGAATGGAAAAATGAAACCATGAAAGTATGACCAGAAAATCTGCACGTGTATTTACATAATCTTGGACTGGGAAAAGACTTTTAAACCTGCCAGCAGAGATGGGACAAAAAAATTAAAATATCAATCAATTTTTATTTTAAAGATCTGTATAGTGCTTTTGAAGGGCCATGATTTAATGAGAATAATGAAGTCAAGAGGCTCTGGAACAGAGCTAATTAGACTAACCTGGTTCTTCATCAAGTCTACTGAAAGGGGTTTATAGAGCAAATCAAACTCACACTACAGTTTTGCCTTTATGCTAGCTGAAAGTTGATACAAATATATAATTTATAATTGTTTGGAAAGTGTATGGTCAATGTGGATAAACCTCAAAAATAGTATGCTGAGTGAAACAAGTCAGACGGATAGGCCATGTGTCCTATGAGTTCTTCATTATGGAAAGTCTCTAGCAAATGGAATGAGCAAGTCCACAGAAGCAGGTTAATGGTTGGTGGGGACCGATGGGAGAGGAGAATGGAGAATGACAGCTAATGTACGTAAGATTCTCATTTGTGCATGATGAAAATGTTTTGGAATTCGTGGTGATGGTTGCCTAACTTTGTTACTATACTAAAAACCATTGACTTATATATATACTTTAAGAAGGTAAATTTCACAGTATGTGACATATCTCAAATTTTTTAGTGGGTTCAGTTCTTCTCAGTTGACCCTGCTGTTGTTGCTATAGCACAGTGAGTTAAAAAACTCCCTCAGGGCGTTATTCCAGCGTGGTGCCTGGGGAAGACTTACTCAAAGGGTCTCTCTAACCTGATGGCCAGGGCGGGGTCGCCAAGGACATGCCTCCTCACTTTAAAATGCGGGCTCAGCACAGAGCCTCTCCCCATTGGATGAGCCACCCGTATACCCACTACCAAGTTCCATCTTGCCATACAGGCTCCAAACAACTAAAAAAAAAAGTCTTCTTTTAGTTTACAAATTTGAGTCAGTATGTGCTGAACCTCCTGTGGGTGGATTTGGCCATCTGTGGCTTCAGAGTATTTCTGAACTTTTCGTTTCTAAACCATGGCCTTGAACTCACGAGGACTGGGATCGTCTCCCAGAATGCCACTGACATTCCTTCCAGCAACTCCGTGTCAGTGGGCCTTTTGTCCATCTGACAGCATGTAACTTACAGATGTGACTTATCAGAACTGGAAGGAACTTTGGAGTTTAATCGGTCCAACTAGCCTAACTCCCACCTCCTACAATCACTATTTAATGATGGGGTCCAGAGAGGAGAGGGAGCCATCCTAGATCACCCAACAAATAAGTGTGGAAACAGAATTAAGTTCAACTTCTGTGTCCCGGTCCACAAAGCCCTTGTGCGGTATCTCCGATTGTTTCTGTTGCAGTTACAGGCCTTAGGAACTCCACTCCCAACTCAATAGTCGCCCACACAGTGAAACGTAGATGGCATGGCACAAGACCGGCATCAGGACAAGGGTCTCAAAGGTCTGCAGTCTGAAAGCCATGCTCAGGACAGGCCCCTCAGGCAGAGGCTGCTGGGAGAAAGCACCTTCTCCAAGTTCCCTAAAACTATGTAAAGTTAGCCTTGTTCACAGCTGTAGGTGGAATTAGTAAGAGGGACCCAACTATCTGAAGAGCAAATTTTATAGTCTCATAAAACACTGTAGCAGAAATGGAGCATCTTTTCTCCTCATCTCCCCTGTAAGTGCAGAAGTTTCAATTGTGATATCAGATGCCCTTTCATGTATGTATTTGTTCAACCAACACATACTTTCTAAACATCTGCCATGTTCCTGGCCCTGTGGCAGACACTGGGACATGAACACGGGTCAAGTATAAACCCAAGATCAAGACGCTCCCATACAACCAGCCCCGATAGTTTGTACTGAACACCTTGGAGGCACAGGCAAGGTCAGGATTCTGGTCTGGGAGTCGGGAAGCCTTCACAATGTTGATGACATTTAAGTTGCACATGGAAAGTCTTCATGTGCCAGAGGAGGAAGGAAAGCTTTTCTGATATAGGAACACATGAGCAAATGCACAAAGCATGAAGCCGCATGGTGCGTTTGGGAAAGGGGAAGGGACCGGGGTTTCTGGAATGTGGAGCTGGAGCTGTGACGTTGGCCTGTTCCCACCAAGTCTCTATCACTGAATTATGGGTTGCTGGGGGTCAAGCCAGGGACTGTGCATTATCCTCTTCTGAATTTTCAGTACCTGGCAGAGTGCCCAAAGCCTGGTCAGAACTCTACAAAATTTTTCCAAGTAAATGAATAAGTGAACAGAGGAGTCCACGAGTATTGGACACTAGCTATACGGCAGGCGTTGCACTAAGTGCTTTACACATATCAAACAGTGTAAAGTTCGCACAGACCACATGAATTTGGTATTCTTATCGTACACCCCTTTAACAGAGGAAATGACTAGGGCACAGAGGCATGAAATACCTTCTCCAACTCAGCCAGTAAGAGCCTATCCGGTCTTCAAACCCAAATCCCAGCCAGATGTATGCTCAGTGACTGCTTTCTGTCTCCCCGGGGCCCAGGTCTGTCCTTAGTCCCAGAGTTTGCTGTCTGAAATGCTATTCCCTCACTGCAAGTGGGGGCGCACCGAGGGAGAGGGAGGCAGGGGTCAGGTGGTGAAGAGCCTCAGCCCCCAGACTTGGGATCCTGGGCTCCACCTTACAGATAATGGAAGGTTTACTGTAAGCCGACAAATGGGCCCTGGGTCTTTTCAGTACTTTGCAGGGACATGAGCTTTGTGTGGACTTAGAATATTGGACTGATCTCCCAGAAAGAGGAAACTAGAACCCAAAGCTCCTTTGCTCTGTGTCAAGGTAGATACGACCAGATACATGAAAAGCAGTGAGCAGGGCAAAAACCCTGATGTGTTAAGGCTGTCTCCGTGTGATAGTCTTAAACATCTGGGTCTTTCTGTGCTCTAAATTTGTACCTACTTCCTCCTAATCATGATAAGCCCAAGGCCAAGAATCCACGCAATTGTACTAGGTCACTTGATTGCTTTCCTCTTGGAAACCTTGAGCCAAGCACAGGGAAATTCTCTGGGCAAGGCAAAGAATAAAGGTCAATGTCGTGTTGCATCCTGATGACTTTTACAGACCCCAGGAGCCACAGGAGAAATCGGTTCCAGTCAAAGGAGTCGGGAAATTTTTAAAGACTCTTCAGGTCATGGAAGAAATATGCACCAAGGACATGAAAACAATGCAAAGTGCCTCCAGCCCCACAAAATTTACTTCTCATCGTTGTTTAAATAAAAACAGGCCAGTCCAATCACAGGGCTGTGTTCCTCAACCCACCACTAAATGATCTGCTAAGAGTGTGAATGGGAAAAGTGCTATTGTAAGTTATTCCTACTTTTCTTGGTTGCTCACAGTTTTGTTATTAACCATGCTATCTGTTTCAAAGTTTTTTTCTCTCAATATAAAAGTAATACATACTCATCGTTGAACTTTTGGAAAATAAAGAGGTAAACAAATAAAAATCGCTGCAACCCACCATGAACAACTTTTCTAACAAAAAATGAAATGGTGTTGGACATAGAATCTTTTCTTTTCTTTCATCCAGCATTTATCAGTAACGTCATCCTACATACCCAGTACTCTTCACACATGTCATTTTTATCAGTTATGTTAGGTTGCTCGGTGTGGCTGTGCCATAATCAGGTTACATGGTCCGCAGACTGTGGACCCAGCTTGTCTCCAGCCTTCCAATTTTATGAATGAATGTCCTTGTAGAGATATCTTTGCCCAACTCTCTTTAGGGTTTCTTTAGGAAGTAGGATTACTAAACCAAGGGGTATGAAAAACTTAAGTTTCTTGATAGATATTGCCAAATTGTCTTCCATTTGTTCAACAAATATTAATCGGATGCCCAAATGCCAGGTGTCGTCCTGGGCACTAGGGATGCCACAGTGAATGAGACACGAACTGTGTGCCCTGGGGAGCTATATTCTGATGATGGTACCGACCTGTCATCCCAGGAGCCATGAATGAGAATGCTTGATTCTCACACCTTTGCCCGTGTGATGATCTTTTAAGAATAAACCTTGGGTAACCTAATAGTCAAAAAAATACTTTCAATTATTGTTTTAATTTGCTAATTTTTAAATATTTTTAAATATTTTATTTATTTATTTTTAGAGAGGGGAAGGGAGGGAAAAAGAGAGGGAGAGAAATATCAGTGTGTGGTTGCCTCTCACACATCCGCTGCTGAGGATCTGGCCTGCAACCCAGAAATGTGCCCTAGACTGGGAATCAAACCAGCGACCCTTTGTTTTGCAGGCCAGCACCGGATCCACTGAGCCACACCAGCCAAGGCTGCCAGTTTTTGATTAACATACTTTCCCATAAATCTTAGCAATCATCTCTATTTATGTGTGTGCATTGTCTGCTCATGTTCTTTTTTGTATTAAGATGTTTGCCTCTTCTTACTGGCAAAAGCTATGATTACGTTCTAGACAGTAACTTGTTGCCTGCCATATTTTACAAATATGTTTCATTTGCACTCTGTTTATTTACGGTGCTTTCTAACTTTCATTTGGCAAATCTTGAACACATACCAGGTGTGGGGGATGGAGCAGCGGATGGAAACAGACATGGTGCCTCGTGGAGCTGGCAGCCCTGTGGGGCTGATTATGAGAAAATAAGGCAAAGACGTGAAGCACAGCGTGCAAGCATCCCTCTGGTGGCTGACGGTGGGGCAAATGCCTTAGAGAGAGTTCTGAAGAGCAGCTGACATGGTTGGGGGTGGGGCAGGTACCCAGGGAAAGATCTTCAGAGAAACCCACAGGGACTGAGGGAAGCAGAAAGGGTGGGGAAAGGGACTATCATGAGTGTATTCTCCTGTAAAGTCCAGCTGCACCCTCACCCACAGCTGGCTGGGGAGCAGACAGTGAACAGCCAGGGTCTCACCTCCAGGAGAGGGTGCACATCCTTCTGTGAGCCACCCACCAAGTCACCACTGGTTGTGGAGGGTGGAGGGGAGTAACCTCCCTGGTAGGTGGCTTCCCAGAAGAGACAGCTGAGAGCAACAGCAGTCAACGGCGCTGCAGCGGGAGGTGGGTGCAGAAGCCTGGTGAAGGGGAGCTGGGTGGGGCACCAATGGTATGTCCTACATGTGTCCGAGAACCTGAACGGCAGTGTGGCAGCGGGAGTGTGGGGAGGGCAGCACGATCAGCTCGGCAGGCAGCAGAGATAGGTCTGGCTTCAGTGTGGAGACTGGACACCGGAGAGGGCAGAGACGGGCTGCAGGAGCCTTGGAATGGTTAAGTTTAGCGCATGCGAAATACCCAACCCCCCACCTTCAGGAGTCACTGTGACCACGGTTCACATGCCAAAGACTGAGAAATCTTACAGTGTAGAAACTCAATTAGCTTTGTTCAAATCCACATTTCCCAAGAAACCACAGAGGAACAGAAGGGACAGAAGAACAACAGAAGTTCAAGGGTCAACTCCAGGGAAGAGACAGAGGCTTGGACTACAGAGGTCCAGAACAGCAAAGAAGTGGGGGGATTGCAAACATATTCAGGAATTAAAAACCACAGCACTTAATTGGAAATTGGATATGGGACAAGAGAGAGGGAAATGTCAAGGAGAACTGACTCCTGGGTTTCTAATTTGGGCATCTGGGTGGTGACGCATCATTCCTGGGGAAAGATCAGGTCTGACATCAAGTGGGATGCAGGGTTCGGTGGGCAGGGAGAGAGGACCATGCATTCCCAAATAAATGTCACCCTTAATATTTTAAGCAATAAATGCCAGCAAAATGTGGAGCCATGGGAAGAGCTATGGACTAGAGACTGGGGTTCTAGACCCAGCTCTACCAGTGAGGGATTCTAGAACCTTCACTTTGCTGAGCCTCAGTTTACCCATTCAAAAATGGAGGTAAGTCCTATTCCAAAATTGTAAAATTTAGCCCAAGCACAAGAGCATCGTTGTGACCATCACTAGCAGTCCTCAGAGGTCCTCTCAGCCATGGTGCCCTAAGGAATCAAGTCAAACAAGACATGAGGTCAAGAGACCCAGACGCACAAATTTAGGACGTGACCGTGTTATAAAACTAACGGTACAGATTCACTTACAATCATCCCAACAACGTTGTTTCAAGCAGAAAAAAATTTTTTTCTCTGTCATTAATGTCTCTCCCTCTTTTCACTCCTACCCAACCAGGGTCACCCCCACCCCCATCAAAACCTGATCTCAGGAAATCATCCACTGATTAGCATTAAAGAGAAAGTGCCAATAAATCCTGAAGGGTTTTCTTCCCAGAGGTAATTTCTCCTCTTCGGTGGATAATCAAGGCCTTTGACAAAAGCAGGGATTCCTAAAGGCAGAATTGGAGGACCGGGAGCTCACTCAGAGAGGTGCTGAGGGTGGAGTAGGTCGGTCATGAGAAACAAAGGCTGTATGATTCGTCCGGACAGAAGGAGGAATGGTAGTTGCCAGGGCTGAGGGTGGGGCTGATGGAGAGTTAGGTTCTAAGGGGGACAGAGTTTCTATTTTTCAAAATGAGAAGAGCTTTGGAGATGCACGGTGGTGATGTTTGCACAACAACATGAACATCCGTACAACCATATACACATAAAACAGTGAAGATGGTAAATTTTATGTGTATTTCACAATAATAATAATAAGGTATCGAGGATGTTCAGGGTCACATCATTATAAGTTTGTCAAAATCTATAAAACGTACACCAAGAGGGCAGCCCAGTGCGAACGGTGGTGACGCGGGTGAGGATGCGTCAGTCAGTCCCCAGCTGTAACAAACACACCGCCCCATATGTGGGACGGTCAGGGAGGCTGTGCGTGTGCCGTGGCAAGAGGGACGTGGGAAATCTCTGAACCTCCCACTTAATTTTTCTGTGAACACAAAACTGCTCTAAAATAAAGTATTTTCAGAAGAAGAAGAGGGAGATGGAGAAGGAGAAGGAAAAGAAGGAAGAGGAGTTAAGGAAGAAGAGTAGTCCTGGGGTTTGTGATGCTTGGCCTGGTGCTCAGGGAATCACCCTACAGAGGAAGCCTGGTCACACACACGTGCACACGCACATGTACATGAACACATGCATGCACACTCACACGCATGCACACATGCACAGCCTCCCCAGCCTTCTCTGGCCAGAGAGGCGAGGGGAGCTGGCCCTCATCGCTGGTCGCTCAGCCTGTTCGAGATTCACCCTGGAGCTTTCAATATTCAAAGGAATCTTTGTTTTCATTGTGAAGCTATTTCTTATCCCATTTAGCTCTTACCCAGATGTACTTTGGATCTAGTATATGGGGGGGAAAGCATTACTCATTTAAACTGAACTAAAAGTAACTATCCTCCCCCATTTCCTGGAGACAATAAAGACAATTTGAAAGGGACAGGGGAAAGAAGGACATGAAAAAGAACCCCAGGCCGGTCCGTACAGAAGCCTGGCTTCCAATCCTGGCTCTGGCCCTCCTGTGCTGTGTGACCGTGTGCAAGTCCCTGCCCCTCTCTGGGCCTCAGGCACCTCATCTACCAAATGACAGAGTTGCGTTGGAACCTCTAGCCTTTGAGATCCCTTCAACTCTGACATCCTATTTTTCTGTGAGAAATAAGACAAGAAGATGAGACATCTTATTTTGCTATCCATCCAATAGATGAATCACTTTTATTATTCAGAAACCTTTCCAAATTAATTTTGATGTGATCCGTATGGCAAGAAGTGGCAAAGGTAATCTCCCCTCTCCTTCCTGTGCTAATGTCTAAAAACAGCCAGTAAGACTCATGGTCTCCACACCCACCACGTCCTGCCCACTCCCTGCAGCCCAGTTGCTGACTCCCCAGCCTTTTGGAACTCTTCTTGTCAAAGTCACCATAACCCTCTGTGGCCAGATCAACCAGACCTTTGCTTCCTCCCTTCACCTCTCAGAAATGATGCATTTATCATTGCGGCTGTGCTGAGTTCTCTGAAGAAAAGTACCAGGTGAGAGGTACAAACAAGGGGGACCCACAGGTTGTCAGCAAGTGCCACCAAGGACAGTGATGTTGACACCAAATCTGAAAGATGAGAAGGAGCCAGCAGAAGTGAGTGGAGAGGTTTGGAGCTGTCCAGGACCAGGAAATGCCCCCATGAGGACCTGGTGGGGGGCAGCAGTTTCAAAGGGGGACCCAGGGACCTTGGCATTGCCATAAACCAACAGTGTCCTGATTTCAGCCAGATCGAGGTCTTTGGAGTGTCCTTGGGGAAGCAGATGGAGACCATGGAGGAGCTAACCTCCCTCCTTTACCCCTAGTCACCTCTTGGCACTGCCACTGGGACCAGGTCCACAGGAGGCCATACCTGTTCCATTTAAGGGCCTGAAAGGGGCCAGGGTGAGTCAGAGGGCAGAGCAATTGGAGGAGAGGGCGTCAGGAGGGGCTGGATCCTACAAGGCCCCAGAAGATACCCCAAGGACTCATCCAACGCTTTAGGAAAAATATTCTGTTGATCTACGGAAACTTGGGAGAGGGTGGGGAAGAAGGGCAACTCAGGAAGGCCAGTTCGTTTGCGCTGACCCTGCTTGAGTTCAACAGGCAAAATATTTTGTCACGAAAGAAGGAATACAACCCTTTTCTTCAGCTTTCTTGTGGAGGGCTGGCGGCCCTGACCTGTCATCATGAAGCCCACAGGGCCTTCAGAGGTGGCCTGGTCCTGCTTTCTCAGTCACAGATGAGGAACCGAGGCTGTGAGGTGAGGGACCTCCCAGGCCAGACCATCTGACCAGCAAGGGACTTGGGTAGGACTCACACCTCGCCTGCCTGTCTCTGAAGTCCACATCTTGTCCACGCACTGCCCTTGGATGCTACCTGGGCCACCCACAGCTTTCCTAAGGGCTGAACCCCAACCCTAGAAGCCCATCTCTTCTCCTTCTCCTGCACCAAGCTGCCTCCTCGTGGGTGGCAGAAGAGAAAGCGTCCCCTAAATAAATGCTGTGACCAGACGGCTGTGAATAAAACCATGTCCCTGTGGCTGGGTGTGGCCCAGGCCATGTGAGGAAACCGGCCTTCCAAGGACCAGCTGGTGTGGGAGCTGGAGCGTTTGCTGGTGGCCCCTCTCCCAGGAACATTAACTCAGGAACGCACATTGGGCAGGAGCCCATGGGAACCAGTCCTGAGCTCCCCTCTCCAGGGGCCGCCTCAGCCACTGACTTTGCTCCCAGTGAAACGCTTGCCGAACATTTGTATTGTTCAGGGAACTGGGGCAGGGGCTGGCTGCCACCAGGGACTCCAAGAGAGTCCACCATTTCTGGGGCTGTCACCTCTGACCCCACAGAGACCATGCATCCCAAGGTCCACATTCTGACCTTGGAAATCTGGAGTGAGTTAGGGGAAATTTAGATAGATTTGCTCTTGCCAGTTTCCTGTGGAAATTAAGTGAAACCAGGAGGCATCTCATTCAAGGGAGGAGATGAGATATGTGAGGAAAGCAGAGGGAATAAATACATGAAGTGTTTGTTTGCAAAGCAGTTGTTTCTTCATTGCTCGGAGCTCATCAGAGGGAAGTTAATTCATGGTAAGGCACTTGAGAGCAAGGCAAGTCCTGGAGCAGCCCCATCCTCCATCCCCCACTCCCACCCACGGCCCCCACCCTCAGAGCAGTGAACCTGGGGCTCCCCACACCTGACGCCTTTGCACAAGCTGTTTCCTGTGGTTGTCATGCCCCTCCTTAACTTTTCTTTCTGGAAACCTCTACTCAGCCCTCATGGACCAACTCAAACAGTCATAGCCCTTGGACACGCCCTCCTCCCAACCCAAGCCATGGTGGCAGCCACTCTTCTGCGCTCACCCACCACCCAGGAAACACTCCACAGTGATCTTGTTACATGGGCCTGGAGGGCCCCTGCTCACCCCTTCTTTTAAGTGTATGACTGGATTTTGAGTGCATCGCAAACACCCCCCACCCGCCCCACACCTTGCCAGGGTCACACCTGGGGCCAGGCAGGCTGAGGTTTGTGGCCTTGCCCTGAGCACGCACATGCCAAGGTGGACATTCTGTTTCCTGTTAAAGGGCGCAAACGGATTTTGGGAACAACCAGAAACCTTTCCAAATAACAACTAACAGAAAGCATTTTTCTTTGGTTGTTTTGTTTTGTTTTGTTTTGTTTTTCACACATTTCAAAGCTCTAGCATTGTCACTGCACATCTGGCCATCCTGACAAACCCGGGAGACAACTGAGGCTTGGGGAGGAGCAGTCTCTGGGCGAGGGCACTGCAGGGCTGTGAAGGGACGGGACAGAAACCTGAACAGGTGGTCTGACTGAGGATTTCAGTTGGGGTTTTTTTTAACATTTTATTAATTTATTTTTAGAGAGAGGGGTAAGGAGGGAGAAAGAGAAGGAGAGAAACATCAATGTGTGGTTGCCTCTTGTACTCCCCCAACTGGGGACCTGGCCCACAACCCAGGCATGTGCCCTGACTAGGAATCGAACCGGCGGCAACCCTTTGGTTCTCAGGCTGGCATTCAATCCACTGAGCCACACCAGCCAGGGCTGGATCTCAAGTTTAAAACTTCTGAAATCTGAGAGGAAGCTGACTAGGCAGCTATGTACAGGGAGAAGAACTGGGGTCTGAGCTGAGCCCTACCTCACGCATCTGCTTTTTCCCACAGCTGTCCCCGAAGCTGCACTCATCGCGGCTAACGACCAGAGCAAATGGTGAGGGGTGGGCTTTCCAGGGCTGGACAGGCCGCTCCTGAATGCTGTGTCCTGGCCAGCTTCAGTGGGACGCTGAGCAGCTGAGAAATGAAAGGGTGTCTGGGGCAGAGACGGCTGGGAAGGGTCTGGACACCCACCCCAGTGAGGAAAGGAGCACAGCTGAACACCGGGGAGAAAGGCAAAATCCGGGGATGTGATTTCTTATCTGCTCACTCTGTCACCAGCGGGACTAAGTGCAGTAGAGTGACAGAGGCAGTGGGGGCTGTCTGGGGCTGAAGGGCACTGTGAGGGCCATGAAATCCAACTGCACCAACCTCCCACTTGGCAAGCTCAAAGCAGACGCGCCTCCCCTCCCCGAGGCTGGAGTGTCCCGACACCCCAACTGCAAAGAGTCCGGGACCCCCCACTTGTCACACTCCAGACCCAGTGCCGGGGACTGTTGCCAGCCCTTCTCTGAGGCACCCCAGCAGCCAGCAGATTTCTTTTTATGTTTCTTACTACTGCTTTTTGTCTTCCACAGTCAGAGACCCTCCCCTTCTTACTGGATATAACGTCAGTGTGAAGTGACTTGTAAAGTGACTGTCCCCAAAGAATCGTGCAGCCCAGTGGGAAGGGAGGGGTGAGGACAGAGAACAGACACTGCGTCCTGGTCCTAGCTCTGGCACCAATGCCCTGAGTGACCTTGAGCATGTCCCTTCTCCTCTCTGGTCCTCAGTTTCCACTGTGTGAGTGTGAGAAGGAGAGTGTCTGTGGGGACTCAGGGGGATGGTGTCGAACGTGCCTGGCCTGGTGTTGACACCAGAAGAATCTGAACGGTGTTTGTGGCTCACCTGGCGCCTGTTGGGGCTGTTTTCGGGGAGTTCAGTGAGAAAATCATGCAAGCCCCTTGCTCCAAGCCTGGTGCAGAGTAGGAGCTTGGTGGCTCCTGTTCCCCATCCCTCCTGGGTCCACCCTGTGTTCTGGGCTCAGCCGTGTCCCCTGGGATTCATGGTTGAAGCCCCCAAGCCCAGTATGTCAGAATGTGACTGAGTGTGGAGACAGCTCTGTAGGAGGTCATTAAGGCTGAGTTCATTGGGATGGGTCCTAATCCAATGACCAGTGTCCTGGTAAGAAGCTATGAGGGCACAGAGCAGCAGAGAGGGAAGACCACGTGAGCGCAGACACAGAAGACACCCATCTACAAGCCAAGAACAGAGGCCTCAGAACCAGCCCACCCTGCCAACACCTTGATCTTAGACTTGTAGCCTCCAGGGTTGTGAGAAAAAATGTCTGTGGTCCTTTGTGTGGTGGCCCAAGGCAATGAATCCACCCCGACTTCTCCAGCTTCATGCTTTTGTCTACACCTCTGGGCTGCTCTCTCCCAGGCCTGGGCCCCGGGCATGACCCGGGGAGTCTTAATGAGCATTCTACAGAGCTTCTTAGGCTTTAACCTGCCTGAGGATCACCCTGAGAGCCTGTGAAAATGCACGTGGTTCCCCAGGTCTGGAGTGAGGCCTGAGAGTCTGCATTTCTAACGAGCTCCCAGGCGATGCCCAGGCTGCTGGTCCACAGCGCACACATTGAATAGCAAAGGGACAAACAGGTGGTAAAGCTGGATGGGTGAGCGAAGAGGGAAAGTCTGGTGTCCCCTAAGTGCTGGGCACAGGCCACCTACGAGGACAGGCTGCTTCAGCTGGAGGTGTTGACATCTGGTAGCTCATAGGTGACCTCCTGAGGGGAAATCACCCTGTGCAGACCCCAGAACAGCCCCTCTGGAGGACCACCTGCTTCTGCCATCAGTTGGAAGGGACCTCTGAGCTCCTCTGGTCCTTTCGTCCAGCATCTTCTTACATAGGTGGGGAGACTGAGACCAAGACAGGCCACATAGTTTGTGGGGCTCAGTGCCAAATGAAAACACAGAGCCCCTTGTTCAAAAGTATTAAGGACTTTAAGATGGTAATGGTAGAACATTGAACCAAGTGTGGGCCCATCTAGGTGTGGGGCCTAGTGAACAGGTGAATGCCCCTGAAGGTGGTCTGACCAATTCAGAGATGGTCCCTCAGCAAATGGGAAGCTCAAGGCAGGCTGAACGGATCATAAACGTCAGGCCCGAGCCCCGCCTGGTCCTCTCTCTATCACATGCCACTGCCTCACTCTCACCTGCTGAGCTTGGCTGACTCTGGACATCAAGCTACAGCCAGGCAGCAGAGGGCCAGGGGAGAGAAGGGAGGCGAGGGCCTGGCAGGCTCCTTCCACCCCAGGGTCTCTGGTTTTGCCATGCTAGGCAAGGGAAACCTGAACTCCTGGTTGCTTTTCCAGAACTGCATGGCCCTCTAAATCTCTGGGCCCGGCCCATCTGGGCAGCTCTGTGCCATGCTCAGCAGGGGTGGGAGACAGCACCCAGAAAGGGGGAAGACCCCCAAAGACAGGTTCTGAGAACCTCGGGATTTCACAGGCTCTGCCCAGGCCCATGCAGCACTTGGAGCCAGGTCGTTCCTGACGTGAACCGCGAGAGTGTGTGGAGTTATTGGTCACTGCGCCATAGCCAGGTTCGTTTCAGAAAGATCATAGTGCCGAGTAGGGGGAAGAAGTTGAGGTAGCTAGTGACCTGGAGGCCACTTTATTGGCTATTCCATGGCTCAGGAAAGAGAGGACACAGGTTTGAACTGAGGCAAGCGTAGTGGGGATGGCAGGGAGGGGACTGGCTCAAAAGCTGGCCCAGGACTGAGAGCTCCTCAGTGCTCCATGGATGTGGGGGTCTAAAGGAGAGCTCCATGTTTCTGGCCTCACTGGAGGAATAAACGGTGCTGCCGTTCACTGCCAGAGGTGTAGCAGAACACTTGGTCACAACTGGCTGGAAACCTAATCAGACTGACCTCCCCCAAAAAACAGAAAAGGGAGTGTACTGGTTCCTCTGACTGAACAGTGGGAGAGTCTGTCTCACTCACTTTCGGCCCACCTGGATCCGGAGGTTCAAACCGCATCATGTTTATTCTCTCTCCATCCTTGATGCAGGTGCCCTGTGCTGACTCCATTCGTGACAGAGCTTTCCACAAGGCACAAGATAACGGCCAGCCTCATGGTCACAGAATGGCTGCCAGCACCTCTCTGAACTATATCCTCCTAGGTTTCAATTCAGTAGAAATAAAGAAGAGCTTGTGTCCTAGCATTTCCATGAAAGTTCTGAGATTCTCTCTAATTGGAAACAATCGCTATGCTTGTGCAAATTGGCTTGGACCTGATCCATGAGCTTTGGTGGAGCCATACAAACCATGGAGACTAAGAGGGGAAGGGGTAATTCCTGAGGAAACACTGGGGCTCTTGCCAGAGTAAAGGGAAAGAGAAGCCAGGGAGATGAATCACATCTTCCCACCTTTGTGGACAGCGTGGGAGGGAGAATAGCAGTTTAGGGGAGAATGAGACAATGAACCCTGTCAACTGATGGCAATTGGCGCCAATTCAATGCCAACAGGAATCCCCAATTTGGGGCGTGGTGAAGAAGGAAACTTTGTTTAGTGCCAACAACTCAACAATAACGTGGCACGGCTGTGAAAATGGCACTGCTATGGACAGCTCAATGGTGCTGCATCACAGCCGTGAAAACAGCATCTTTGCCGGGCAGTTCCACTCCGCTCTGGTGTTTCAGTCCAGCCCTGGACACACAACCTTCAGCCTTTAGTGCAAAGGATGCTGGAGCCAGGGAGGAGCTGGCTGACAGAGCCAGAAGTCCCCACCCCTGGTCCCTGATTGGTCAGAATAGAGCCACTCTGATTGGTCAGAGGTGCGCAGCTCCAATTGGATGGGGAAAATCTCAGTCCTATTGGTTGAAATAGGGCTCTAAGAACTTCTCTATAAGGGCTAGCTCAGATGGCAGGCACACACCTGGCAGGTAGTTTGATGGCGCGGAGGCAGGCAGGTTAGCGCAAAGGCTTCTCTGTGAAGTGCAGTTTGTATGAGAGGCCCCTGTGCAGAAATGGCTTCTACGCTCACTTTATTTTGTTTTGTTTTTAAATTTTAGCCCAGTTAGCCACCAGCAGCCCTTCTTAGAGTCAGGGTTCACAGTCCAGATTAGAACGTATTATTTGCAGAGTGGATGGGAGAAGCAGAGGGAGGTGTTCAGCAGGCAGCAGGCTAGGGAAAGATCCAGTGTGCACAGACATCTGCCAGTCGCCAGTGGGTAGGTAGCGAGCGAGAGACGTAGAACGCCATGGACCCTGGGATCCAATGAGGACTCCCTGCCTCGGAACGGCAAGTCTAGTGAGAGCCTCCCCCTCCTTGTGCTCTTCAGGGTAAGGCAGTGGAGCCTACACCTTCCCACACTCTCTCTTCTTGTCTCATGTTATTTTGCACCTTCTTCTTCAGTAGTTGGCACTAGGACCTGAGTGTATTTGACAGTGGCCTGAGTCATTGATGCTGCAAAAGAGGTGATAGGTCCATGCCAGGCCACGGTGCCGGGCCACATAACAGAGCCGGGCCCTCCAGGGCTGACGAGCACATGCCAGGAATCACACAGGCCAACATGTCACTATGAGACAGAAGACAAGCAACTTGAAATGGGGACATTATTGATGACCCTTCCAACCCTCCTGATAGTGCTCTCCCTGGGCCACCATGCAGTGGGACCTAGGACAGCAGTGGGACCTAGGACAGCACTGGGAAGGGGTTTGTGAAATGTCACAGTGGGAGAAGGGACGAGGTGGCCACCTAAGTCTTGTGACATGGCCTGTCTCTCTGTCCTGGTGGCTTCACAAAGACAAGGTCTTTAGTGACACTGCAAACCAGTGTGGTCTCTAACTTCATTGTTTGTTATCTGGGGGCTCCCATCAAAGTGTACCTACCCAATTTCCTTCCTCCTCTCCTTCCCTCCTATGGAAACCTCCAGACTTGTCTACGATGGCAGTGATCCAACTAGAAAACACACTTCTCAGCTCCTTTGCAGCGAAGGGATGACATGACACAGGACTGAACGGTGAGATCATTTCATGTGGATTTTTACTCAACAAATATACATTCTCCTCTTCTCCAACCAAGGACTGAGTGTGAGAGCTTACCCACTGATGGGCTTAGCTGTGTGATTTAGCATGGAAAGCTAGCAGAAGGAATAAGCAGAGACCTTAGATTGGTTTGCGGTTTGGCTTGCTTCTCACCCCGATGACTTGCTGTTAGAAGAGCCCGCCCTGGGAAATGGTGGCTTGTCCAGCCTTGTCCTGGAGCTAGCGCACTGGGAGCTGACCTAGAGCTGAGATAGCTGATCCAAGCCTGGAGCGCTGCCCAGCAGAGCCTGGCCTGAACTGACCTGTTACACTGAGTTGAGGGGCACTTGTTACTGAGCATTACTGTGGCAATGCCTGACTGATACCGAGATGGGAAAGGTCCTTAATGAGGAATAGACTCAGCTGAGGTCTTTGCCCTTTACTCTTCTCCTAGAATGAGACAATCTGAGTGCCTGGAGGGGTTGTGCCTTCTTATCACCACAGGGTGACAGGAACATGCCAAGTATGGCTGACTGGAAAGACAGAAGAAATCTCCATCCCTAAAACCTTCATCCCCATGAAGCTAATGGAGAAAATAAAGCCTCCAAGTCCATAAGCCACTGTTTTTCAGGTTTCTGATACTTGCAACTGAATACAGTTCCTAACTGGCAGAGGCAGATGACCGTTGGCAGCAAAGCCGTATCTGTGTCTGAGATCACCCAGAGAGAAGGTGAGAGGCCACAAGAGGACCCACAGCATCCCAGGGAAAGTGGCTCAAGCCTGTGGCAGAGGAAGCCCGCCGAAGTGGCTGAGAAGAGTCTGGGGTAAGTGGGAAACTAAGAAATGTGGAGACCAGAGCCACGGAGGAGAGAGTGCCAGCAGGAGACGGGGACAGAGCAGGCCGAAGGCAGTGGTCAGACGCAGAAACATGAGGAAGAAAACTTTTCAAGGGATTTTGCAAACAAGATATCCTTGACCTTAGCAGGGCTGGGGACAGAAGCCAAACCACACAGTGTGATAGAATCCCAGTCCTCTGCAGCTCACTCGTGGGGGATGGACATTCAAGGAAGGATGATGCAATGGGAGGAAACCGCTCCTGGTCCAGCTGTAATTCTCCTCCTGGCCTCTAAGTTGAAGTCTAAACTCCTCAGCTTGGCATCCAACCCCCTCAAGGTGTGGGCCAGCTAGGACCAGGCCTCGCCTCCCCAGCCTCACTTCCCACATTGCAATCACACCCCTATCCTCCATTCTGGCCAAGCTGCCTTCCCCTTAGACCACCCTCCCCCTACCTATCCACAGCCTGCTCAGCCTTTCCAGATGGCGCAGAAGGCACTTCTGTATGATGAAGACGAGATCAGCCCTTTTTCAGGGTTCCTCCCACCTCCCCGTGCCAACCTTGAGTCATAATTGTCAGCATGCAAGTGGTTTTCACGTGCCGGGGTGAGGATGCAGGAGTGGGGAGTGCCCGTGTTTCTCACATGCGTAGGGGGCCAGTAGCCTTGGCGAGTTGTCATGCTGGTGACAGTAGGCCCTACCGGAAGCTCCCAGGTCAGGGACACCTCCCGGGCATCTTCAAGCCCACGTCTGCCCCCTTCCATGCCCACAGGGCTGCTGTCAAGCCCTCAGGAAGGAAGCAGAACAATCGGCAGAGAAGCTGAGGGCTTTCCTCCCTTCTCTCTGGAACCTCCCAGAGGGCAGCTGCTTCCTTTCTCTTGTTTTAGAACAAGACGCAATTGTGACCAAATTTAGAAAGCAACCAAAAATTAAAATAAAATACAACCTATATTTTAAAATCCATTTTGACAGCTCCACCCACTTTGAGGAATGTCTCTTCCGAGCACTGCGCCTGAGGCACCGGGAGCAGAAGCAGCAGCAAGGCGGGCTGCGCCGTCCCAGTTTCCGAGGCCGGTGGGGGGCGGGACGCACCAGAGACAGACAGACCCGCCACACCAGCAAGGAGGGGGCGTGATGAGACCCCAGGGAAGGGCAGGGCCAGGCATGGGGCAGATGAACCCAACCAAATTCAAGGAAGCATCTTCTTGGTTTCTTGTTTCTGCCAATAGCTGGAGAGGAAGGATGCTTCTGGAAGCCACCTTAGAGACCAGCCACGGTGGATGGGCCCCTCCTAAGCACCATGCTACTTTCAGCACATTGTTCGGCTGTGTTCTGTGGGGAACAGAGGGAAACCCAGGGCACCAGACAGTGTCTCCCCCCTCATATAACAATAGCAACCAGGTACCGGGTGAGAACTGCATGCCTGGAGATATGCTGGAAGGGTGTTTTTTGTTTTTGTTTTTGGAAATACTGTTGCCGGGAATTCTCCCTGAGTCATGTTGCCTCGGAGAAATTATCATAAGGGTAGGGGAAGTGTTTTGTGGGCCAGAGTGACGGAGAGGAATTCTCTGGGAACAGTGTAAAGACCTTCAAGAGGCAGTCTTAGTGCGGCTGTCGGGAAAGCCGTGTGTCATGTGGCTGCACTCACAGAGAGGCCAGATCGAAGGGGAAAATCTCACTGAACCCAGGTCCCGTCAGCCTGAATGGGACCCGTTTTCACCGAGTCCCAGTTCCTTCCCCTATCAATTGGAGCTAGAACATACCATTTTGTTAACATGGCTGTGAAGACGAGACGAGGTAACATATAAAAACCTAATTAGCTCAGTGGCCTGTAAGTAGCGCACTCTTAACAAGCGGCAATGAGAGTAACTGCTGTTGAAACCCCGGCATTCAGAATGCAGTTCAGGTTTCCTCCCAGAGCCGGGAAAAATCCAGGGATGCCTACGGTCTCCACGCCACTGAACCCCTGTTATGGGCCAAGGAAGGAGCCTTATTCTGCATTTCCCTAAAGGACGGAAACACGTTCATTTGGCAAAAGCCAGGGTTGAGCCAATTTCAGCCACATAAAAGGATTTAAGAGAAAATACAGTTGACCCTTGAACCATACAGGGTTAGAGGTGCCGACACCCCCACACTGCGCAGTCCAAAATTTGCATCTGACTTTGGCTCCCCAAACTCAACTGCTCGTAGCCCACTGCTGACGGGAAGCCCTACAGATACCAGTCAATTGACACGTATTTGCATGTGATAGGTGTTACACACTGCGTTCTTACCATAAAGCGAGCTAGAACAAGAAAATGTTATTCAGAAAATCACATGCAAGAGAAAACACGTGTACCGCATGGTATGCATTCATTGAGAAAATCTGCAAAAGTGGACTCACGCAGTTCACACCCGTGCTGTTCAAGGGCCAACTGTACTTCCAAATGGAGATCTCTTTGGGTAGCGAGAACTTAAGTGATTTCTGTATATTCTTGTGTGCTTTCTCAACTAAACTTTCAGTTGAGCATCTCGTTTTGAGCAATCTGGAAAATAAAAAGTGTTAAAGAAAAAAAGGCGTGTGTCAGGAACGTTGTAGTCAGAGACCTACCAAACTCATTTTTAGAACTCTCATAACCGAAATCCATTCCCGACAGAGGTAATGCAGCTGAAGAGCATCCCCCTGCCCTCTCTTGGGCCACCCCTACCCTCACCCTCAGGGGACAGAGAACAGGCACCTGACAAAGTACCACTGAGTCCAGTTCTGGGAGCGCAGGGACCAGCTGCTCCCATAAGAGATGTCACTAAGGGTCTCAGGAGCCCGTGAGGTGGGGAGGGGGTCTTTCAGCCAGGTCTCCCTCAACTTTTAATTAAGAAAACAGCCTTGAGTTGGATTCGAAAAGGCAGGAGTGAACAGTTAAGGCAGGTGATGGGACAGATGTTGGTACTGGTGGCAGCAGGTGTGGGTTCTGGTCTCAGCCTCATCTCCCTTTGCTGTGTAATGCCAGGTAAGCCCGTTCCCTCTCTGAGCTGCAGGGTCCCTTCTGTAGTTCCAAGAGGCTGTGTGGAATGAGCTAGTTCTAAGCTGCTCATCTGCTCAGACTCAGCAGCTGGAAGCCACAGGCCCTTGGCCACACTTTCTCAAAGGCTCCGTGGCCCAACGAACCTCAGAAGCCTTTTAACCCCAGTGTTCCACCCCTGCCTTTAATGAAGCCACATCTGGAGTGTATCTTCTGCGATCCCTGTTTTGTACAGTTCTGCACAGCTGGGTCCCCATAAATCAATTAGTTCTGCACACAAGTTCCCAGAATTGTCTAGAATCTTACCCAGAAAAGGCAGTTTATTTCCCTTTAGCTTCTGGTTCCAAAAAGGAGTGAGCCGAGCCCAGTCCACTTCAGGACAAACTCCCTGAGTCCTCGGGGTCCTGTGGCCGTTAGGGTTTTGCGGGGCAGCCGAAGCTCCCGCTCTCATGTCCGACCTATAGGCACAGAGGACCAAGGGGCCCAGGGCCCCCTTCCCCCAACTCAACGGAGAAAAGATTGGACTGAAATGACCCTCAAAACTTCTTGCAGCTCTTGGGTTCAAAAATTTCCCAGGGATGAACTAATTCTGAGAGAATAGTTAAAAATTAGCTTCCCTGCAGAGGAAGGAGGAGGACTGAGGAAACTTCCAGAACTTTCTTTGTTCACTTGCTCTGCCCCAGGCAGCAAACAGCACAGAATCCAGGACATAGCCCTGCGATTTCTGAGACTATTCTGGTCCCTGGGATATTTCTGGGGTGGAGCACCTCAGACCCTCTGGCCAATAAATGACCTGAGCAGCTATTCAGGCTGGGTGCTCTGTGCTCCTGACTTTGCCCACCTCATTTCATTTAATCCTCACCACCCTCTTAGAGTTAGGTACTAGCATGGTCTCTGTTTTACAGAAAGGGAATGGTGGCTCAGAGGGGTTAAGTAACTTGCCCAAAGTCACACAGCTAGCAAGTGACCAAAGGCAATTTATATCCAGGTCCGCCGTCCTACAAAACCCAACCTCTTTTCAATGTATCCTGACAAATAAACCAAACCCAGGCCCTTAATTATTTCTCTACTAACAAGAGTTTGGACTCAAGACTCCATTTAGGAGAATTTTTAAAGATAATTTTTACCAAATGTACTTTAGCTTAAGGACACGTACTTAGCTCAAAAAGCCCTATAATACTCAAGGTTTATACTAAAACCAGCAGTCCCCTGTCCCCCACCCCCACCCCTCCCACCCTCACTCGGTCTGGCTCCCAAGGGGCCTCCACTCGAAACATCTCCAGCTGGTCTTCCAGTATTTGCCTCCGTATTTTGAGTATCATTAGCCCTGCTTTCTCGTGATTTTTCAGCTTTGGACCATTATTATTGACTTCCTACTATGGAAAAGGAAGGTTCTCTTACACCCTCTCACTCTTGTGGTCACATCCATGCCCACACACACCCCACCCCTCCTACCAGACAGCCTACTAAGGCCATTTTACTGCCCTGGGCCAACTTGAGCAAGCCTAGACTCCCTGCAGGATGGAAAATGGAGTCTTGGCCTTTGGTTAAACACAGCGGGTTTGATGCAAACATCTATCTCACCTGCCCTCCCAGAACACCAGTGAAAACCACCTCCTGTACGGATGGTGTGAAGAACCCGGGCTGGCCAGCCTGGAGCAGAGAGGGTTCAGGTGCAGAAGCTCCCTCGCAGGCTCTCTGAGCGGCAGAGAGAACAAACCCGCCGGGCGGCCTCCAAGGGGGATCCAGAGCAGTGAGGGAAGCTCCAGGTAGAGGGAGTTGAGCTTCATACAAAGCCATCCAAGAAGAGGACAGGACAGGATGGCCTGGAAAGGGAGCAGTAGCCCTGACTAGCAGCAGACAAGCCAGGGTCAGCTGACCACGTGTTGGGGAAAAAGGAGGGATTCCTGTATGAGGAGGGAGCTGAGAACAGGACTTTAAAGTCCCTTAACATTCTGGAACCCAATAATTTGCTTCCTTTTATAACAGTTGGCAATTAGGGTCCAGTGGTGCTTTGCAATCACTCTGGAGTTAATGACTGGAGCTACCCCATAGACACACCCACCTGGCAATTTCTTTTTAGGATGCTGAAATAACCAGCTCAAGTTCTGATGAGCAATCAGTTCCCCTGACCCTTGCCTTGTAAAAGAAGGTTCGAGATTCACAGAGGAATCATGACTCGGCCGATGGGACAGCACGGCCGATCCCAAGGGGCAGAAGCACTCTGAGGACGGGTAAGCGCTGGATGGAGCAACTGCAGCCAACTGGCCGCGGGTCGGGAGCCTCCCTGGCTTCCCTGCAAGAGCCTCGAAAGGGAAACTGAAGAAACACCCTCCCAACCCCGCCCTCCCCCTCCTGCGCCATGTGAAAGAGAAAGAGGGCAGAGTGTGGGCGTGGGCAACATGGAATCGTGCCCGGACACCTGCACCTAAAGGAGCAGGTCGGAGCCCCCAGGGCTGTCCCCATAGTGCTCCCAGCCCTGGCACTTTTGAAAGAGATGCGCTCGCTCAGAGATGTGAGTCTGCTGGGACCTCCCGGGCTCTCCGAGAAGGGCAGGCTCACCAGTACTCGTGCTGTAACTGGCAGTGTGGCGTAACTGGACCGAGGGTGAAGGGAGGGCCCGGGGTCACGGTGCGCAAGCCATGTGACTTGAGCTACTCACCTCCCTCCCTTCCTGGAGGCAGGAGGACAGAGCAGTTACCAGTGAGCCCTGGAGTGAGACTCTCTGGGTTCAAATCCCAGCACTGCCACTGATGAGCCACATGACCCTGCCCTCTCTGAGCGACAGTGTCTTCGCCTTTGAGAATTAAATCAATGGGGCTGAGAATTAAATTAGCATGTTTACCTGAAGTGCTTGGAGCAGTGCCTGATTTATGGAATGATTAGGATTAGGATTATCAGCAACTGCAAACAGGACCCAGCACTCCTCCCCCAGCTGACTTTAGAGCACAGGTGGCAAACACAAGGCCCATGGGCCAAGTCCGGCCCTCCACCTTGTTTCTACCAGCAGCAGCACCGAGCTCCTTGCCCCCGGTTAAGGAGCAGTTACATTTGTACAGAACAAAAATTACATGCAGCCCTTTGAAGGCAACCACGAGGCTGATGTGGCCCCCAGCGAAAATGAATCTGACACCCCTGCCTTATAGGGTCGAACAACACCCTCCACAGTAAAACTCTAAGGTTGAGTGTAAGTGGGAGGAATTCGGTGTGCAGCGCATCCAACCTCACACATGAGGCCAGTGCCGCCCACCTGCCCCGTTAAGTTAACCTCGTGGCTATGACGCAACCGCCACGGGGCACAGTCTTTAGAACTTCTTGTTAAGTAACTAATTTTACTTTATAATCTAATATAACAAAACAAAGTCAATGGTTGAAGACACAATTTTTAAAGAGTACCCATTGAACACTTTAAGGAAAAATTCACACCCAGGCCAAATTCAGAACACTGATCACTAAATGGAGTGATAGGTTATCATCGAAGAACAGGTCCCTAACTTGCTGCGGGATCTCCGGCCACCCCCTCCCTCACTGGCCTCTGTCCCCCATGGGCTACACTGGGCAGAGAATGAGCTCTGGGGAACTCCGGGCCTTCACCCTGGGGGCCTCAGGTTCAGAGACTCTTTTAGACCCACGGACTTGGCCTCGACTGAAGCATCCTCACGTTTCCTGAGGGGACAACACTCTCTGGTGCGTGTGTGAGAGCAAGACACTAGCAGCCGGCCAAGCAGGAGCATCCTTCTCTCCCTTGAATGTTTCGCTGCTCAAAATATGGTCCACAGACTGGCAGCGATGGTGCCAGATGGGAGCTTGTGGGAAATGCAGGGTCTCAGGCCCCATGCTGGACCTCCCGAAGCTGAATCCGCCTTTTAACACAATGCCAGGTGATTCCACCCACGTGAACGTGTGAAAAGCACTGCTCGAGTACGAGAAAAAGGAAGCTAGTCAGTGCAGGAAATTTAAGTGTTAACATGCACTCAAGCCATAAAGAAATCCGGAATTGAGCCATATAAATAAAACAAATCATTCCCAACTAACACATAGGAAGCTTTACACACATTTTCAAAAAGGAACCCTCTCAAATGGTAAGTGGGCATCTGATGACAAGGATGAGCATCCCTGAACCTGAGTTTCAAAGACACCTGCGTTGTCTGCGTTGTTATTGTCATAATAACCAAACTGATGACCAGAACTGGGGGCCAGTTCACACCTTCCAGCGGGGCAGGCGGGGACTTGCCAGGCTCGGACCCCTTACCTGTCAGTGAGGGGAAAGCTTCTTCAAAATATTGCAATTTGCCTCCCAGTCTCTGAAAATATTTCCCTTAACACCCCCAAATATTATTTTTATTGTTTTTTTTCCACCCTAAAAATTACAGTATGCTGACAGCAGGAGTCAGACCAGCCACTGCCCACACACAGGTGTTACTTGGTGCTCAGCAAATGCCCACAGAAGTGCACCTGCGGCCTCCCCGCACCCAGCAGGGGTTCAGTCGGCCTTCACCTTCTGTCTGCCTGAACTGTCTTCCCACACCGGGAGGGGCTGACCCCCCATCTTGGAGCTCAGACTGGCAGTGCAGAAAGGGCGGGAGGAGGCAGGTGGGACTCTCACCTCCAGGACAGGCTGGGAGGGCATCTCACCTGCTTTACAGGTTACCCCAGGGGGCTGGGGGGACCATGGCCCTGCCGAACGTTTATGAGGGAACTGAGCTGTGCTGGAGGGGTCCAGACCGTGTGCCTGTCTGCTCAGGAACTACTTAATCCCATAAACACAAAATAACTAAACTATTTAATATTTACTTTTGAATAAACACCTACTGAAGTTAGCAGTGTCATATTTTGTAAAGTGCATTTATGAAAACATTTAATGAACCCACACTGTGTGTTAGGGACTAAGCTAAGCTGTCACCTTGCTCTGTTAGTTTAACCTAACCATATTTTGCCATGTACAATGCACATTTTTTTGCCCAAGTTTTTGAGGGAAAAATAAGGATGCGCATTATACATGGGTAGTGCTGGAGATAACTTTTATTTGTTCTTGTGCTTCATAATTATTTGTTATATAAAACTTCCTGTACCATAACATGTTCAAAAATAAATGCTAAACTTCCTCTATAAGATAAAAAACAAGTATCTACATCTAAATAAATAAATAAATAATTGAATTAAAAAATAAAACGAAATTTTTTTCTCTGAAAGTTCGGGTCAAAAATATGGGTGTGCACTACGCACGGGAGCACATGATACCGGCAAAACATGGCGCCTATCCCGTAAGCTTGATTCATTATTCCCATTGTACAGATGAAGAAACTGAGGTTCAAACTGGTGAAAACACATCAGATCAACCCAAGCCAGGTCAACTGGAGTTTTTCCTGGGTAATTATTAACCAGAACCCTCCAAGAGGAGAATATGCATAAAGAGGAGCCCAAAAGCCTAAGTCGCAAGCTGAGACTGTTAATCAACTGCGCATGCGCATGCGTCCTCTTCGCTCACACCTGGCTGGCTGTAAAAACAAAGACCTGCGATGCCCTCCCCCACTTCTTTAAATCATTCACGTTGATTTCATCACACTGACAAGGTCTCAGGAGAGGTTGTGGGATCTCCCGCAAACCAGAATCACTGAGAAACCTGCACAGCAGCTGCTGCGGCACGAAACGATTTAAATGACCAGATATTATTAATGAACAAACTCGAGACCTGAGGTTCGCAAAGACGATTAAATTTCTCCCTGACGTGAATGTGTGATAAACACTAAAAATGACATAAAAACGTTTTCAAGCCCCGTGGTAACTACTGAAAGCAGCGACCCCACCACCCCGAGGCCATGTGGGAGGCCGCCCCCGTGTGGTGGACGTTTGTATCGGCATACACCAGTACACCTAGTTGCTCCTCTGAGATCTGCACTTCGGTGAGTCTTCTCTGGCCAACACAAATTTTAACTGGAGGTTTGACCATGGCAGCAACATGGAATCAGATCGCACTATTTATTAAATAAAGCTCAGTTATCTCAGTGACCTGAAGGAATCAGCACGGCACTCCCGCCATCCATCAGTCCACAGGGACGAAAGTCTGACCCCACGGTTGAATTATCACCAGTTTAATCCAAGTGAGCGACCATGAGTCTAACCTTCACACATGCAAACACCTTTGTGCCTGGAAAGTCTTGCAGTTACCAAAATAAAACATTTACTTTTTTCTAGGGAGAATAAAAAGACACAACAGTAGCATAGTACATCTTGATAGAAAAATATTTAAAGATTTTTAATTCTCTGACAACCAAGCATTAACATTTTGTGATCCTCCTGTGAAAAATAGAGTATTTGGGAACAATTTTAAAGTCTTCAAAATCAGTACAAAGCTCATTTACACTCTCACCACACCCCACGTCAATCTCACACATTGCACAGTGATTTCCTTATAAAGACAGAGCAGCCCGGGTTCTGTGGGTCTGCCATTGACGTAGCTGAGTCTCTGTTGTGTCCAGGGGCCCCCCATCTCCTCTGCTGCTCCCCTGGGTACAGTGACACTTTATGACACACGTTCTTTAAAGAACCATTTCTGATGCTCTGAGTTGGTGCATTCTCGTAGGAGTGGCACAAAACTGTCGCCAACAGCTGTCCTCTCGGCCTGAACACATTTCCTGGATTGCATGTGAAATAAAGCGCCATCCTGCAAAAGATAAGAGGCACTGCTTGGTCAAGAGAATTACAGGCCACCCCTCAGCAAGTCTCTTTCTCCTTAACCTGTGTTCTTAAGTGCTCAGGGTGACTTTATCACTTCAGAATTGTTGGCAGAGCAGGGTCTGCATGTATGAAGGCCATCCAGGACTGTCAGGGCACAGAGAGGGCCAGGCGTGTGCAAACAGACGGGTCCTGCCAGTCTTTCACAGGAGCTGCTCACAGGGTCCTGGCTCCATGGACAGGGCCAATGGTGCCACCTGCTGGCTACTCTGGGAATCTGTCGGACACTATGTCTGATCCCTACCACTTTTCCTTCAGGGAAGTCAAGACCAAAGACCCTTTATGAATCTCTTCCACTTAGGTCAACTAATTCCATCCCTGGGGATCTCTCTCTGATGTATTGAAATGGAGAGTCAGGAAACTTGGCTTCAGTCCCAGCTCAGCTACAGACCAGCAAGTCACCAGAGAGGAAGTGGGTTCTAAGACCGTGCCAATTCCCAAACTCTGCAAGGCAAGGCGATGATCCTCTTTAATGCCCCGCCTTCTCTTCTTTCCCCAAACTGTGCTGAGTTAACGCAGCAAACCCCTCCCCACCATTCTGGAGTCTCTCTCTGGCTCCTCTCCCACCTTTCTCTGTTGAAAGTTGTAGGCAAACCCCCAAGGAACTCAATCGTGGCCCAGCAACAAATGGGCAGCACAGCGACATCCCTATTCCAGGGTGAGAGAGACCTGAGAAATAAAATTCATTGCAAAATAATCTCCAAAGTGTTAACCCTGAAAACCCTAAAAAGTGCTCACGAGTTGCCTTTAGAATAATGTGAAGGTAAATACAGGCCTACCTCATCTTCCTATGCTTCACTTTATCGCACTTTCCAGATAATATATTTTCACAAATTGAAGGTAAGATCCTCCACCAGCAAAAAATTATGACTTGCTGAAGGCTCAGATGATAGTTGGCATCTTTGGCAATGAAGTATTTTTTAAACTATGATATATACGTTGTTTTTTAGACATAATGCTACTGCACACTTAATAGACTACAATATAGAGTAAACATCACTTTTATAAGCACTGAGAAACCAAAAATTTAACATGACACTCTACGTTGCAAAACTTGCTTTATCACAGTGGTCTGGAACAGGACCTGCAAAATCTCTGAGATATGCCTGTAATTAAATAAAGCAGCCCTCCTCCCAGCCTTCTGAAGAAACAGGCTTTTCCTTAAATGGTCACTGAAATTTAAGATAAAATTTTAATGACATTTCAAACCAATTTTATAGTCTCTGTCTTGCATTGCTATTCTTTAAGGACTTACAATGGCTTCCAGTAGAAAGAAAGAAGGAAGAGGTCAGACAGAAGGTCACAGACTTAGGGGTTCACAGAAATATTTCCCTCATTTTTTACACGAAATAGACAATACTATGGCGCTGGGCTTTTCCAAGGAGCCTACAAATTACGTTGCTAATCATAACATTTTCTACAGGAAACCATACTCCAACTTCTATTCATTCTTGGAATTAACCTATTTATAAGCAGTCTAGATAAATCTTTCCACCCCTGGGGCCAGGCTGGGAATGAGAGCTTCCCATAGAGATAGAAGAGAACCAATTTTTTTCTTTTGAATTACTTTCTTTGGTTTTATTCCTTCAAGTGCTTCTTCGTGAGTCAAAGGATATGACCGATTTATGAGTCGCATCCAGGCTCACTGCAAATATGGTGGAGCTAGCGCCCTTCATGCCTGAAATAACACCCAGTTCGTCCTCAGTGACTATTCTGGAGAGTCACCTCCCTCTGAGAGATCGTGGTGATTCCACTGCAAGTAACAACTAATCCCGATAGAGTTTCCCAGTTCCCAACGAATATATATATTCCCGGCCATACATCCAATCCTCTCTCGAGGTAGGATGAGGCTGCTCTGCCCACCCCTATTTTAGAGCTGGGAAAAAGGAGGCTGAGAGAAGTGCAGTGACTTCTGCCTGGATCTAACCTGCCATCCTTACACGTTGGCAACTGGTTTCGCTTGTTTAAACCCCATTTCATCTCAGAACACATCTGCGACAGGTCCCCTTCCCATTTCAGCTGCTGTGGCTCAAGGTGGAGGCAGATGGAAAAACTGAGGGGAGTCCACAGTGAAGGGAGAGGGAAAGTGCAGCCGACACCGGACCCCGGACCCCAGGACTCTTGACAGTGGGGCCACGGGCTCAGGGTCGCTGTGACGCTCCCACCCTATACAGGGTGGCAGCCCTGAGACTCACCGGGACTGCGCCAGAGAGCGGACTTTACCTCCACGCCTCCCTCTGCTGCCCACAGACGGCAGCAAGGACGGAGGAGACAGCTCACTCACCTCCTGCAGGAGGAACTTCTGGTCCTCCGGGGCCCTTTCCTCGCACAGCTGCATGACCAGAGTGTCTGTTCCTGCCTCCACAGCTATGCAGGCCTCCGGCTGGCGGGTGTTGTAGCGAATTTCATTCTGGGATGTATACTCGAAAAACTAAAATCAGAGAAGCCAACAGGTGTCAATCACCCTCTGACGGGGAAAGTGGGGAACTGCTGGATGAGAGCTGGGAGTCACAAGAGTGTGGGAGTCAGGGTCCCCCACTCTCCCCTCACCCACGGACGCGAGCCTGTCTGATCAGTCAGCCTCCTGCGTGTCCCTCCGGCACTCCACGCAGCCCGGGGTGGTGCTCAGCAAGTGGGGATGGAGGGGCCCTCTCTCATGTCTGCCTTCCAGGTGCCTGGGCTCCTCACGCCCACGGAGCCTAAGCCCACCCCGTGCTGGTGCGGACCGACAGGAAAGAAAATGCACGGGTGCCCAGTGCTGGCACCTGGGGGCTCTGCGGATTCCCAGCCAGGTCCTCTCCTTTCCTTCAGTCCTTTCGTCCTCCTCCCTCCGAAGAACAACGAGTGTGACCGGGCCTTGGAAGCTGTACAGTGCTGCGCGCAGGCCGACAACGGGACTGCTGACGGGAGGGCTGGGTTCTTCCAGGGCACTGGTTCCACCTCCAGTGTGACCAGGAAAATGCTGATTCCAGCCCCACCCAGGGGTGGGGAATGTGGATTCCTTCCAGCTGAGACTCCCGGGGGCTGTGTTTTCACATTTTTAACAAGACACTCAGCCACCCACCCACACTGCCCCACTCCCTCCCTGCCAGAGGTTCTGACACAGGTGGCTGGCTCTTCTTCGGTCATGTGGGGCAGTTCCTCTCGAAGGGCTCTCCCAGAAAGCTGGCCGAAACAACAGACTGGGGCTCTAGAGGGGCAGGGCGGGCCTGAGAATCTGCATTTCTAAGCTCTCGGGTGATGCTGCTGTTACCTGTGGGAGGACCACCATTGAGGAGCACTGTTCTAAAAAGCGCTAGAGAACCTGAGTAGGCTGTGGGGTCTGAGTTACGAAAGTTGGCTGTTGACCCCAAGGGGGCTTCACATTCAGATGGAAGTGTGGGAGTCCCAGGCTGGAGGAAACTTGAATCCCCCCTTCTTCGTCTCCAGTGTCTGACCCCTCCTAGGACAGTCAGGCTTCGAAGGTCCAGAGCCAACACTCCCCTCCTCTCCTGACCCCTCCGCCGGCCCCGCCCTGGTGGGTCCGTCTGCTTTCCTGGGCCGGGGTCCTGTTCTGGTCCTCACACCGTCTAGGACTTGCCCCCCCCGCCAGCCTGAAGGACAGCACTTAACAAGTCCACCCAGGACCCCGCCGAGGTAACCGGCCCGACCCCTGCTTTGCCGTGTGGCACTCTCCTTCAGAATCCATGGCTGCGTCTAAGAATCAATTCAAAGGAAGTCATCCAAAATTCGGATCTGTTGTTTGTTTCCTTACTTTTTTTCCCCTAACCAAAGGTGTTAGCAGCAGGGTTATTGACATTCACACACGCAGGGAGGCAGGGACTCGGTTACCGAGCAGTAATGCAGCCGCACAAAGGTACGAGTGGCCGTTAGGAATGATATTCTCAAAGGATGTCTAGTAATACAAGGAAAGTAGGAGGAAGCAAATGGAAATATGGAAGAGAAAATACATAGACATCGGGTAACACCTACTTAAAACACATTCCCAAAGGCCGTGCGTGGAAACAAAGATGAGAAGTATGTCTTAATTGTAACAGTGGCTGCTTTGGGTCCTGTCATTCGCTATTCACTTCTAGTTTTTAGATTTCCAGAATGTTCTGTAATGAGCATATCTTACTTTTATAATGAAAAAAAATAGCAAATATTTAATTTTAAAAAACATGTAGATCTGCCCTCATTTGCCTCTCTAGAGGCCCATATCGACGACCCCCGGAGCAGAGAACCCTGAGAGGCCTCCCCTCACCTGTGCCTGCCAAGCTCAGAGAACGGCGCACACGCACCTGGTTCTGACCCATCCCGTGACACTGGTACAGGAGGACCTGGTGCCCCGTGAGGTCGTGCTCGCTGGGAGGGTTGTAGTCAAAGCAGTAGTCTTTCAGTTCTTTGTTCTGGAGCTGAACAAAACACAAGGTGGCGTTTTGGTCCAGATTTACACGCAACAACAAAGGCCACCCAAGTTTCCGAGGGAGGGAGAAAGGGTGAGAGGCGGGCCTGCCTCAGGACCTGAGCTCCATGGTAAGGGCCCCGTCCATCTCCAGCTTTAAAACTGTCTTCCCACTCTACCCCGTGGGCGGGAATCGCAACTCCTGCCCTCAGCCGGGAAACCTGGGCATTACTGAGATTGACTGGTTAGGGCCTGCAGGCCCACGCCTCCTCGTTGCTCATTAGTGCAGCCTTATCACTGCACTGGGCTGAACACGGCTGGGTTGTCGCCTCACAGGGACACCACGGAG
The DNA here is from genome assembly GCA_004027475.1 of Anoura caudifer. Lineage (NCBI taxonomy): Eukaryota > Metazoa > Chordata > Mammalia > Chiroptera > Phyllostomidae > Anoura > Anoura caudifer. The sequence goes on along the minus strand of PVKU01000072.1, from coordinate 548,573 downwards.
CTCCTGCTACAGTATTACGCATCAGCAATGGACACCCGGACCTAGAGGCCCAGCATTCCCCAGGTCACAAGTCCACCATTCTAGACTAGATAACAACAGCATAATACAGACAGCCAATGACTTGCCCGAGGTACCTCAACAAGTGGAGAAACCTGAGTCTTCAATCCAGGACCTCGGACTCCAAGCCCAGTGCTCGCTCTGTCACTCCACACTGTCGACTCTAGTGTCATCTCTGAGGTATCTCTTGGATCTAAAACCCTTTAATAGCCCCAAGAGCAAAAAACCATGGGAAACTCTGTGCTGCCTCCTCCCTTCCAAAGCCTCCAGGGAAAACCCAAGTACTGTACTTCCCACATTCCTTCCTGGAGCGTTCAGAGTACCCTCAACAGTCCTCCTGAACCCGACTGCTGCCCTGCCCTGCCCACTCTCCACCAGCCTGGCTCTGATGACAAGACTCGGCCATGCAGGAAGAAGGATTCCACTACCCACTAGCTCATAAAGCACAGCCCTCCATGCCCCTGAGATGCCTTTGCTTTATGAAGGAACCTGGGAACAGGGCACATCCCAGGGACCCTCCATGAACCCACTGACCAATGTCACCACTAAAAGTGGGAGGACCAGGCATTTCGTGCTTCCTTTACGACACGACGTAAATACAAATCACACCCGTGAAGTGTCCTGGCCAAAAAGGTTACGCCAACTCCCATCAAACCTTTCCCTCACTTCCACCGTAAAGAATATGGGGGAAGAGAGGCACGATTTAAAAGTCATCACAAAGAAACAATCAGACAATCCTAAGAGTGAGGCACTCTACGTGGCAACGAATGTGGTGGCAAAGCGGGGAGCAAAGGAGGGCAAGGACAGCCTTCGATGAGCGAGACAGAGGAGAGGAGAGGGGTGACCACACCCACTGTGCAGACCTTGTTGGGATCCCAAGGGAGCGCACCAGATAACTCGAGAGAAATTTGAAAATCTGGGGGCATTTGAATAGGGGCTGGATAGTAAATGACACCAAGAAATCATCGTTCACTTGATCATGGGTGACAACGGCCTGTGGTTTTGTGGGAGGATGTCCGAATTTTACTGCGATACATGCTGACGTGTATGGGAGAAAAACGACACAGCGCCTGGGGTTTGCCTGAAAAAAGGAACATGGGGGAGAGTGGAGCAGAGAGGGAAGCCAGAGACACAAAAGCTTGGTAATTCTAGAACCTCAGGGACAGGGTTCATGACACCACTCTCACTGGGTTTCTGTACATCTGAATACTTTCACGGTGACGCTGAATTGAATGCATTACCCTCCTGCTTGGTGCCCGCCAAAGACTGCCCGGGAAACACCAGCACTGCTGGCAAACACGACGCAGGAGGCCACCCCTGCTAACCTGGTGCAATTCCAGACCATAGCCATTCCAAAAGCATTCCTTTTAGGTGTTTTGAAATAACAGAAGTGACTCTCCTGTCCCCACTGCTGACTTTAGGGGTCCCTGAGTTGGAAACGAACTTGTCCGGCCACTGAGATTTGAGGTAATGTTATAAGGCGATAGTGAAAAAGCAGGACACGGAAACACCAATGTCCTGGTTTACACTCGCCAATTTCGAGATGGCTCCCAGGCCGGACATTCTGGACCCAAGCCCCAAACACTCGTGGGGAGAAGGAAGAGCAGTGGATGAAAAGGGAGAGGAGTTTGGGACTGGGGAGGCCTGTGGTGCCCACCAAGGGGTCTTTCTTGCCCAGGGTTTGCTGACCGGACCTGGAGGCCAGGAACTCCCTGCCCACCACAGGCCCACCTTACTCACCATCCCAAAGAAGCCGGGCCTGTCTTCAGGCACGTGCAGTTCTGGGTACACATTCTCCAAGAACCACTTGAAGTCCTTACACTGAAGCTTGGCACGGAGCTGCTTCCTCTCTGTTACATCCCCAAAGGGCTCCTGACAAAACAACAAAACAGTGAGCCCCTGCAGGTCATGGTACCTCCTATCGAGTTCCCTCTCCCCACTGGTGCTCGCTCCTGAATAAGCTTTTATTGCACACTGAACGTGTGCCGGGCCCTGGGCAGGACCCAGAGTGCAAACAACAGCCTTGGACACAGTGGCAGCGCTCAGGCAGGTGAGACTGTCCCACAGTTACATTCCCAGGTGCTCTCACGGCAGGGAGGTGCAAGCAGGTGCATGAGAGAAGGGCATGAGGCGCCCGCTGACGGAATGAGGGAGCCAGAGGCTGGGGCCATGCTGGACCCGTGGGCCCGCGCACCATGGACACACACACAACCACAGACCAGCAAATGTCAGCAGCGCGTATGTACAATGACATTCTGATTTACTACAGATGTCTGACCTCGCTTTCAAACACAGGTAAGTTCTCTAGACATGATGGTGCTTGAAAACCTAATAGGCTCCTTGTACTGCAGTCTAAATGTACACTTACAAGGGAGAGAGCAAAACCTCGCAGTAACAAAGACTAGTGGCCGTTCAGTGCTCTGGACAGAACACGGGTTCAACACATCCACACGGTTAAACGAAGGAAGCCCCCGTTTAGCGGGGCAGCCACAGGATCCGTGCTGAGTGGAGAGACACTGCTGTCCCTGCGCTGTGACGTCCAACTAATAAAGTTTGCTGCATTAAATATTTAACAAAACAGTAATGATACGTAAAAACGTTTGACTAGAATTTGAGATTTCTGCTTATTTTCCAGTTTATTATTGATGACAGTCATTGCACCCTCATCTGCAACCCAGTGCCCATCTCGAGGCCACCAGGCACTCGGACGAAAGGTGTGCGCAGTGCCCCTCTCACACCCTGGGCTTTGGGAATTCTCAGGAAGAGGGAGCTGGGGGTTCCAGACCGGGTGACGGGGAAGAGCAGATGTTTCCACCCCGCAGCCTGGAGGGAGGCAGAGGAAGCAGGACTCTGGCTCCCAGAGGCAGAGAGAGGCCGGGAGGGAAACTGGGGGGAGGGCCCACTGGAGGGTGCACACCCCAGGTCCAGTTCTGCCCACATCAGTTTTCTCATCTCTAAAAGGAAAATTTCAGAGCTGGCCTGAAGGAAGGGCTGCTATTAGGAATCAGAAGAGATTTTCATCAAGTGGCCAGGAAATCTTGGAGCAGACCTTGTCTTGCCAAGTATCCCTCTTAGCTATGGGAACGCAAGGTCAGGGGGCCCGTGTCCTGGGGCATGCAGAGCTGGCCCGTGCAGGGCAGTGGACCTATTTGTTAAAATTGTTTGTAATGGCTCTGGCTGGTGTGGCTCAGTGGACTGAGCGCTGGCCTGCGAATCAGAGGGTCTCTGGTTCCATTCCCAGTCAGGGCACCTGCTTGGGTTGCAGGCCAGGTCCCCAGTGGGGAATGCATGAGAGGCAACCACACATTGATGTTTCTCCTCATCTCTTTCTCCCTCCCTTCCCTTCTCTAAAAATAAATACATAAAATCTCTTTTAAAAAATAAGAAAAAAGTGTTTGTAACCCTCAGATCAACACTTGGGATGTTCTCATGCTTTCTGTCCTGTGAGGACACGCACAGGGTGGCGAAAAATTCGCGTCACCCAATGTGCCGCTCACACACTGTAAACAAGCACCCCTTTTGTGGTCTGTTTAGTGCCACATTTTTCAGATTTTTGTGCTTCCTGACGGGGATTCCACTGTGTGAAACGGCCCCCCAGCGGAGTGCGGCAGCGCAGCCTCGGGGCAAGACGGCTGCGACGTGCACGAGTGGCAGCGCTTACTGGTGGCCACAAGCCCAGTGTGGTGGACCAGCCACATATAGTAAATAAGGTGTCTTTAAACAGAAACACATAAAACAAGGTCACGTATTGATCGGCCGACAAAAATGTCAGCCTGCCAGCGGCTTCTGGGAACCTAACCCTGAATTTATTTCCCCTAAGAGCGGTGGGTCTGGGCTCCCAAATTCAGCGTTTGTGGTGACTATATAGAACAGAGCTACTGCAGATAATAACAATCAACTGTAAATTATAGATAAAGGAATAACATTTTCCCATACTGTATCAAGAGTACCCATCTAATTTTCTATTTCTGGAACCAGGTCTGCTATGGCACCAAGGCCAGAGTCAGCTGCTCCTGCTCGGAGGAGGCCAGACCGAGTGCGGGGGCCCAGGGACTCACCAGGCGGGCGTGGGGGTTGCGATGGTAGTACAGCTCTTTGTACCCATCCATCCACACTTCGGCAGCACGGACACTGTTGGCCAGGGCCTTTCTGCGGGAGTAGGGAGCTTGCTTGGGGAAAACGTGGCCAACGTGAGAACACGGGTGTATCTCCAGGGTCCCACCGCACTGCCAGATCTGCACACAGAACAGAGGAGAGGCCGGGTGGGCGGGCAGGGGATGAGGTGCTGGCCCGCAGTGCCCGCAGCCAGGCGGCCGGACACAGACGCCATGGCGACCACTGCCAAGCCCTGCCCCCCTTCATGGGGCCGCAGGCCGCTTCCCCAGCACACTTGGAATGCAGAACGCAGTCAGAGTAAGAAGGCAAACGAGCCCTGGAACCAAGACCCCAAGTCCATGCACTAAAGCTCACGTGCTTGACTCCTGGCTGCACCCATAGCTGACCTCGCTGGGAACCCAACTACTCAGTACGTAAAATACAGGCTGATTACCTGATGTCCTAGCCACAGAAGAAAGGAAAGCAGCAAGTAGGAAGAGAAGTTTGGAAGGGGGAAAGGAAGAGCTTCTAGAGGCAGGCAGAGCGGCCTGACACCTAGGGAGAAGGCAGAAAGACCATTAGGAGCACACTCTGGAATTCAGCGGGCTGAGGCGTCCAGGCCGCTTCATTCTGGGGCAAAAGGCCAAATTTTTGTTTATTAAATAATGCTTTTTAAGCAGGAAATCATATAAAATATTATTAAAATTTTAAATTTTCTATTGAAAAGCACTAACATTGACCTAAGGTTCTGATACTTAAAATGCAGGATTCAGTTAACTGGACACCCCATGGAGATGCTCAGAACTTCTTAAAGGGATGTCATCCGTGAATCATGCCCAGTGGGATCTCGGGTGGGTTTATCACAGAAGGCGGATTCCTGGTCCCTACTGTAAACCTACCGAGTCTGACTTTCTGGGGACGGTGCCCATAAATCAGCCTTTTTAAGAAGTCTCCCCAACAATTCTATGTGTGTAAAAGTTTGGAAGTCAGTGCACTAAATAAAGAGGCCACTTCATAAATAGTTCAACGAAACAAGTCTCCAAAACATGGGATCAGCAGGTAGACTTTTAGTCTGGTCTCCAACACCTACTCCTTGAGCGAGTCCCTCCCCCTTCCCGGGCCTCAGTCCCTCCCCGCCGTAGTGAGAGGAAAGACCTGGGTGACTTGCAAGGCCTTCTCCTACCCAAGTCCATTTAAAAGTAGGCATTTTTAAAAGTTCAAACAAGCAGGCAAGCATGTTTACAGGATGTGTATGCCATTGCCATCTTTCGGTATCTCTGGGTAAGTTGGCAATACGGAGGAAAAGTCTACCAGGCTCTCCTAAAATCCCATCCTTCCCAGAGAGAGAGAGAGAGAGAGACAGAGAGAGAGAGAGAGAAACAGATTAAGAATGAGTCCAAAGAGAAGGCTGGAATTACTTACCCTGAAGGAGAATTCGAGGTTTTCTCCGCCCCAAACTTCCATTCCTGTGTCATAAGACCCCAGATATTCAAAATATTTCTTACTCACAGCAAACAGCCCGCCAGCCATTGTCGGAGACCTGGAAGCATATGAGAGCCACATTGCAGTGCAAGCAGCAGGAAACCCCCAGTTAGCTGAACTCCCGCCCACCACATGCCCTTCAGTCCAGTCATCCATCTCTAAAGAGTACCTTGAGCTCGCTCCGCCACGCAGCACTGAGCTAGGCCTGGGGGCAAGGCACCTCAACAGGCAAGGACAGAACTAGGTGTTGGACAAGTGTGTTAACTAAGTCACCCTGACCCTGTGTGAACACAGAAGAGGTCATGGGGGGTGGCTGGAGGTGGGGAGCTCAGTTACCTGGAAGAGGCAGGGTAGGCAGAACAACAAAGGGGAGTTAGCCAAGAAAAGAAATGGAGTGGTTCTCCAAGAAGACGCCATCAGAAGCAAAGGCATAAGACTGAGAGAAACCCAGGAGATAAGACCACGTTCCCCCAGAGAATGGCAGGTACCAGGTGGAGGCGACCTGGGGCACCCAGTCACAGTGCCAGCACTCAGAGGCCCCCAAGAAGCCAGCGAGTAGAAGACCGAAACAGGCACCGGCCTCTAACGGCTCCTGGAGGGCCTGCTCCTCTCCAGCTCAAGCACTCTCCCCTCCAGGATCCGGACACCAGCTTTGGCCTGTGTCCTCGGCTGGCCCTGTTTTCTCTCTACCAGGTTCCTCTGGAAGATAACACTGGCCTCAGAAATGGCCCGAGGCTTCCATCCCACCACAGCAGAAAGCTGTGAGCACACCGCAGGTAAACAGATGGAAAGAATAAATTCAGAAATGGGGAACTATGTAATTCTAAGAACCCAAGTTTAAGTTTTCGATCCTCCAGGTGCACACTCAGGCCTTGACAAAGTACTGACTTTCCCTGTGTTCCAAACTCCAGGCCAGCTGAGAAATGGAGAGCAAGATTCCCTGTGGAAAGGAAGGTTCTAGACTACAAAACACTTTCACATGCGTTCATCCTCAACATCTAGGAACAGACAGGGTGGATATGCTCATACCTATTACACAGGTGAGGAAACTGAGGCCTAGGGTATCACAGGGCTGGGGGCAGCTGGCCACAACGTCCCTAAGCATGTGTGGGGGTGGCGGTGGGGGGTCAGGCAACAAGAGTTCATGCCAGCATCACAGGCTGGATATGTGACTCTATAAGATCCTTCTTACTCTGTGCCTCAGTTTCCAAACCTGTACAATGAGAGGTTAGGAGAGATGCTCCCTAAGGGATCCTTCAGAAGCCTGGGAGTTACCTTCGATTCTTCTGTGCCCCACTCCCATTCGATCTCTCCCAGTTCTCCTGCCACAACATCTCTGAGTCCACCACTTCCTTCCACCTTCTCCTGCGCCATCTCCTCCTGCCCTGGAAGACTGTAATGCCTCCTAATGATGCCCCTGCCTGCAGCCCTGCTCCCTCCAGGCCCCTCACCACATGGCACCCAGCACAATCTTGAAAGAATTTATCAGGCAAAGATCGCTTCCAGCTAAAATCCCTTTGTAGCTTCTACCCTCTCAGGGTGGAGCCCACACCCTTTCCTTGGTCTTCAAGGCTGGACTTGACTTGACCCCACTGACCTCTCCAGCCCCACCCACCTCTCAATAGCATCTCCATACTTGTTCCACTTTGGAGAGCAGTGGGTCATCTCAAGGACAGAACTCAAGTGGAAGGACTCAGAAGCCCAAATGCCAAATGCAGGTGCAGAGACCATTTCTAGCTCAAAACACCAGCAATGAAGCTTAAGACCAATCTCCATCTGCCTGACTCTTACCTCTGCTTCCCAACTGGTCCTGAACTTGGAAGGGGAGGAACAAGCCGAACTATTCCTTCAACACCTCAAGGATGAGCTCTAGCCTCCCTCCAGCCACTCTCCTCAGACCCAGGCTCACCCACTGGCCAAAGCTGGCTCCTCCACCCCCAGGTCCACTCACCTCCCTAGTTCAAAAGGTGCCTGACAGTACGTCCTCAAAACGTTAAACATGGACTTACCATGAACCCAGCGATTCCCTCCTAGGTATGCACCCCGAAGAACTGAAAGCAGGGACTCAAAACAAATAAAAGTACACCATATCCACAACAGCATTATTTACGATAACCAAATGGTGAAAACAACCCGAGTGTCTGTCAACGGATGGATGAATAAACAAACTGTGGATGTATATACGATGGAATACCCTTTAGCCATAAAAAAGAAAGAAGCTGGGCCCTGTTTGGGTAACTCAGTTGGTTAGAGCATCATCCCAATACGCCAAGGTTGCAGGCTCAATCCCCAGTCAGGGCACGTACAAGAATCCACCAATGAATGCATAAATAAGCAGAACAACAAACTGATCTCTCTCTCTCCCCCTCATCTAAAAAAACAACAAATATCGTGTGACTGCACTTACACAAGGTATGTGGAACAGGGAAACTCATAGGGACAGAAAGTAGAAGAGAAGTTATGAAGGTCTGGAGAAGGGAAGGAAGGGGAGTCGTTGCTTAATGGACAGGGAGTCTCCGTTCAGGGTGATGACAAAGCTCCAGAAATACGCAGAGGCAATGGCTGCTCAATATTGCAGATGTGCTTGATATCGCTGAATTGTATGCTTAAAAATGGTTAAAATGGTAAATTTTAGGTTATGCATGTTTTACCATGATTTTAAAAATATACTCACATATCAATATAAAATCCATGTATGTAGCGAACATTTTTAATAAAAATAAACAAATGCTCTGGAGGAAGGTGGGAGGCCCAAGAGCTAACTGTCCCCACCAACAGTCTTCACCTACATGTTAGCCAGATGCAAAGAGGCTCACTCAAAGAATCAACCACTGATGCATAAATAGGCAGAATGACAAATAATCACTCCTGACCTGATGACATCGATGGGGGATCGCATCCGCATCCGCTCTCTCTGGGGGACCACGTGCCATGTGAACACCAGCCTCCAGTCGAAACCACCGATCTGGGGCTCCCCGGAGTTCCCCATGTACTCGAAGGTGTTCCAGTCGATCACATCGATCACTGGGCACACCACCGCCGACTCCTCTTCGTGGATCCTGCAAACAGTGCCCAGGACACTGTCTCTCCATGTGGACGGGCACAGGAGGACAATGCATAATTTGGGGATGAACTCTCCTCGCCCTTCCGCTAGGAGGAAGGAGCACCTGCGTGAGGAAGACCTGCTTCTCTTTTCCAGGTCTGCAGCCATGTCAGGCAGGTGAGCATCTTGGGGGACTCTTGGGGGAAAGTGGGGAGCGAGGATTCCGACCTTAATATGAAACGCCCCACAGCTCTGATATTCTGACTGTACCTATGGATATCCCAGCTCAACGTGCCTCCCTCTACAAAAGTCAAGACATGTGAACAATCAAGCGTAACTTTTAAAACAGAAAGCAGATTTTCAACTTCTCAAGATCGCAGAAGGTTCCCTCATTTAATCACAACGAATCACAAAAAATCAAGAAATAATGATCTCCCTGTGCAGAGATGTCCCCAGACCGAAGGGTCGGCTTTGGAGTTAGAGTATAAATTCTACTCCTGCCCCTTATTCGCTGTGTGATGTTAGCTGAGTCACCTCACCTCTCAGGGCCAGTTGCCTCATGGGTAACACCGGAGCAGGCTCAGGCAAAAGCAGGTTTAGTTGTTTGCAGGGAAAATAATACAATACTTAAAAAATAACAATGCAAAATAAGCTGTAAACCTGCTTTTGCCCCACCCAGTATATTCCCACGGGTTAGGATGAAGACTCCCAGAGGAGTCTGTGTGTAGGATGGCTGGCAGAGAACCTGGAACTACTGCTATTCTTTTCCTTTAAGCTTTATCATCGTGAACTATCTCACACAGAGGGAAACGCTATGGCTTTCTGTGGCAGGCACCAGCCTGTGTGCATGCTTTCGCTGGTCCCTCCACAGCGATTACCACCAGCCCAGCCATCCTTCCGCACGCTTCCCGGCTGTTTTCTTGCATCTGACAGCACACCAGGAAAGATGAACTGAGACTGGACCATGGGTGAACACTAGGTTCCTCTGGGTTACATTTTAGGGAATTTATCTAGAATTTGACCCTAAAAAAAATCATAGGAAACACACACACACACACACACACACACACAAATGGTGTGGAGAAACAGCATTGAGCTATACGTGTTTTTAGCATAACACCAGAAAGTTAAGGGGGCAATGATGAATATGACCCTGAGGTAAGAATTACAGTTTTAGGGGAAATTGCACTGTTCAGGGCAGATTATGTGACCAGAGAATGAAAACTGTGAGCTCAATTGGGGAAGTTGCCTTCAGTCTCTGCCAACGCCCAGGTCTTTAGATAAATAAAGGACATTATTCAAAGGGGTGAGAGGGACAACAGCAGACCAGCCTGGCAGGTTCGAAGGTGCTGTGTGGCCCCCTGGCAAAGACCCCGAGAACGTGTCACTTGTAATCGAGCTGGCTGGAAGCATGGGTAGCCTAATTTTTACAAGAAGGGAAAGCTGGGAGCCAACCAGGGGAGCAGAGGACTCTGAATCACGGTCCGGAACGTGCAGGCCCCGCCCCACGCGGATGGCTCTCGCACCTCTGCAGCAGCGGCTCCAGCCAGCCCTCGTGGCACTCGCAGTGGCAGTCCAGGAAGGTCAGCACGTGGCCCTTGGCCACGGAAGCCCCCAGCAGCCGGGCTCGCACCAGGCCCTCTCTCTTGTTGGCGCGGATCAGGCGCACCTTGGGCAGCCCCGACAGCTCGTCCGCCAGGCGATCCTTCAGGTGCTCTGGGGAGGCAAGCGGGAAACGAGGGTCACCCCCACATATCCCCAGCCAGGTTCTTCCAGGGCCTCCCTGTCCCAAAAAGAAGGCCAAATAGACAAAAGCCTCCTTTGCTTTGCCACCTGGGACACGCCGGCCTCAACGAGAGCCAAGGCTGGCAGCGCCCCGCAGGCGGGGGTGCCGGGGCGGAGGAATTCCGGAACCACGGGATGTTCGACATGCGTGATATGGTATGTGGATGTATCTCAATAAATAGAGGCATGAGCCCCCAGATTACATTATACATTGACTTGTGAACACTCAAAAATAAAAAGCACAGGAACCACCCAACCACCATCTTTCTGAAAAACTGTTAACATAAATTCGTTATGTTAATTAATGATGCCATATGCTACAAATTTTAAATGTACACGGAATTCTGTTAACACAAACTTTATGTCATTGCAGTCACACCACCACAGCTATGTTAATGTAAATTTGACAGTATCAGGTGATCACAGTTATGCTGATGTGCATTTTCTAGGGAGCACACTTCAGGTGGCACAGTGACACGGTAACGGCGGCAGCTGACTGAGAGGGCCCACGGTGCTCATCGCTGCCTGAGTGGCCTGCACACAATTCACATGGTTCTCATGGCGATCCTATGAGGTCGGTGCCACTATTATCCCCATTTTGCAGAGGAGAACACTATGGCTGAGGAGGCTAAGTAACTTGTCAGGGTCAAGGTCACAGAGCAAGTGCGCTGAGGACCTGTGATTTAAACCCAGGGACCCCACTTCCTTGAGTCCACAGAGCATGCCCTTTCTCATCCTTGTTAAACAAATCCAAAACTTGTCAGGAGAACATCCTATTTTGCAGAAAAGGAAATGAGTCCTTCAAAGTTCACAGGAAGTGCCTACAGCGAGGGGTGACACCCAACCCCACACACAGGCCACACTCTGGAGGCCCCCACTCACAGCCCTCCATGAGTCAGATGAGTGGGTACCCCTCAGGCTAAGTGAGAATGAGAGAATTTCCCCACATCCACATGGGCTTTGTCTCAAAGTCTTCAATCATCAGGAAGGGGAAAAGTTTATAAACTGTTCCAGATTGCTTCACAGTTTGTGAAAATGTTTCCCTAAATATTCTTGCCACTCAAAAAAAAAGAAAGAAAGAAAAGAAAGATTCATCACATCAATTGGTTTGTTTCAATCCTAAATATAACTGTAAATAAGCCAACAGCAAGAGTCAGACCGGCCTCTTCCCATGCACAGGTGTTACCCGGTGCTCAGCAAACGCCCACAGAAGCGCACCTGCAGCCTCCCCGCACCCAGCAGGGGTTCAAACAGCCTTCACCTTCTGTCTGCCTGAACCGTCTTCCCACACCAGGGAGGGGCTGACCCCCCATCTTGGAGCTCGGACTGGAGCTCGGACTGGCAGTGCAGAAAGGGTGGGAGGAGGCAGGCGGGACTCTCACCTCCAGGGAAAGGCTGGGAGGGCATCTCACCTGCTTTACAGGTTACTCCGGGGGGCTGGGGGGACCATGGCCCTGCTGCACATTTATGAGGGAACTGAGCTGTGCTGGAGGGGTCCAGACCATGTTCCTGCCAGCCATAGGATCCCAAAAATCCTGCTCAATTCCCTAAAGAGAAAACTTTAAATCTAATATTTGCTTCTGAATGAAGACATTTCTGATATTTTCAGCATTTTATGGTTTAATATTTCATAAAAGTAGAAATTAGCATTTAACAAGTGCTAATCATACGCCAGGCACTGGCCTTGCTTTACTTCATTTAATCCTCACAATGACCCTACAAGGGAGGAACTGTTATTATTTAATTTGTGTTAACTGATTATATTAATCTATTATAAAACAGGGGCTAGCGCCGAGGTTGAAACAGGCCACGCTCCTTGCCTGAGGTGGTACAGCTGTGAGGAGCTGGAGCGGGAGCCAAGCCCACTCCGTTGGACCCAGAACCAGCGTCCACACAGACAGGTTTAAAGCAACCCTGGGAGACAAGGACCACAGGGAACGGAGATGAGCGCCTACTGCGCACCGGGGCCATGAGGCTCTGTCCCGCATACGTGTCTGTGTGCACATGGTCTCCATTATCCCTCACCACAACGCTCCAAGATGGGTGTGGACAAACCCATTCACAGGCAAGAAGACAAGTGAACAGGGACTTGTCTCGCTCCCCAGGAAGTCCCAGTGCCGTGACTAGTGCACTGCACACCTTAAAACTCAAAACCGTTCACTGAATAACAGAGGGCTGCCCTGGACTGCATGTGACTTGCAGGACCCAGTCATTGGATCACCTCTCCCTGGCTTCAGCTCTTCTGTGTGGGCTGCCCCTTTGATCTCATCTCAAACTCAACACATCCGAAAACCAAACACCCTCTTTCCCCTCCCAGACCATTCCTCCTGTCCTGGGTGGCTCATCCAGCCCTAAGACACAGCCATTCACCCAGGAACCCAGGCCGGAAGCCCAGGGGTCCTCCCTGCACCTCAGCCAGTCTCCATCCCTGCAGATGCCACCTCTCGAAAATCTCTCATCCCACCCTCTCCCCTCCGTCTGCCACCACCTGACCCCTAGCCTCCATCTCTCACCTGGGCCACCCCGACAGCCCCCTGGCCTCCTCACCAAGCTCCATAGTACACTCCTCTCCTCACTCCACCAGAGGGATTCTCCCAAACAGCCCTCCTGCTTAAAACCCTGCCTTGGCTCTCCCTGCCCTTCGAGCAAAGTCCCAGCTCCTTGGCCTCGTGTCTAATGCCTGCACCCATCTCCAGCCCCCCTCCCTGTCCTCTTCCTACTGCTCCCCACAGCAGCGGGCCCTCTGTCCTTTCTGAACTACTGGCAGATCCTACACAATCCACGCAGCACCGCACCTCCACACCTTCCCACAATGGTGCCCTCCACCTGAAACACCCTCTTTCCTCCTTTGCTGTCCACTAACTACTTGACCTTCAAGACTAAAGTCAACTCCCCCATCCCGGGCACCTGGGCAGAGTGGATCCCTCTCCAGCTTCCCACAGTGCCATGTGGTGGAGCCCTCTGTCGTGACGTGTGTCCCTCCACCAGGCTCTGGTGGACACAGGGGCACACAGGAAGCCTGTCCTCACCAGGCCTATCCCACGTGTCTCGTGTCACACTGTCACCTCCCAGGCACTGCCACAGAAAGCCGGGCTCCTCCCAGAGGCCACGTCAGGGGCTTACCTCTATCACTGTAGTCATCTACAAGGATAACTTCTTCCAGCAGGATGTCTGGGGACGTCTCGAGGACACTGTAGACTGTCCGAAGGAGTGTTGACCAGGCTTCATTATAAAATGCTATGATAACAGATGTCGTGGGCAAAAGATCATAATCGTATTTCTTTTCTTTGCACCTGCAAATACAACAGAGCTTCAGGAAGGAAGAACCTGCTGTTGACCAGGCGTGAACCCCGCCCAGGCCAGTGTGGCGCTGGGGCGACGCACGGAACACAGGTCACCGTCTCAAGCCTCCCTCTGGGGAATGGGAAATAATCTTCTGGGATCCTGCGGAGCCCCCCATGCTCCACTAGGAGGCGGAACAGATTCTAAGAAAGGTTCTAAAATGACACCTCACAGACTTGAACTGTAGGGTGCTGGTTTTACACTTTAAAGCAATTTTCAGGCTTGAGCGATGTACAAACTAAGCAGAATCAGAAGGCAGGGGGACTGTCACTTCTCCCTGCCCCGCAGCTCTCCCCTCTGTCCACTCCTTTCCATCCCCCTGCCAGGCCTTTGCTCAGACAGTGCCCTCTGTCTGGGATCTCCCACTCTGCCCGCGCCTTCTCCTCACCTCCGTCTCCGTGTGTCACTCACAGTGCTCTGGTCACTCACGCTGCGCCCCCCCCCCCACACACACACACCGTGTCTCCCTCTGCCATTGTCCCAGCAGTGTCTGTCCACACTGAACGAAGGTGTAGCGCCAAGTGCATCAGCCAGAACCAGGGCCAGGACGAGCAAATGTTCCAGGGAGGGCTCGAGGGAGGACAGTGACTGCCCACCCCAACCCCCGCCCCCATGCCATCCCTGCTTCGTTCTATGGCAGCTTCTTGGTGGTGGGGAAGCTGAGCCCACCCTCTCTGGGGATGGGCCTTGACTGGCAGTGACAGGAACCAGTAGGCTCCCTCTTCATTTGGAAGGGTTTGCCATTCCTGCGCAAGGAAGGTACTGGTTGAAACAAAACTCTCTCCTCGGAGTGATCAATGACAAACTCCCAGTGTCATCCCAGGGACTGGGCAGTGCCTGGAAATCATCAGCAGGCATGGCTGACAGCAAAAACCTAAGGGACAAAAACCTAAGAGAGACACCAGAAGGACCAAGGTTTGAGTGCGGACTGGCCGCTGGGCTGGGAGTTCCAGAAAAGGGAAAGGTGCTGACAACCAGCTGGGCTACGGGCAGGAAGGGGAGGCCGTACCAACACGCTGAGTGGCAGATCAAAGGGACCAAGAACCAAGCAGGACGAGGGGTGCAGCTAACATCTGCTGACGATATGCCACCTGCTAGGCACTGTGCCAGTGGGCCAGGCATCAAATATTTCCTGATGGCCTACTACGTGACAGATAGGAAAAACCCCTGCTCTCACGAAGCTTACGTTCAGGGGGGCAATAATAAAGAAAGCGAACATTAACAATAATTTCTGAAAGTGACCATACAATGACCAAAAGAAGGGGGATGACACAGAGCAAGCACAGAGGGGGGAGGGAGGGACAAGGCGAGCAACCGCAGGACAGGTAATCAAGGAGGGCCTCTGAGAGGAAGCAACACTTAGGATGAGACCTGAATGATGAGGGACCCAGTTCCACAAAAAGCCGCAGAAGAGCCCTTTATGTCTGCAACTTTTTTTCTTTTATGTTATTATTAAAAATTTCAAACATACAAAAAGTAGAGAGATACTGTAAGAAACTCCCGTGTACCTTTCACCTGGCCTGGTCAGTCTCCATGATCAAGGTACGTCCTCGGCCAAGTAAGTATGGCCTGGTCAGTCTTCCTCACCTGTGTCTTCACCCACTCACCTTCATCCCAGACTATTTTAAGCAATATTCAGCATATCACAATGTCCACAACATTTCAAAAGAGGTAAGGACTCTTTTTTATAATAAATACAATGTCGCTCTAACACCTTAAAAATCAGTTATTCCTTAGTACTATCATATCTCTGGTCTACAATTTTTCATCCAAGTGAAGAACCTGATGATTGGAAGACATGTCCCTCTTTTTGAACCACTAAGGTAGACAGTCATAGGGTACATGGATTTTAATACACATCCTCATTTGAGAAAAGTTTAAAAAGAAGAAAGTGCGCTGGGATCAATGAACTGCAGTACTTTATTTAACTCTCACAACCACTTCCCAGGTGAGTATTTGTAGTTCTCATTTTCAAGGCAAGGCTCAGAGAGGTGAGTGACGTGGGCAGTTCACAGAGTGCCCGAGAGTGTGAAAGTGGCTGAGACCCCTGCGTCAGGGACCTTGTCACAGGTCTTGTCATCTTGCTGCTTCTACCCCCAGAGGCTCAGATGGGCCCATGGAATCTAAAGAAACATTCTGCGATCACATCTTCCCACCCAGCCCTCCCTCCTGCCCTACGTGGGCAGTTCCTCCTCTCCTCTCTCTCACGGTGTTCCAAGCAGCTCCAGGTCCCTCTTTGTAAATGACAGGACAGCTGCTGCAGTAGCCCAGGCTCTACTGTCACCAGGGTAGCTTTCCCACGAGAACAGTCTCTGACAAGGGCTGGCTCGTCTTAGCCACCTTTACGTTCTCACCCCTGCTACACCTGGAGGCCCACTGTGGGCACTTGAGGAGAAGTCAGCTCTGGTGCCCTGGAGCCACAGGGCTTCCCCACCGGCCTCACTGGCAGGGCCTGAGTCCACAGCAGTTGTGACTTAGCACTGTGCTCCACAGAGGGGCGTCCGGCCCGCCCACGAGGCAAGGAGAGCTAGGTTCTCTCTTTTGAAGGGAAGGATATCAAAGAATTTGTGATGATACTTTAAAAGCACCACGTGTGAACAGAGTGCAGCAGAAGTGACAAGATGTGACTTCCAAGACCAGGTCATGGACCATCCCCTCTGAGGAAAGCCAGCTGCTGTGCAGTGGGGATATTGAGTGGCCCAAGGAGAGCCCTATGGGGTGAGGGACTGAGGCCATCCCCCCACAACAAACCTTCCAGTATGGGATGTGCCTTCTTGCAAGCAGGCCCCCCAGCCCTAGTCAAGCCTTGAGATGATGGAAGCCCCAGATGACTTTTTTTATCCTCACCCAAGGACATGTTTATTGTTTGCAGAGGGGAGGGGAGGAAGAGAAAGGAAGAAAAACATCAATGTACGACAGAAACATTGATTGCTTGCTTTTCATACATGCCCTGAACAGGGGACCAAACCTATAACCCAGGCATGTGCCCTGACCAGGGATCGAACCCACAGCCTTTCGGTTTATGGGACGATGCTCCAACTACCAGAGCCACCCCAGCCAGGGCCCCAGATGACATTCTGACTGGGATCTTAGGAGACCCCCCAGACCAGAACCACCAGAGAAGCCACACCCAAATTCCTGACCCACAGACATCATGTAAGAGAAAAATCTTCATTATTGCTTTAAGTCGTTAAGTTTTGTGGTCGTACATACGTGAAATAAATCACAAGGAAACTCCCAGGCAGGCCCAGACAGAGACATGCTGTGTAAACCTGTAGGCCCGTACCCCTGAAAATGTCAATGTCCTGAGAGGCAATAAAAGGCCGAGGAACCGTTTCAGACTGACGGAGACCAAAGAGACACGACAAGTAAGTGTCTTACTTGATCTCTGACTAGATACCAGATCGGAAAGAAAAACGTTGGGACCGGTGGAGCATTCCAATATTGTACACATTTCCTGAATTTGATAACTACACCACGGTACCATGAGAGAATATCCTGGTTCTTAAAATATATACCGGGGAGTAACAAAGGATAAAAGATTGTTATCTCTGTAACTTATTCTCAGAGGTGTATAATATGATAGTAGACCAATAGAAAGAGAAATATTAAGCAAACAGGACAAAGTGAGTTATGAGTGGATCTAAGTGAAGGATATATAGGAGTTTGTTGTGCTATTCTTACACATTTTCTCTAGGTTTCAATTTTTCAAAATTAAAAGTTTAATGCAAAAAGGAAAAGTGCAATGTTGCCAAGGGTAGAGCAGGCCAATTCTGCACTACAGAACTGTACCTCAATCTCAGCAGACACGGCAAAGGCCCCTCCTAGCTCCTCCTGTTCCACTTCCACCAAAGCAGCTGTCCTCCTCCAGACAGGAGTTCTAGCACATGGGAGACACGTATGTGTATGAAAATATGAATTATTATGTCTGGGTTTAATAAGCCCCTGCGTACTAGACAGGGTGCACAGAAAAGCTACTTTTGCCCGCTAGAAGCATCATAAAGAATTGTTTACACTACATGAAAAATGTGTTTTTTGTGAAATGTAAAAATAAAGTTTTATCTTAAAAAAAAAAAAGGTAAAGTTAAAATTTATTTTCAAATATACACAGATCCAAAGCAAAATGAGTGGAAATAAGGACAATGAAGTGAGGTCTTCAAAAATAAAGTTTATTCAACTTAAATAACTGTCCTTTAGGGTGAAATCACATCTCTGTGGTTTGGGACTAAAATTCATTTCTCCTCATGATAGTAAGTAAGAGGGCAGAAAACGCTCTGCTTCACCAGACAGAGTTAGGTCTGCGTGTCAGTCCGCGTGTCTGACCCAGTTCCCAGTGGAACTGGTCTGTGACAACCCAAAGCCCGAGGCCACTTTTCTCAAGTGTCCAGGTGGCTTCTCTGTTTGTGCCCTCTTAAATCACAAGGAAGCTGGGTACCACTTTGACAACACACACTCAGAGCTTTCAAATGTTCCTCTTCTCTTTGATCTCCTACTAATATTTCTAGGAATTCCTCACCTACGGCAATAATCAGAGATACCCTGAAGGAGGCTTGTGGTAAAAATTTTTCTTTGTAATGTTTTTTATAATAGCAAAAATCTGGCAACAACTTCAATATCCGACAAGAAGTAGTTAAAGCACAGCATGGCTGCATGCAGCGATGCTGTACGGCCATCCAAATCACATTTCAGAGGATATTTAACAGTAAAAGACAATGACCACAGTATAATGTTAAGTCAAAAAAGCAGGGTTCGAATCTGTGCGGCACAGTGCCAGTTCTATGCACAACGATGCGTGTGAGCACGTGCTCACGCATGAACAGCACACAATACAGAGACATAGGCCAACATGTTCACAATAGTGATCTCTGAGTAGTGGATTATTGCAGAATCTTATTTAGGTCTTTATATTTTCCTGCACTCTAAAATTGCACTACAATGAATATGCATTGTTTTTATAATCACCAAGGAAGATTATTTTTTAAAAGTGGGATCATATTTCTTTAGCTCCCCACAGCAAATGCTTTCATTGAACAACAATGTAATATTCTGACCTCTCCTTTCTTTCTTGGCCTGGGAGTTTCTTCTCTCTAAAACATCCCTTACGGGCATTCTCCTTCATGACTGTTCGATGTCCCCTTCAGGAATATTTGCACAAAAAAACACTCTCCCCTTTTCCTGACCAATAAAAAGCTGTGCATCCTTCAATCAGAAGAGGCTCCTCTGCATCACTCAGGGCTCCACTCCTGCCTGGGGCACAAGAGAAAGCTCAGAGCCAAGCTGACTGCTCAATCGCAGCCAGCCATCCTTTCCTTAACTCTCCCGTATAATCCATGCACTTTCAGAGGGCGGGGACTGAAGTGTGTTTTCCTCTGGCTATTCAGCATGCCTGTACTGTACCTGGTGATAACAGTAACATTTATTGGTGGTTACTATACGCTAGGCAGCGCGATGAGCACTTTACCTGCCTTATTCTATTTAAACCTCACCATGCCCTGTTGGGTGGGGACCACTCTAATCTCTGCTGGCACAGCACATGTCTGTGTAGTCCATGGATGTGAATGAAATGGCTGCAGCAAATGCCTCCAATCTTTTATCTTTGTATTCAGGTTATCTCACAAATGTCTTTAAAAAATGGAAATTCATATCCTTCGTAGAACAGGCCAGGGAGGTCACAACCTCCACTGGTGTGTTTTACCTGCCCAGATTCCCTCCTCCTTTCTCACCTTACTGCCCTAGGATTTCTCTTTCAAAGACCTCTCATCTATGTGGTTTGTGAAGGGTTAAACACACCCACACCCACCCACACACACACACACATGGATACACACATGTATATTTGCATACACACGGCCCTCTGGGAAGCCTGAATACCCAGGCCTCACCAGTCAACCTCTTCCTGATGACATCAGTCAAATCCCTGAATCCAGGGCCCGAAATAACCTGAACCCAGCTCTCATGCCAGAATTTTCTGTGATAGAAGTAAATATATTTTCTTTTATATTTAAGACAGTTTCCATTGGGTTTTCAGTCACTTTCAACCCAAAGCACTGTGACTAAGAAAAAAGCTTAACAAATAGAAAGCATAAAATAAGATGGCATACTTAAATCCTAAAGTATCAATAAGCACAATAAATATAAATGAACATAACTATCTAGTTAAAGTCAAAGACTATCAGTCTGGATTTAAAAGAAACACAAATCCAGCAACATGCTAGAGATACACCTAAAACATAAGGACATGGAGTGAGTGAGAAAAGGTATCATGAAAATACTAAGAAAACTAAACATGTTCTAAGCTTAAAGAACTGATTCAAAGAAAGAATGCCACGCGGATGGCCACAAGACGAGTCTAATGAGAATTAATAAAATATCTTCCAGTTTATAGCCTTGTTGGAGAAGCAAAAGAAACATCATTCTAATCTCCACACCATGTTATGTTTTACCAAAGATAATCTTATCAGAACAGACAAGCAGGCTACCTCTGCAAAAAGAGAAATCCTACCTAACTAATTCCCTCCTGTCAACCCTCAGAAGACACCAAACACTTTTGCTAAACTACCTCTTCAGAGCCATTTCCAGACTCCATCCCAGCCCACACGCACACCCTGATCCCTGAGCTTAAACCATCGGCAATTGCAGCCTGAATGAGACTAAAACCAGAGCAAGCCTTTCAGAAACGCAAATACCTGCATGTAATTACACACTCCCCTAACCGGGGCTGCACAGCCCCTCCGCTAAGGCAGGGAATGGCTGCTGTTGGCACGGGTGGATCCTCACACGCCTTGATCTCCAGCTACACAAGGCAGAATGCAAATGAGAATGGCATTCTAGTGATCACCTTGAGGCTTCTCCGAAAACCAAAACCTTTGCAAATATTAGTACAAAACTGTTAGCAACCTCTTACTTGTGACACACCTTACACAACTCACAGTGATGCCACCACTAACTTCAACCGCACTTGGTCTGAACTTAATCCCCGCTTTGTCTAATTCTGGTATTCTCCCACACCCTGAAAAGCTCCCACCCTTAATCTTCCCAGTGAGAAATCTTCAGGCTCTCAGCCAGCAGCTTTCAACCCTAGCTGACATCAGCCTTAGCCCAGGCTCTACCCAGAGAAATTCTATTTACTTGTTCTGAGGAAGGTCCTTGGCATCAATATTTTTGGAAGTCTCCAAAGGCCACAAATGCAGTTTATCTGGCTCCCCGCTTTGGCCTGCTGTCATCTCAGTGTGAAAGTTCCCTCCTGGCCTCAAATGAGATGGTGCTTGTTAAAGAGCATTGTGAACCCTGTACTTAACCGTATCACCATGCGAGGATTCCTTGTCAGCCTCTCCCCAACTCTTCGATTCAGGACTATAGCTGTGCTCTAATGCACTGGTCTGCGAAGTATTAGACTCAGAAGGGTTGGGGCTACACCCAGTCTTAAGAAATTAGAACCAGCTCTCCTAAGTTTCTCTATCAGCCTGGCTCTGTCCAAGGCAGAAGACACAGAACCAAGGCTGGCAGATGCCAGGAAGAGCCCAGCCAAATAGTCCCTTGGGAGGTCCCAACTCCCCACCTACAGTAACAGGTTTATCCACTGTACAGCAAGTCCTCACTCAACATTGATAGATTCTTCAGCTTTAAGCGAAACAACATATAATGAAACAAACTTTACCACAGGTTAATCGATATAAATGGAAGTTGAGTTCCTGTGGCATCTCATCATCCTTAGAACAAAATAACTTTGAATGAAACGATGCTATTCGAGGACCTGCTATAGTGTAAACACTGGTTAAAAACGTGCGTGGGCCTAGAAAATACTCGGGTTTGAATACGTTCTCACCCACACACCCATATGCATATTTTTCTAAATCTATTTCTACACCTGGAAAAGTCTAGGAGGATACACAACAAAATGCTACCAGTGGTTCTCCCCCAGGGAGGTAGGTTTATGGGTGATTTTTATTATTTTTTGCTTCTCTGCATATGCTAAAATGTCTAGGGTGAACATGTACTGTTTTCATAATTAAAACACAGAAATAAATGCCTCCACCCTAAAAGGGAGGAAGTAATAAAAGATCTGGGTTCTAGATCAGCTCCGCCCACATCTGCCTGTTCCCATGGCTTTTTCTCCTAGTTGAGACTGGATGCTGCCTCGGGGCCTTCCCTGCTGTGCCACTCCAGGATCTTTGCCACCCCTCGGCTTATTAATTAGAGTCCCAGGGGACCATCCCTCCCATCCCCACCATGAACTCATAATCCGCCAATCCTCGGCTAAATCTCAAGAGCCTGAAAGGGTCCCCACCCCTGTATGAACTATAATAAAAATGAGTCTCCATGAAAGGCCCTGCCGCTACTGGCCACGCTGAAGTTCTGCCTCAAGCCCTGGCCTGGCTGAGCCCAACACAGATAAACTTGCCTTTCTCTCCAGCTAGGCAAGAATAATCCAATAGGCCTTGCTGCAGGAATTAAAGGCAAGAGGCATTCATACTCTTTATCACGCTGGGCTTGGATTAATGCCCCAGGGTCAATGCCACAGCAGGATCTATAAGCAAATCCTGATAGGCCACAGAGCAGCTGGGTCACCATGGAGACGGGATACCATAAACCCCACAGGTCATCCACAGTGTTTGAAAGAGATTTCACAACCTAGGACAATAAAGGAAGTTGGAACCCAGAAAAGGAAAACTTTATAACCAATCCCTGAATAACTAAAAAGTGACCTCCTGTGTATATTGTTAGCAACAGGAAAGACAAGAAAAACTAACAAGAATTGAATACACAGTGTGTTCCCAGGTGTTAGGTGCTTTATTACATTCCTAGGTTGTGTTATTACTACTCATTCCTTATTTTGCAGATAAAGAAACAGGCTCGCAGATACTAGATAGCTGGCTTAAGGTCACAGAGCTTATAAGCAAGAGTCAGAATTTTATCTCATGTGGGCTGGGCCTGAACCCTGGGTCTGACCTGAAAGCTTCCCATCAACAGTCACTCAGTGAGCACCCTTGGAGTTTTAAGGAGATAAATTTGCATTCAGCCCTTTGGCTGAAGTCAGGGGAACTGCAACCAACCCCAGTAAACAAACTTCTCAAAAAGATTAGGAGGGAAAATGCTTCGGGCAAAAGCACAAAGCTAGAGATGAGCAGATCCAAGGGGAAAAAAAAAAAAAAAAGGTTGTGGCAAGTCCATCCAAACTTTGTGGAGGTAGGGCCTCCTCATGCAGACACCCCTGCTCTCTGGCCAAGGATCCACAGAGCAGGTCCCTTAAATCTTGAAATCAGCACAGTGCCAAGGGGACCAGGAGGATCACAGTCCCTCAAGTTCCACCACTCTGTAGCTGTCACCTGTCCTCTCTGAGCCTGTTTCCACACCTGTAAATTAGGAAAGACAAGGACCAGGGAGGGATGGCAAGGCAGGTGCCTGGTGCACACAGCAAGCTGCCCAACTGGATGCTCCCAGGGACCCCCTCTAAGGAGTCCTCTTTTCCTCAAGGTCTTTAAGGAGGGGCTCAAACAAGGACATGGAAGATTCCCACCAATGAAGGAAAAGAGCAAGAAGGTCAGAAGGGCTGTCATCCTCCTACCACCTTGTTCCCTTCTTGAAACTTTGGCAGTGGGTACAACGAGCCCAGCCAGCAGCTCCAACAGGAACTAGGCGTTTGACCACACAGGC
The DNA here is from genome assembly GCA_004027475.1 of Anoura caudifer. Taxonomy (NCBI): domain Eukaryota; kingdom Metazoa; phylum Chordata; class Mammalia; order Chiroptera; family Phyllostomidae; genus Anoura; species Anoura caudifer. The sequence continues at coordinate 525,115 of PVKU01000072.1, read as the reverse complement.
TCTGGGCCTGCACCACTCACAGTTAATGAAGAGGGCTAGACCACAGCCAGAAGGAGCCCTACCCATCAGGCACTCCTTCCTGCCTCCCTCCTCCCAAAGTTCAGGTGAGAAAGAAGGCGGCTTACTGCCTCTGACGTGCCTTCTGGCCACCTTTCACCTCACCTGCCCAGGGTGCACACCCCACCCGTTCACTCACAGACACAGGTGCACGCTTAAGTGAATGGAGTGGATGATACCGGCAGAGCCGGACTGAGGGTGCAGTGGGAGCCAGAAAGGGCACCCCAAACGGGTCTCATCTTAAACCTGTCTACTTAGCCCAGACTCCCACTTTCCAGAACCGAATGACGGCCCGTCTCAACAGGGAGGGAGCGAAGAGACCACCTAGGAACAGATATCTCAATTTCTGACATTTTTCTATTTTCTTTTTTTAACTTTCTTGTGCCCCTCCCCCCATATAACCCTTCCGCTGCCAACTCCCGAGAAAGACTCAATAAGACGCGCGATCCCCAGGTATTTTTACACCCCACCACTTCACAAATGCAAAAACTGAGGCCTCGGGACTTCACGGGGAGGGCTCCTCCCGCCACCTGAGGACTCACAGCGGGTTCCAGCGCTCGGGTAGGCGGCGGTGCAGTGAGATGCGGTCGCTAAGGTAGGTGTTGATCTGATGCAGCCGCACGCTCTCCTCCTGCAGCTTCAGCTCCTCGCCCTCCAGCTGCAGCCGCACCGCCTCACCCCGCGCGCCCAGAGAGTCCTCGGGCACCGGTGGCCGTGGCAGGACCGGGTCGCGCCGGCCGGAGCGCGGGGTTCGTGGGAGTCCCAGCTCGGCCGCCCTGGCCGAGCGATGCGTCCGCAGCACCGAGCGCAGACCAACGAGCGCAAGCAACGCCACCAGCACCAGCAACGCCTCCCGGCCGCGCCGCAGCCCCCGTGGGCAGCGCCGCCACGCCGCGCGCCCCCACATGCGCCCACCAGCAACTGCTAGCGCTCGGCGCGCCCGCAGGCGGCAGCGCAGCCGGGAACCCGGATCCCGGAACCACAGCCCCGCCCCGCCCCCGGCCCGCCCCACCTGCGCACCTCCCCCTTCCCTCCCAGCCCGCCCGCCAGACAGCCGGAGCGCCGCCCCAAGTCCGGTAGGAAGGCTATTCTTACCCGGTCCCCACTAGGGCTTGCTGAGACTAGCACCTTGCTGGCTGGGCTACGTGCATTCTTTAAAAGGTAACGGCGTAGCCCTGGCCAGTTTGGTTCAGTTGGTTGGGCGTTGTCCAGCAACCCTTAAGGTCGCGGGATTCCATTCCGGTCAGGGCACAGACCTCACACCTGGGTTCCGTGTTAGGTCCAACACCTCCCACACCCCACCCCTCACCCCTGCCCGGGGCTTGCCAGAGGCAACCAATTGACGTTTCTCCATAACATGGATATTTCTCTCCCTCTCTTCTCCCTAATCCTCTCTCTGGAAATAACTTACAAAAAAGTGACAGTGTAAAACCTTTAGCTCAGCGACTAGCACATTGTGAGAGTTCAGTAAATGTGGGCTGCAGAGCGCTAAGAATTTGACTGACATTTTCTCCAATATTTGACTCGTATAGTCTCGTAAGAGGGGTACTAAGACTATAAACTCTTTTTCAGAGAAGAGAAGACCAGCACAGCGAGGATCAGTGACACCAGGCTGTCCACTGAGGCCTGCAGGCCCTACCTGAGACAGCTGTTTAGATCCCTAGAATACCAAACCCTCCTCTAGCCCCCTGCTAGTGGATATTTGTGTTTCTTATCTTCACCTTAAAGATGCCTCCAAGAAGCTGATCAAAACAATGAACTGTTCCCTTAGAAAAACTCACATAAACACCCATAATATTACCGCCCACACCCCAGGCCATTCGTTCATGCTAAATACCCCAGGCCCTTGGCTCCAGGTTTCCTTTGGGGCATTGAGGGAATGAAGGAGCCGCTGGGGTGCTGGGAATGTTTAATTGGTCAAGATGAGAATGAGACATGAGGATCTCTCTGAGGTGCAAAATTTAAGAGTGGGCCAAAAAAAAAAAAACCTCAGTTGTCAAAATCATTAATATTTTAAAAATCAAAATGATTTAAAAATCCATGATGAAACAAAATATCAGAATTTTGAATAAAGGCAGAATCTGACCCTATGCTTACACAGTTCACCTCACTCACCTCACTCATCCTAATCGCAGCCCTGATTTCTATATCTTGATTTTGATGGGGATCAAATGGATGTATATGAGAGAGGACCCCCAATAAAACAGAATTTTTTTAATAAAAATTGTGTATTTTTTCTCACATGTTTAAACTTCAGTCACCTTCAAAGTCCTCTCCATTTGATGCAATACACCTATTGAGGCATCTTTTCCACTGCTCAGAATAGTTTTTGAACTCTTCAATTTTGATGCCTTTTAGTGCTTCTGCCATTTTTTGTTTCACCTCTTCCACATTAGCAAAACAGTTCCCTTTGAGGACTTTTTTCATCCAGGGAAACAAAAAAAAAAGTCACTGAGGGTGAGATGGGGTGAATAGGGAGGGTTGGGCAGAGGGCATCATGTCAGTTTTGGTCAAAAACTGCTGAACACTCAGCTCAGTGTGGGCAGGTGTGCTCATAAATCACCAATCATGAAATGGGCAGACACATTATAGTGAATGCACTGAAGCCAAATGCAGCCTCTCACAACAACGCCAGCTGGTATATAGTGGTACAGATGAGTTCCTAGAACACTCACCTGTGAGGGAAGCCTGTACTAAAAGGGCCCTGCCCTCCAGAAGATAATTCCAGGGGTGTTTTGGGGAGGTTCTCCCCTACATATGTAAAAATTCATCAAGTTCCTCTTTAAAACCTATGAACTTATGAAAGTTATATCTCAATTACAAATCAAAAATCGAAAATGAATAAAAAGAATGAAGAAGATAAAAAAAAAAAAAAGGAGAACCCCTGGCCTCCAGGACAAGTTCTGAAGTCCTTAGCTTGACAGGAGAAGACCACAGAATGTGACTCCAAATTCTGCAAAGCCTATTTCCAGCCACCAGGGAGGAGATGCAGAGCTTCACCACTCCAGGTCTTTGCACATGCTGTTCCCTCTGCTTGAAATGCTCTTCCCCACCTGGCAAACCCCTACCCATCCTTGAAATCCCTACCAAAAGCTACTTCCTCTGTGAAGCCTTCAGCAACAGCACAGCCTTTTAGGCAAATGTGTTTCAAGATTGCCTCAGCCTTTTGTGTATTAGTCAGTGTTCTACTGGAGAAATAGAACCAGTAGGAGATAGATTAAGAGATTTATTGCAAGGAATTGATTTCTGTTATTTGTTGGGGCTGGCGAAGCAAATCCAAAATCTGTAAGGCAGGCCATCAGGAAGGGCAGGCTGCAACCTTCTGGCGTGAGCTGAAGTCATAGTTCACAGGCCAAACCTCTTACTTTCTAGGACAGCCTCAGTTCCACTCTTAAGGCCTTTTGACTGATTAAATCAGGCCCACCTTCACTTAAAGTCAACTGATTATATAAACATTCATCATATCCACAAAATAGCTCTGCAGCAACACTAGTTTAGTGTATGATTGAATGACTGAGGATTAAAGCCTAGCAAGCTGACACATCAAACTGACCACCTCCTTTAGTTTCCTAGGGCTGTCGAAACAAACTACCACACACCAGGTGGCCAAAAAACAACAGAAATTTAATCTTTCACAGTCCTGGAGTCCAAAATTAATCAGTCCTGTCCACAAGGCCATGTTCTTTCCAAAGGCTCCAGGGGAGAACCTGTTCCATGCCTTGAGTTTCTGAGGTTGCTGGCAACCCTTAGCCTCCCTTGGCTTGCAGATGCCTCCCTGCAGTCTCTGCCTCCACATCATGTGGCACTCTTCTGGTGCGTGGCTGTCTGTGCCCCTGCCACCCTTCTTCCAAGGGAATGGTCATGTTGGATTTGGGCCTACTCTAATGGCCTTATTGTAACGATCACATCTGGAAAGACCGTTTCCACATGAGGTCACATTCATGGGTACCAAAGATTAGGATTTCAACATATCTTTGCAGGGGGCACAGGTTATTCCACACCACCAACATACTTTGTTACAGCATTTGGTGCCTTGGATTGTGTTGAAATCAACCTGGCCTTGCAACCACAACAGCAACAAAAAATGTAAGGGACACACAATGAATGGTCCGTTGATGGCAGGCTTTGCATCTTATACTCGCTTTTATACGCATCTGCTTGAACTCAGTGGGGAGGTATCTGATTAAGGGCAGAGAGAGGTTACTCCCCACATGGAGCAAACATGAATGCCTCAGGTCTCCTTGCTGGAAGGGCCTCAGTGATAACCTAATCGGGGAGTTTTCCAACTCTGCTCCCAGCAATTCCAGGGGACCACCCAGGAAAGTGGAAAGGAGGGGTACTGGGTGGGGCTCCAGTTTTTCCCCCCGAAACCAGAGCATTGGCCTGTTTATCTGCTTGACACTTTGGACTTCTCATTTAGATTTCAGCACCCTCCTCCCTAATTGCCAGAGGGACTGGTAACAAGAACAAAGGAAGTGTGTTGTCCAGGCCCACGTCTGGTCAGCGACAGAATAGGAAATAGAACAGAATGAAAAGGTGTGGCAGAACTGCCGGATGTCTGCCAGTATCCATTCTCCTTTTCTTTCTTAACAGTAGAACCCTTGATTTTTTGTCGTGTGTTTGTTTCTCTGGGCCCATGGCCTTCCAAAATAAAGACTATATTTCCCAGCCTCCCCTGCAGCTAGACATAGATGACCATGTGACTAAGCATGTTGTCAATGGGCTTAAGTGGTGGTGTCAGAGGGGGCTTCTGAGTAACGTGCTTAAAAGAAACTTCCTTACCCTTCCTTCTTCCTGCTGGCTGGATTTAGATGTGAAGACTGGAGCTCCAGCAACCACCTTATGTCACAAGGTAGAAGTCATGCACGGAGGATGGTAAAACAACACAGCAGGTGGAGCCCAGTTCCCTGACACTGCGCACACACACTGAGCCAATCCTGACATCCTGTCTCTAGGCTTCGTTTATGTGTGAGAGAGAAACTTCTATGTCATTTAAGTCACTATTTCTATGGGTTTTCTGTCCTATGCAGCCAAATTTAACCCTCACTGATACAAAGAGAATTCTCCCCAAATCTGGATCAGATCGTGTGGTGGTTTGAAAACCGGTCTACAAATTCCTTAATACTCCCTCCTCTTGAATCACAGCAGATTTATAACTGCCTCAACCAGGAGAATATGGAAGAAGTGAAGCTCTGCGACCTCTCAGGCTAGATGTAAAAGGCCAGAAGCTTCCGCCTTGTTCATGATGTCACTGTTCTTGGAGCTGCCAGGGAAGAAATTCAACCCTCCTGGGACCATTGTGCTGGAGAGACCACAGGTAGACACCCCATCACCAGTGCCAGCTGAGCCCAAGCTTCCGCCAGCCTGGCCAGCCCAGGCATTGGACAGGTTAGTGAAAAAGCCTTTTTGGAAGTGGCCCCTCCCTAGCTATTTGGGTCACCCCAGCCACTCAAGTCATCTCAATGGTGGCTCAGATATCATCGGACAGAAAAGAAAGGTGCCCTTTCCAAATTCCTGACCCAAGAATCCATGAACATATTAAGATGATTGTTGTTTTACACTATGAAGTTTTGGATGGTCTGTTATGCAGCAGTTGAAAACTGCAGCAAATGGCTGATTTTGATCAACATATTTCAACAGGGAATACTTATTGAGCATCTACTATGTGCCAGGCCCCATGCTAGGGATTAGGCACACTCTAATGAGCAAGTGTCAAAGATAAATCTGGACAAGAGTTAAAGTGAGGAGGATAGATTTTAATCAGGAATATACAATTGCAATAAGAAAGAGGTTCTGGCATGAGCTGATTCACCTTTGATTTTTACAGTGTGACTGGGCATTTTATGTAGACAGGGAAGTGAAAAATTACAAAGATTTGGACAGTAAATACTGCCCAGGCCAGCGGTGTCTGTCAGCTGGCGGTAATCCCAGCCAGGCTCCTGCCCTCCCACAGAGACTGGGGGACAGAGGGCCTTTCCTTCCTGATGATTGTATGTTAAGGGAACAGCTCTCAGGTCCTGAGTTGTAGGAGAAACACGCACATCTCTGAGGGACAGAGAAAGGGTTCACAATTGTAAGCCCTTTTCAGTAAGTGCTGTGAGAGAGGGCGGTGAGGGGTCCCCGGTCAGCTGTCAGCTAGAACTGTGAATTCTTTGGGGGGCTTCCAGCTTTCTCAGACAGGCACATGAGCGGGGCTGGGGTCACCCTGGAGACGCCGCCTTGAACTGTTGGAAACCATGTTAGTGTTTAAGTCTTTTACTGTGAGTGGAGGTGGGTGGACAGAATCATTTGTGTTGAAGAGTCTAGTTTTTATACACCACGGTTGAAGTCAAGTTGAGAAGACAACTCAGAGGAGCCTGGCTAGTTTGGTCAAGAGGAGGATCTTTGTCAAAAGACAGGGATTTTTGACATCATAGTGCCTACAGTATAGTGGAAAAGGCAGACATTAAAAAAGATAAAAGTGCTTAAGTAATAGCACTTGGTCCAGTTAGGGGTGAAGGAAGGCTTCTGTAATGAAGTAATGTTTACCCGATACATGAATGCTAAAGTGGTGTCAGATTTGAAATCACATTTTAGGTTAATCTGGAACTCCTTCTAATGGTGCCCAGTGCTGGGGGTGGTGGGGTGGTGGTGGTGGCTGGCTTTATGTCTACTGTAACATAGAGTATGCAAGCTGGGTTTTTGTTTTTGTGTTTTATTTAAAGCTTTTTATCCAATATTCTCTATGCTCAAAGGGACCAGAGTCAAAAAGGTTAAGAACCACAAAGTCGGTCTCGTTCTCTAGTTTTACAGATGGGAATGCCTGCCTAAGTTCCAGAGCAGGCAGAGAGTCTCAAATAAGGCGGTGGCTCAGGTTGAGTTAGGATCTAACTTGCCGTCCTCATCAGCTCACAGCCTCTGGTTACTGAGTCCTCTGGAGGAAAGGGGACTTCGGTGAGATCTCCCCCAGGCTCCAAGAGGAAGGGAGGATTGGGGTGAACCCTGCAAAGCAGCTCCCGCTTCGGACAACCTGCTGCTGCTACCAGACTAGTAGGAGTGACTCTGCCCACAGAACACAGTCTGCTAATTGCTGCCAGAAGATGGGAGTCATAGGAAAGGCCTGGAGCTGTGCATTTTGGCCTCTGTCCAGATACCCAACACATTTAAGATCTGAGGTCAGATTAGAAAACAAATAAGGATTACAACTTATAGTGTCTTGGATCAGCTTACCAAGCTGAAAAGCTTCCCAATAGAAGCTTAGTGTCAGAGAAAAGAGTGATGGAATTAGGCCTTATGAGACATGGGTTTAAGTCCCAGGTAATGGATAAAAGTTGTCAATTATTGAGAACCTATACGTGCCAGAAACTGTTAGACTTTATTTTTCCCATACCATTTTGTTTCACCCTCGTGACACCCTTGCAGGGCAGACAGATGAGGAAACAGGCTGAGAGAGTGAAGTGACTTCTCCAAGGTCACGCAACATACAACTGGCAGAACAAGCATTTGAGTCCAGGTATGCTGGTTCAGGATTTCCCACCACACACATTTTGGCAGGCTGCTGTGACCCCCAAAGGCAGCTTAGCTCAGTAAGTGGTAGTACAGCCTTAGATCCCACTTGCTTGAGCTCATACCCCAGCCCCATCACAGACTACTGTGTGGTCTCAGGTAAGTCACTTAACTTCTCTTGACTCAGTTTGCTCATCTGTAAAATGGTGGTGACAATAATAGCATCTCCTGAGTAGGGTTCTTGGGAGGTTTGAGTGATGTGGTCCACACAGGTAGCTCCTCTGGGCACAGAGCAGGGTGGAGTATCTGCAAGGGCAAATGGAAGATGCCCAGCAGTCTGCTGCTTGAAGTGTGGTCCTTGGACCAACAGCACTGGTCCCCGCTGTGGGCTATTAGAAATACGACAGCTTGTTAATAAAGGGGAATGGTCCCTGCCCAGGCAGAGCACTATACAAATGTTAATGATGATTAGCTGGCATCCACAGAGGGCAAATCTAACTGGATCCTTAATTCTTTTTATACCTCTCCTCAAACTGAGTGCCTTGCCCTTTCCTTGGGTTTGTTATTAGTTTGATGGGGTGGCATGTTTGTTCTTTGACCACATCATCCCATCTCATCTCATGGGCTGCTTGATGAACAAATAGATTTCTCTAGAGGGCACTTTTGCTGTATTAGCTCCCTCCATGGGGGTCATTGCATCTCTTTTAGATGTGGTATTTCAAACATTAGTGGGAAAAGAGGGATGATTCAGTCAATGAGCGGGGTAACTTGATAACCATTTGGAAAAAATAAAGTTAAATCCCAACCGCCCACCAAAATAAATTCTAAATGGTCAAAAAATATCAAAGTAAAAAAACAAACAACCAACAATTAAAGTACTAGATTTAAAAAACCCCAAAGACCATTATGGAAAATATTTATAAAGTTGACTACTATATACATTCTTAAAAATGTTATAAGACCCAAAATAATGTAAACTCAAAAAGCAAAAGACAAATCAGAGAGAGATATTTTCAGATGACATTTACCCATTATGTGAATTAACAGGGAAATAAAAATAACAAAGAGAAATAAAAGTGGCCAGAGGATTTAAATAAGCCACCCCCCACAAGAGAGATAATAAAATCTCTATTTAAATTGCATGCAAATTAAACGTTCTCTGAAACATTATTTAACCTATCAGATTGGCAAAGATGAAAAAGGTTGTTAATTCCAGTGTCGGCAAGGATGTAAATAAACAGACACTCTCATACACTGTTGGAAGGAATGCAAACTAGTGTAACCTTTTGGAAAACAATCAGGTAACATTTATTAGAAACGTTAATATTCACATCCTTTTGATCCTGCGATCCCATATCTAGGAATTTATCCAACAGAAATAGGTTGACAAGTGTTCAAAAGATGAACATACAGGAAGCTTACTGAGTATTATTTTTAAAAAGCAAAAAGTTGGAAACAACTCAACTGTCCATTAATAGATTACAAAATAAAGTATTGCACATCCATATGCTAATAGACCACAGTGTTACTAACAAGATCACACTAACTATAGGTGTTTAACATACAAGTGCGCTTACGGTGCATTGTTAGGAAAAGCAAGTTGTAGAGCTGTATGGATAGTATGATTCTATTTTGGTAAAACATGTTTAACATACATAAAGGAAAAGCTCTAAAGGAATATTCACCCAACTGTCAACTGTTTAATACAAACTTCTGACAAGTGAGATTTGGTGGCCTTTTCATTCTCATTCAGTTTGTTCATTTTTTCAATCAATATTTATTGGTCACCTACCACTTGGCAGGCAGTGTGCTAGACTCTGGGGACATGGTGGTAGACACCCAAAGCCACCGATCTCAAGGAGCTAGCATTGTGTATTTTCACAATGCTGGGATTCTTTACAACAGGCATGATTATCTCATTAGGAAAAAAAGGTTAGACAATTACATATAAATAGATTATTTTACTTTCTGGCCAGCCTTCCTTACCTGCTTTCTAATCCACTGCCCAGTCACTGATCTCTCTGTCCCCCTACTCTCACTTTCTCATCTGTTTCCTCTCTTTTCCTGTAACTGCCCAGACCTCACCCGGTTTTGGGGCCCAACCTGTGGCCAACCTCTCCCATGAAGCCACAAGCAATACTGCCCGCCACCAAACTGTGGGACATGCCTTTGAATTGATTGACGATGAAAGTACACAAATCACCCTGTTCTGCAACTGTGTGTGATTTCCTAGGAACCAGGGGGCTGTGACCCTGTCATCCAACACAAATAATGCCTGACCCTGAGAAAACAATAAATGGTGGTTGAATGGGGATTGTGTTGGCAATGGAGGCTCATTGCTCGGACTGCCGGGCAAGAGACCCTGCTGGGGAGTACGGCTGACTGAGAGGCTCCAGCGTCTACTCCTTCAGATCCTCCCCAGACTTCTCACCGAGGCCCTGCTTCTCCTGGTTTCTCCCAGTCAGACTGAGCATGGTGGGGACACCAGAACCCAGCCATCCCTGCCTGATGCTGTACACCTTAGCAGGCTCCCTCTGCTTGGTGTCACCCTGTTTGGCGTGGCTGCACAGCAGAACAGTCTAAAGTTCTTCCTACCCAAGCTTCCTCCCTTCCCACTCTCCTTTCCCAGTGGTCAGACCTGCATCATAGTCTGAAGGCTCTCCTTCCCTTTTTCTCCCCCTCCCCCTTATCCTACAAAGCATTTCTCTCAGAAAAACATCATCTTTTTTGATTCTCAGAGGATCCAGACCAACACAGGAATCAATGGGGAAAAAAAAGACAGAAATATAGCCCTGGCTGATGTGGCTCAGTGGATTGAGGGCTGGCCTGTGAACCAAAGGGTTGCCAGTTTGATTCCCAGTCAGGGCACATGCCTGGGTTGTAAGCCGGGTCCTCAGTAGGGGCCGTGAAAGAGGCAACCACACATTGATGTTTCTCTCCCTCCCTTTCTCTCTTTCTTCCCCTCTCTCTAAAAATAAATAAATAACATCTTTAAAAAGAAAAGATGGAAAGATAGTTCATAAATAAGTTATATATTAAGATGTGCTGGATTCATGCTTTAAAATCTATACACATGAATGATCCTGGGATTGTGTTTTAACTCAGATTCTGGTTCTGGTTTGGTAGGTCTGGGGAGGATCCAAGATGCTGTCTTTCTAAGAAGCTCCCTGGTGCTCCCAGTGTTGCTGGTGAAGAACACCACTTTGAGCAGCAAGGTGCTGGTGTTTGCCTGCCAAGTCTCTCTCCTCCCTGCTCCAAACCCTGGGAGGCCCACTGTGAGGACTCCATCAGCAGGCTCTGAGCCTCTGGTTAAGAGCTGGCTTTGGCCAATGAGGAGCACAGGGAAGAGATCAGAGGATAGGAGGAAGGTGAGCTCAGAGGTTTTTATTCCTCTGAGAATTACCCTGAACTGGGTTGCTGTGGGTGGGCTGTGAACTTCTATCCAAAGTCATAGCTCCTATCAGAGAGATCTCTCCAGTTTCCTCTCTTGCAGAATTCCAGTAACTGATCTCTCCCCTACCCCTTTTGGCCTAGGGTGACAATAGCTCCCTACTGTTACGAGCCTTGGAGTGTGTCACCAACCCTTCTGGCTCTTAGTAAACCTGGCCCATACTTCTGGAATTAGTCCTTCAGTAAATTTCCCTCATTTCCGCAGCCAAGTGTGCCATCTGTGTCCTGCTGGGACCTTGACTGCTACATTGTTCAATGCACGATTTTTATAATAGCGGAAAACTGGAAAAAGCCTAATTGTGCATCATTAAAAAATGATGAAACTATGGCATAACTGCTTAATGGTGTTACATGCAACCATTAAAAAGGAAGTAGTAGATCTATATTCACTTACATGGAAAGATGCTCAAACCATTTGTTAAATTAAAAAAAAAAAAACCTACAAGATTCAGAACAGCATGCAGAGTACGAACCCATTCATTAGATCTTCAAAGGGAAGTCATCTTCACCTCTACGGTGGCAAACAGATCCAAATCTGGAAATGAGCGATAGTGTATCACCTCTAACACAGCCTAAGTGATTTGCTCTATCCCTGTAACTCACCGGCTCAGACACTTTCCATGGCTCCCCATTACTCACAGAATAAACCCCGCTGTCTTTATCCTGGCACTGAAACATTTTGCAATCTGAGTTTCATGTACTTTTGAGGATTTCCCCTACCTTTACACTTTGCCTAGACCTTTTCTTCCAGCCCTACTGGCCCAGACCCTAAGGGCGTTATCATCTTCTTTGGTCTGACAATGCCATGACCCTTATTCCTTCCTCATGCCCTCACCAAGTTTTGTTCTGTGTTATAACTCTACATACATGAGACTTACTCATTCAACAGTCATGTTCTGAGCACACACTGTATGTCTGGCCTTTTGCTAGGCTTTGGGGCCACAGCTCACAATCTGTGAAGACCAACTACCCTCTCAGAACATTAACGCTATCATGAGCAGATGGCATCAGCAATTTGCAGGCAGGGCTGCTGTTGTTAGAATCTTTCTCTTTCCCTCTGCCTGGACTGCACTCTCCCCAAATGTCAACATGGCTCAACTTCTCAATTCCTTCAGATCTCTGTGCAAATGTCACCTTTCTCTACTCACCCTGTTATAAAATAACATCCCGTCCTCTGTCCTATTCACTTGGATTTGTTATGTTCTATTTAATTGTTTGAATAGCACTCATCACTCATACCCATTCCTTACTTGTTCATGTATTTACAGCCTCCCTCCACTGTCAGGTCCAGGATGGAAGGGAGTTTATTGTGTTTCTGACAGCTTTTCCGAACACCTAGAACAGTACCTGGCAGGTAATAGGTACTGGAGTCATATTTGTTGAGAATAGAAAGAAAATTGAACTAGATATCAGAAGACCTGGGTTCTAATCACAGCTCTCCCACAGGAGAGTCATGGGCCCTTTGGCAAGGTACAACCTCTTTAAACCTCAGCTACCTCCTCTGTAAAGTGAGGGTGACCTTCTGGTGGCTGATAGGACCACTATGATGACCTTACCGTGTACAGAACCAGATCGTACAGGGTGTCAGACTTCAGCATGTATCAAAAGTACCTGGAGGGCTTGGTAAAACACGGTGGGGAAGGGGTTCCACACTCAGCTTTTAGTTCAGTAGGTCTGGGGTGAAGTCAGAAAATTTGCATTTGTAAAATGTCCCCGATGTTGCTGATTCTAGAGATACTGATTACGAGAAAGGTACAGAAGGCACTTGTAGCCCTAACGACCCGGTCCAGATAAGGGTTGGCACTAAGGGTCCTCAGGACATTCCGTGGGGAAAGACTGGACCCATCCGTTCTTTAATTTAGTCAACAACTATTTTGGAAGCGCCGCGGGCCAGGCCAGCGCGGCGCTCGACTCAGACAGGGGCCCAGCGCTCAGACAGCGGTCCAGCGCTCGCAGCGTCAGGAAGGCTGGACAGCCGCTCCGACCTCCGCAAGGGGCAGGAAGTCTCCGGAGCCGCGGGGAGGGCCGCGAGCCGGCGCGGAGAAGGCGAAGGTGGACCTGCAAGCCAGGGCCTCAGACGCCGCTCAGGGCTTCCCGGAACCCGGGGTCCGCCCGCGGAGGCGGTGGAGACGCGACCTCGCCCCCGGCGCGCGAGTCCCGCACACAGTAGGCGCACAGGCGGGCGGAAGGGGGCGCCAGCGCGCGGTATCCGGGGGCGGAGCCGGAGCAGCCGGCGGGGCAGAAGGGCGCAAGCGGCGGGCGGCGGGCCGCGGGCCGCGATGGGCGAAGGCGGGCTGCCCCCGGCCTTACAGCTGCTGCTGCGCGCCTGCGACCAAGGCGACACGGAGACGGCGCGGCGGCTGCTGGAGCCGGGGGCGGCGGAACCAACGGAGCGCGGCGCGGAGCCGGAGGCAGGCGCGGAGCCGGCGGGGGCCGAGGTGGCCGGGCCCGGGGCGGCGACGGCGGCCGGAGCACCGGTACCCGTGGACTGCTCCGACGAGGCAGGCAACACGGCGCTGCAGTTTGCCGCGGCCGGGGGCCACGAGCCGCTGGTGCGTTTTCTGCTGCGCCGCGGCGCCTCGGTCAACAGCCGCAACCACTACGGCTGGAGCGCGCTCATGCAGGCGGCCAGGTGAGGGGTCGGGGGCACGGGGGGTGGTGTTCAGTGGTCCCCGGGGTCAGGCGGCCAAACTTGCCCGCGGAACCCCTGCAGACGCCCCGGGAGGTAAAGAGTCAAGGACTCGTGCGAGAGAGTTAGAATGGTAAACTTTGAGCAGCTTTGGGATTCGACTCTGAGAAGTGGAAGCTAGAAATATTGGCCTTTCAAAACATAATCTTTACACTGTGAGTGGAATCTTAGAAACTCAGTTTTAGTGGTGTTCATTCATTCCTTCTTGCAACAAGGGTTTCCTAAGAACCTGCCTACCCACCCTAGCTTGGTGATGGGGATATTGCGGAACCCAGGTAAAATCCCTACTGGGAGCAGCCCACATGCCAGTGGGTAGGCCAGACAAGGGAACAGGCTTGACAGGGAAAGTTCAAGGAGCTCTGGGAGTAGCATACCCGGTTTAGGGAAGTGGGAGAAGGTTTCTGGTAAGGATGATGCATATATTCAAGTGGAGACCTGAGGATGCCTAGGAATTAACGAGGACGGAAGAAATGGGAGGTGGAAACTGGGTGACAGGAGACTCCTGCAAAGGTTTGGAAGCAAAAATGAACGTAAAGCGATGATAGGAGTGTTAGAAAGATGTAATGGCTGGGAGGGGGTTGGGGATGATGGGACAGGTGGCAACAGATGCCAGGTGGCAGGGCTGAGAAAGGTTAACTATCCTAGGAGTACTGGGGAGTAATGGAAGGTTCTAGACAGCATGAGTGACAGAATCAGATTGTTTTGGAAAGTTGCTTTCACAGCAGTGTGAGGGTGGATCGAAGGGGTGGCTAGAGCCATGAAGGCTAGTTAGGGAAAAATTTCAGTGATCTAGGAAGAAGCGATGTTGGCCTGGAGCAGAGCCAGAAATCTGCGGGAGAGCCAAAGATGAGTGTGAGATGTACTCAGGAAGCAGGATGAACAGGACTCAAAACCCTGGTACAGGATAAAGAAACTCCGGTTTACCGTGATCTCTCTGACCCCTGTCAGCCATCTACTTAGGTCCCACCCCACCTCAGTTTCTTGCAGAAGTTTCCCAAGAAGGGAACACAGATCACTTGTAATTGTGATGGAGACTGCCACATTGCTTCCTGTACAGGTGTGTTAGTTTCCTAGGGCTGCTGTAAGGGCTTTCCAGGAAGTCAGTGGCTTCTGTCCTCACATTTTCTGACTCTGACTCTTCTGTCCCCTCTTCCACATTTAAAGGACCTTGGTGATTCCATTGGGCTCACCTAGATAATCTAGAACAGGGGTGTCAAACTCATTTTCACCGGGGGCCACATCAGCCTTGCTGTTGCCTTCAAAGGGCCGAAATAATTCTAGGACTGTATAAATGTAACTACTTCTTAACTGTTAAGGAGCTGAAATTACACTTGCCCTTTGAAGGCAATTGCATGGCTGATGTGGCCCCCGGTGAAAATGAGTTTGACACCCCTGACCTAGAATGCTCCCCATCTGGAGATCAGCGGATTAGCAACCTTGGAGATTAGTAATTGTATCTGCAACCTTAATTTCCACTTTGCTGTGAAACCTGATGCAGGTTCTGGGGATGAGGATGTGGGCATCTTTGGGAGCCTGTTGTTCTGCCCACCACAGCAGTTGGCACTAGTCTGCCCTCGAGCAGCGGTGTGTGTGAATGCTTGTTTTTCTGCAGTGCAGTCTGGCCGACAGTGTGTTAGCAAACTTTTGGGTTTTTTGTGTCTGATGGGTGAAAAATCAATCTTAGTGTAGCTGTGATTTGCATCCGTTAAAATGAGTGAAGTAAACCATCTTTCCATATGTATGAGCCATTTATTTTTTCTCAAAGGCATCGAAAATTGAAAACACGTTCTTAGCCATAATGCTGATGATATTTCTTTGAGTTATTTTCCAAGTGTTACACAGTTGTTTGAATTAATTTGTATTGTTGGAAAATTTGTATTCTGCATTATTTTCAAATGTATGGTTTTCAAACTGCCATGTAGAATTCTGTTGATGGCACAGTACTGCAATTTGTGTAACCATTCTCCAGCCCCTGGGCATTTATCCCAGTCAGTCTATAAACACACTTTGGGGACACATCCCCGTCAGGGAGTACGTGCCTGTCCGCACGGGCAAGTCAGTGTTTCATGCTCTTACCTGTGCGTTGGGACCCTTTGTCTTAAGACACCTGATTTCTTCCTCGGAGCCATCTGAGCCATCTGAGGTGACCATAAAGCCTTTAGGGCTATCCATCTTTCTTCCTCATTCCCTGCCTCTCTCGGTGCCTTCCACTCTTCCAGGCTTTAAAGTGTCAGGTAGGTCCTAGACCTTGATACCCATCTGTGCCGTGGCCAAGCCTGCTCATCTGTCGCTGCCGCCCCCTCTCTGGAATCCACACCCCTCTCCTTCTCCTCTGCTTTAGCCCAGGCCACACCTTGTAGCGGCCTTCTCCTGCCCTCCCTTCCTGCATCCCTCCTCCACAGAAGTTCCAGGTCTTTCTCAAATGAATGCTTGGCTGTGCCTCTCCCCGGGTGAGAGCCCTCTGCAGGACAGCATTTGAGACTCTCGCCTTCAGACCCCCCTCCCCAAACTCTCTCTTCTGCTTTCCCCCAGCTTCCTAAACTAAGCTCGGTTTAGTATCTAAACTAAACTTCCTAAATTAAACCTAAAATCAGGCCAAGATTATTTCATCCAGACTTTTTTCTGAGTCTCTCTCTGTTGTGTTGTGTTTTGTTTTGTTGGTATTGGGGTGTGTGTGTGTGTGTGTTAACATATATTGAGCATTTATTCCATGCCAAGAATGTTCTCTCTCCTTTAAAGGTGAGAAGCTGAGATTACAAATTTGCTCACTAGCACATAGCTAGTCAGAAGATTTGGGAAATCTGACCACAGACCTGTTGCCATACCACATATAGGAAGCCCCTTCTACCCTCAATGAAGCCCCTTCTTCCTCCCAGCCTGGCCTCTTCTGGAAAGCCTGCCTTGATATCTCTCCTGTTATCTGGTTTCTCAGCACCGGGGGGGGGGGGGGCCTTGCAGTGGTGCCCACCACCCTGTGTTATAGCTGGTCCCCTTCCTCAGGGGCACCCCCACCTGCCACACATCAGAATCACCCGGAAGCTTTTCCAAATTAGATTCCTGATTTCCCTGTCTGTGGACTGTGATTCGGGAGACCTGGTGGGGATCGGGGGAAGGACAGGGACTCCATGTGAGGAAAGGCTCCCTAGCGATTCTGTCCCATGGTAGGTTTGGGAGCCACTGATACATGCCTCATCTCTGAACCCGCAGCCAGTGCAGTGGGGCCCTTAGTGGGCCCTGGGGTGCCTTGCTGAGCACAGTCTGTGACTGCAGGGTGTCTCAAAGCCCCTGGTCACCGGTTTTTGCCATAAACCAAGTGCTGAAGGATAGGCAGTCATCTGATTAATTTCATCTGATTAATTTCTGTTAATCTTGATGGATCAGGGGACCCAGAAGAATTAACCAAAATTCTGTTGACTAATAATTTAACATTTTTAGAGAGCTTTCCTTCTTCTCTACAATGTGGCATTGTTGGCTGGAAGCTGTGGTACAAGTATCTCGATTTTGTCACTTGCAAATCAGGAGGCTCTGGATTAATTACATTCTTTGTTCCTTCATTCACCTTCTGGTGCTGCTTTGGGGGCTGTGGATATAAGACTCTCTTATTTACTCCTATGGGAATATGAGAGAATCTGACAGTCCCGTGAGAGGATTAGAATTGACCTAGACAGGGCCTGGGTACTTTAAAATGTATTGTCCCTTAGCCAGTGATCCTGACCGTCTACTCAGTTGTCACCTCTGTCCAAGTTGGGTTGTGCTCTAGCTTTCTGCTGCCTACACTGCGTGCTGAGGAATAACATGGGTGGGAGACTTTCTGAAGGATGCACAGTCTGTCCGTCCCTTGGATCAGGACAGGCAGCTGCAGGGCCATATGCCAGCGTGTTCCAGCCTGTGCCCTTCCTCCCTGGATCTAGCCACCCCTCAGAGTGCCTGGAGACAGTGCTCCCAGCGGCCGCCGCTTTCAGTGGAAGGGAGCACCTGTTTATCCTCCCAGCTCGTTAGCTTCCAAAGCTCATCATTGGATCAGGCAGGCCTATCGGAAGCTCTGCACCTGGGCTGCAGTGTGGTCTCTTGTGGATGCTTTGGTATCAGAAATGGTTCCGTTCATGTTTTCCTCCTCTATTTTTAAAATCTTAACCTTTGTTGAGCACTTACACCGTGTTAGGAACTGTGCTAAGTGCTTTAAATGAATTAACTCATTCAATCCACATAAAACCTTAGGAAGTAGATATTATTGTCTTCCCCATTTCACAGATGAGGAATTGAGGCTCAGAGAAGTTAAGTAACTTGCCCAAGACAGCACAGCTACTCAATGGCAGGGTCAGATGCACACCCCCAGGCAGGTCTTCCCGGCCTTTGCTCCCAGACAAAAATCCTGTAACTGACCATTTTCTTCCTGGTGTTGGCCATAGGAAGCTGCTTGCCAAATTTACCTGATGCTAAAAAGACAAGTTGGCCCTGGCTGGTGTAGCTCAGTAGATTGAGTGCGGGCTGCAAACCAAAGGGTCACCGGTTCGATTCCTAGCCAGGCACATGCCTGGGTTGCGGGCCAGGTCCAGGTCCCTGGTGGTGGTGGCCACGTAAGAGGCAATGACACACTGATATTTCTCTCCCTTTCTTTCTCCCTCCCTTCCCCTCTTTCTAAAAATAAATAAATAAAGTCTTTAAAAAAATAAAAAGACAGGTTGGCCTCTTTCCTTTCCTTCTCCTGCCCTTCATTTCTCCTCCTGCCAGTGCAGCAGAGCTGTACTCTCCGCCTGGTGCTTTGAGTGGTGGGTGTATGTGCCAGGTCTTTAAACACAGGTGTTAATTGCAGAAATTAATTGGGTAATCATAGCATCTGTTTAGAAAGCCCCAGCTTCCCTACCTTCAGTAATTACCTATTAGAAATTTAGCATCCACAAAATTATCTCAGCCTTTGTTGAATCCTTTTATATTTTCAGCTTCATTGAATGACCTCTTGGACTACCCCACAAGTCCAGAAAGCGTTTGAGATGCCAGCATTTCTACTGAAATTCAGGCCTCGTCTTCCTCTGTGAACATGTGTTATACCAGAAGAGCAGGTTTGGGGTTTTAGGGCCTACGTTCAAGTTTTGACTCTTGTCCCTTTCAAATTTCCAGATTATTGCTCTCCATTCTCATCTTGGTTTCCTCATCTGTGAAATGGGCAGTTTATCTCAGGGTTTGTTAAGATCAGATGAGATAAAAATATGATAGTACCTTGTAATGTGCTGTTAGGAATTACACTAGATTTTATCTCGAACTCGATAAATATGTAGAGTAACCTTTTAAATTCTCTGCTGCAGTGGAGGGCGTGCCAGCTCTGCAGTCTTCCCACTGCCTTCTCTGGACCCACCCTGTGCAGTGAGGGGTCACTCAGTCTCTCACCTGTTTGTGTGACAGACTCTGCCGAGCTCCACACACTGTGGGGGCAGCCACCCAGGCCTGTCTTTAGAGAGTCTAGTACTGTGTTGGCCAAAATGTCCACCTAGTTTTTTCTGTAAAATAAAAGATACATTGTTCATTTCCACCAATAACTTTATGGATTCGGATATTTTGAGTATGTCAGCTATCTCCTGCTATTGGCTTCTAGTGGGTCGGGGCCAGGGGTGCTGCTAAACGTCTTCCAACACATAAGACAAGCCCCACAGCAAAGAATTACTGGGCCAAAATGGCAATAGTACCAAGAAACGTCGTAAACCACTTTTGACACATTTGATCCATCATAGCCCCTTCTCCATGCACTGCACCGATCTTTTTTTTGCATTTCAGTTGCGTTTTTACCTTTCTTGACAAATAAAGCATAATATGCCAAAAATCATTGCCTATTTTCTTCCATTTTCAATGTTAAAATGGCTGCACAAAATTCACCATTTTTGATACCTTTTTAAAAACACACACTGATAAGATAGCTGTCACAATACAATCTAACAAAACTGTTTTGAATGACGTTAAAGACTGCTAAGCACTACTACTACATGGTACGGAAAAAACCAAAATGAACTTCCTGGCCAGCCCAGCCATTGGTGAGCACAGATGAGCGTGGCCAGAGGGAGGGTGCCCTGGGGGAGTTGGGAGGAGAGGAGGTTGACAGAGTTGGCAGGCCTTCAGGCAGTGCGAAGTGGCCATCAGATTTAGGGTGTAGGAATATCGTTTTAGGTTTCGGGAATGTCGTGGAGGATGGGCAGGAGGGAACACCTCGGGAAGCAGGGAGACGGGTTGGGAATGCAGCCTTCTGCCTTCGAGTGTATTTCAGCCTGGCTTGCCCTCTCTCAGCTCTTGGAGAAGAGGAGGACCAGCCCAGTCCCCCAGTAGCTGGTGGGGCCAGCTCACCCAGCTCTCCTCCGTGGGCAGCGCTCTTTAGGCTGCGGTGACCTGGTGCTGTTAAGGTTCATGTCCCAGAAGGTATTTGTGAGTTCAGACCAGAGCTCAGCCTCGGCTCTGCCCCCACAGGGAGGAGGGAGGCCTTAGGTTCAGTCGAGCTACCAAGCCCACTTTCAGGAAGTAGGAGGGCACAGCAAGAGATTCAGAAAGCTGCCTCGCTGAGGCAGACATTATGCGGGCTTTATGGTCTTGTAAGAGCTGGCAAAGCTGGCCCTCTCTTCTTGTCGTTCTTTCCTTCTTGGTCCAGGCCTGTTCAGCTTTGACACACAGCTCTGAGCCCAGAAAGAGTGTGCCAACCAAAAGCGCTATAAAACAACTTTTTCTCCCTCTGGCGGCAAAAGAAGGGAGGGATTTTGCTAGGCAGAGCCATCTGTTTTCCCCTTCCTGGTGTTACAGAATTGGTGGGACCTTGCTTGTCTCCCCAGTGTCCCAGCAGGGCCTTGGCTCAAGCTTCCCTGAGGGGGTCTGGCCCAAGGCCCAAATCTAAGCCTCTGGCAGTGGACATTCCTGCCAGCAGGTGGCAGCAGGCCTCTGGCAAGACCTTAGAGCCTGTTTCTCCTGACCACAGCCTTGCCACACCTCTTGGCATGGGGTCTAGAAGGACCTTCTCTGTGTCTGCATTTAGGGAGGGGAAGGGTAGACATGACTCATAGGCAGGCCCTTCCCATGGGGAGATCAGTGTGGGCAGCAAGAGAGATTACTGGGCTACAAAACAGCATAAAATGACCTTTCCAAGATGTGGGAGGCAGTGTGGTGCAGGGGGAAGAGGGAGGGCAGCAGGATTCAGACAGACCCGGGTTCTGGCCCTGAGGCAGCCCTCACCGGCTGGGCAGCCTTGGCATGTTGCGGAATGGAAAGTGATCGCAGTGGTAATAGCTAACATCTGTGCGGTACTTCCTTTGGCTAAGCACTGTTCTAGGTGATTCAATAATTATATACTTATTATATATTTGGGTATATTAATATTCCCTTGAAGATAATATAATGATACCCCATTTTACAGATGAGGAAATGGAGGCACAAAGAAGTTAAAGTTCTTTCTTAGGGTCGTGCAGTTAGTGGATGGCAGAACTGGGTGCAAATGTAGGCAGGGCAGTTGCTCACTTCCGTGGTGGTGCAGGCGCAGGGCTGGCACCAGAAGTGCCTGGCACTCCAAGAAGGCCTTTTATTATAGGCAGCTCTATAACTGAGTGGCAGATGAGCATTAAATAAGTGTTTCCCCATCAGGCTCCATGTTTAGTGTCACCGATTCTCCATCTTCCTGGCAGATTTGGGCACGTGAGTGTGGCGCACCTGCTCTTGGATCACGGGGCTGATGTCAACGCCCAGAACCGGCTGGGGGCCAGTGTGCTCACTGTGGCTTCTCGGGGTGGCCACCTGGGTGTGGTGAAGCTGCTCCTGGAAGCTGGTGCCTTTGTGGACCATCCCAACCCCTCCGGCGAGCAGCCAGGGGCAGGGGACAGCAGGGATGAACTGCTGGACATCACAGCCCTGATGGCGGCCATCCAGCATGGGCACGAGGCTGTGGTGCGTCTGCTGCTGGAGTGGGGTGCTGACCCCAACCATGTGGCACGAACCGTGGGCTGGAGTCCACTGATGCTGGCAGCGCTCATTGGGAGGCTTGGCGTGGCCCAGCAGCTGGTAGAGAAGGGGGCCAACCCCGACCACCTCAGTGCACTGGAGAAGACTGCCTTTGAGGTTGCACTTGACCGTAAGCACAGGGACCTTGCAGATTACCTGGACCCATTGACCACCGTCAGGCCAAAGACAGGTAAGGCTGCTTCTCCTTACTCCTAACCCCCTGTGGCTTCACAGAGGACCCCAAATTGTGTTTAAATGGCTCAAGCTGAGGATTGCCAAAGGGTGTGCAGAACTCAGCGTCCAGCCTGCAGGGCAGTGGTACTTAGGATGTGCTGTGTGTAAAATTCAGTTGGGAGTGCCTGTTACATGCAACCTTTCTGACCCACCCTCCAGAAAGAGGTTTGGTACCCCTGGGAAGAACCTGGAAACCTGAATAACAAGGTCCCTGCTCCCTACCTAGGCGATTCTGATGCAGGTGGTTCTGCGATCCTTTAAGAACAGGGCCAGCAAACTTTTTCTAGTAAAGGTCCAGATGATAAATATTTTAGACTTTGTGGGCCATATAGTCTCTGTCATTCTTTCCACTCAATTCTACTAGGGTGAAAGCAGCCATTGTGATATGTAAATGAGTGGGTGTGGCTCTGTTCCAGTGAAACTGTAATTACTGACACAGGCCGCAAGTTGGGTCTGGCCCTTGGACAGTAGTTTGCTGACCCCAAAGACTAGTTCACATAAAATTCAGAGCACTTTCGAAGTTCTTCCACACCTAGTAAGGTGTCCTGTTTTTTTTCCTTTTGCCATCTTTCTGGCATTTGAAGGGCTATCTAAATCGTCCTTAGCAAATCTGCTACAGGACACATTGCATTTAAAATCTTCTCGTTCATCATGTGCAATAGAACCATGAAACACAATGCCACACCCAGCCCCAATACCCTCTTTCTGTGAAGGGTCCGACTTGAGTGACACGCAGCTTGAGCTCTGAAGATGGGCTGCAGCCCTGGCCGGGTGGCTCAGTTAGTTGGAGCGTTGTTTCGTACACCGAAAGGTTGCGGGTTCGATCCCTGGTCAGAGGTGCATATAGGAGGCAAGCGATAGATGTTTTTCTCTCTCTCTCCCCCCTTCCCCTCCTCTCTTTTCTCTCCCTAAAATAAATAAACATATCTTTGGTTAAGGATTACAAAAAAGAAAAAAGAATTATGCTCTTTAAAAAATAATTGAGCGGCAGTGAATGAGAGTGTAGGACTGAAAGGTGAAAATCTAGAGGAAAGGCCATTGAGGGCCCTTGGATGGTAGGTGGCCTGAGCTCGCCAAACTCCTGTTTTGTTGTGCATACACAGGGACGGGAGCAGCACAGCCTCACAGGACTCCTGTGAGGTCTAAGCGAGGTCACCCTGGCCCCGAGGGAGTGCCTGAGAGGCACTGGCCGCTGCCGTCACTCCTGTTCCTGTCGTCGTGTTTGACAGGATCAGGCTGTGAGTGCAGACTTCCCGTCGAGCGGACCCCAGGTGGAGGCCACTTCTTCGCTTTGTGGCTGGGTGGCCCCTGGCATGTTCATTGTCCCTTCAGGGCTTCAGTGTCCTCTCCCATAAAGCCATCCTAGTAAACACACTTGCCTTGTGAGATTCTGGGGGCCACAGTCAGAGTGCCTGGAAACTGTGTGCAGCGCCTGGCACATAGCTAGCCCCAGTAATGGAAGTTATTATAATGGTTTTTATTGACTATTCATCCATTTATTCTGCAAATATTTATTGAGTGCTTACAGTGTACCAGGAGCTTCTCTTAGTGCATGGGACCCATCAGTCAGCAAATCAGATCCAGCCCCTGCCCTGGAGAACCTTGACAATAAACAGGAAATAGCTTATTAAATAAAATAAGTTACATAGCACAGTAGGCGGCGAGTGCTGTGGGGGGCAAGGTAGAGGGTGTGGAGTGCGGCAGAGCAGGGGTGATGCAGGCTGGAGGTCAGGTGGCCTTCTTCAGGTGGGACATCAGCAAGGGCCACACAGTGTTATTAATAATGGCAGGTTATTAAATAAATAACAGACCTCAGCTCTTCTTGTGAGATGCCAGGAAATTCCCCCCTGGGGGACTTAGGGGCCCCTGGGTCCCTCCCTTGAATTCCCTGTAGCAGGCTGCCTTGGGGCTGCGACTGTCCTTGGGACACCCTCTCCACCCCCACTGCGGTTGTTTCCTGAGTTGGGTCCCCAGGTCCACTGACATCAGTCTAAAAACTGGAGCCCCGAGTGAGGAAGGGATCAGCCCAGGGTTACTTAACAGCAGGGGCCCAGCTGACCCAGTGTCCTGGGGTCAGGCTAGACTGTCAGTGATTCATTTTACCAGACCATTGCTTAGCAACCAACACTGAAGCCAGGTGACACTGCTCTTTTCTGTCAAAGGGTCTTGGCATGAGAGGGTGCCAGCCCATACCAAACTCTTCTGAAATACTTAAGGGAACATAACATATTTATTAGAACTAAGATGCAGAGTTGCTTCATAATTGTATTTTACAGGCGAAATCTGACTCATGGTTCCATGTCTGTACTTCCTTTAACAGCCCTGGAGTTAACAGTTACCCCTGCTGGTGTGGGCGCTGGTGACTAGTAAAGATAACAAGAATTGCTCTTGGATAGGCCTAGCCATATCTGACATCTTTCCCATCTGATTGACCCCCTCGAGCACCCAGTGGCCCTCAAGTTTGCATGTTGTCCCTGTTTAAGTGGTGAGGAGACAGAGCTCTAGAAACACACACTCATTCTGTTACTCTGACTCTAGGCCCAGTGCTCCCTGTGTCGGCTGCAGCTTCCTCCCAGACTTCCTGCGGGATGGAGCGCTGATCTGGACCAGAGGTTTAGCCCAGAGCCCCAGATTTCACTGCTCCATACCTGGAGCTGGTCAAAGGCGGCAGGAAGTCCTGCCTTTTATCACCAGTGAAGGATGTTCCTGTTGATGTCTGCTTTCTGACAGGAGCAGGGTCCACACTAGTCAGGCTTGGGAGGGGGGAGGGTGATAGATGAGCAGATGAGGGAGGGGCTGGCACTGGGTGGGCGCAGCAAGGCCCTGGCTTTGGGGGTAGGCAGGGGTGCACCAGCCAAGATAGAGGGTGCGGGGTGTGGCAGAGAGGGGGCGATGCAGGCTGGAGGTCAGGTGGCCATCTTTAGGTGGGACATCAGCACCAGCCGAGCAGCAGGGCTGCTGGGACCAGCATGTGAGCCCATCAGGTGGTCTGATGGAGGGCTCTCGCCCTCCAACAGGGAGCTGTGTCTGCAGGTCTGGGGCAGGGATATCTCTCAGAGTCACGTGCAGGCTGCTGTGTGTTGGGAAGGAAAGCAAAAATTAACCGGCTCTTAATGGAGGCCGTGTTTACGACCTTCACCTTGCTCTGGGTGTAGCGGCTTAGCTTCTCAGGGCCTCTGCTTCAATATTATCTCGTGGTTGTCCATTTTGTTTTAGGAGAAAAGAATCATTGTTTCTTTTTTTTTTTAATCCTCACCAGAGGATATCCTTATTGGTTTTAGGGAAGGGGGAGCTAGGAGGGAGGGGGAGAGAGGGAGAGAAACATTACCATTGATGTGAGAGTGAAACGTCAATCATTTGTCTCCCGGGGAGCAAACCTGCAAACCTGCTGGTGTATGAGATGATGCTCCAGCCGAGTGAGCCACCTGGCCAGGGCTCATGGGTTCTTTTCAAAATTTTCATAGGAATTCAGATGTCTCCGAAACTATGCTTTGCTATCATATCTAAAAGAGGACATCCCAAAGTTTGGATTGCTTAAAAACTTTATGAGTGTGGGATCAGGAAATAGCCCACTGCTCATTCATGTGATTTTGGCCAAGTGACCTCCCAGTGTCTGTCTCTGAAGCACCTCGGACACTCTTTGATAATAACCCTCCCGGAAGGGCTGCTGGGTTCCTCTGTTCCTTAGGTCCCCAATTAGATTGCTTTTGAAAAGGCAGTAATTTTAAAAGCTAGGCGGTGTTGTTACGCCCTTCTGACTTTTCTGTTATGTGAAACCTTTCGGTGCTTAACTTCTAAAATCTTTGTTTACTTAGATGAGGAGAAAAGGCGACCTGATATTTTCCACGCATTGAAAATGGGTAAGCACTCTAGAAAATCTTTTTCAATGTCTAAGTGTTCGGTGCCAGTCTCCCAGCCTAATACTTGTAGTCCTCTTCACGGCCACCCAGAGCACTTGAGAGAAAAACAGGCACTTTGTTGTTTCTCGACGCTGTAGTTTCACCCAGGAAGGCTTCGACCCTGGGGCCTGGGAGTTCTTACCGCGTTACGGGCAGATTGCAGCCTGCCCTCCCAGGCCCCTCCACCTCTGCAGACAAGCCATGTGGCCGGGTCCTGGCTCTTCCCTATCTCTGAAATACCTGGCTGCCCACCTACCCACTTCAGTCTCTTTGTGGTGAAAGACTCCTCAGCCTGAAATTTCCTCTTCTGATCCAGACCCCGCCTCCAGGAAGCCATTTTTGGTCCTGGTCCTCAGCCCTTAGCCAGGCACGAACTCTCCTCTGCATGGGCATCGTCCTTACTCTGTTCCTTCCTCTGCACTCTTACGACACCAACACTTCTCTCTGTTAGCAAAAAGATCTGCGTAGCTGCCTCTGTCCTGTGCAGACCGAGGGGTTTGGAGTGGGGACCGCCTCCAACTCCCCTCGGCAGCCCCTGTGGCTCCCTGCAGCCCAGCACAGAGGCAGGCCCAGCAAATGCTTGTTAAGTGAGCCTACTGGGCACACACACCTGCGGCACCAGGCCCATGGATTGGCAGGGCTCCTGCTTCTGCTCCTAGGAAACTTCCAGCTGGTCAAAGAGATTGCTGACGAAGACCCCAACCACGTGAACCTGGTCAACGGGGACGGGGCCACCCCCCTGATGCTGGCAGCTGTCATGGGGCAGCTGCCCCTGGTGCAGCTGCTGGTGGAGAGGCATGCCGAAGTGGACAAGCAGGACAGTGTGCACGGCTGGACGGCCCTCATGCAGGCCACCTACCATGGGTCAGTGCCAGCCCCGCTCCCTCAGCGGCAGGGCTGATCAGATATTAGGCTGAGGTAGGGTTCGTGATGGGGCTTTCTGGTCCTAAGACCTATAGGTAAATCCCAGGGAAGTGAGGACGTTGAGGCATGCAAAAAAAAAAAAAAAAAAAAAGATTAGAGAAGTACAGGCTCGTTCTTTCCTGCGGGAGCCCATCTGTGTCCAGATTTCCTGTGATCTCACCACAGTGGCCACGAGAAACCAGGTAGCAGAAATGTTTTGTGCAGAAAGATATGTTTCTGCAGGTTGCTTTCAGCGGAACGGGGTAGTTGGTTCGTTTGGCGTTTCCACGTTGATGTGCAGTGGCCTCCTTAAGCTGCCCCTCGTGGAAATGAGCACAGGCCACTCACACCGTGGGCTTCTCAGAGACATCGGTGCGGACACTTGTTCTGACCTTCTCCTTTGAACAAATGCCAGCGTTGACTGGTGCTCGGGAATCCCTCTCACCAGCATCCTATTGCCCTGTAGGAGGCCTGCTTCTGGGGTGGGGTGTGGGTGGGGGGCTGACAGAGAGGCAGGGGTCTGCACACAGTCTCACAGCTGCTAGGGGTCTGATTCCAAAGTAGGGGCCTCTTCCTTCCTGCACCCTCTGCCAGCGGTTTGTTTTCTGCCTTGACGAGCCTCAGACTTGGTGTGGGGGACCTGGTTTGAGTGGGGGGGATCAGGAGGTTTTGGGGCAAAGCCTTCGGTGTCCATTCCGTTAATGGAAGGAGCACTGAGGCTTCGATTGCTGTGATAGTCGTGTCTGACCTGCCCAAGGGGTAGGCAGCGGGGCGTTCGAGATGATTTGCCACTTTCCACGCCCTTCTTACGCACTCAGAGCTGGGGCGCTGTAGTTAATATCATGTCAGGAGCAAAGCCATGCTTTCGCCTTCAGTGGGTCTAACCTGGCTCTTTCTTTCCTCCCTCCCCAGGAATAAGGAAATTGTCAAATATCTGCTAAACCAGGGCGCTGATGTCACTCTTCGAGCGAAAAACGGGTACACGGCCTTTGACCTAGTGATGCTGCTGAGTGATCCCGGTGGGTTGTTGCAGGAAAAGGGCTGTGGCCCTGCGTGGCCTTGCTCTGGCTGGGAATCAGATAAGCACCTGGTTTTGCGGCACTTGCCTATTGGGGGAGGCCAGTCTCTAGCCACAGGAGCTCACCACTGCAGGAGCTCACCACATGGCCCTAGGCAAGTCGCTCCCCTGACTCAGAGGGCTGGTCTGGGGCCGGGTACTCCCTGCAGACCTCTCTGGGAGTCCGAGGAGGGAAGGCCTACAAGGCATGTGCCTGCCTTGGCAGTCCACAGAAATCCTAGGATGGTCTCTGTGCTTCGCAGGCAGACATTCTGAGTGACTTAGGAGGAAACGAAAGGGCCCTGTGATGCGCAGAATCAGAGATGGAGCAGTGTGTAGCTGGCGGCACCATGCTGGAGGCGTTACCATTACTGGCCCTGCCTCCCCTGGTCTCCAGCGTGTTCTGGTGCTCCCCTTGCCCCACCCCCCAAAGTGTGACAGGCCCTCCTCTGTGTCCTGGGGCTTCCAATTAGCCAGCTCAAGGGGAGGGCCTCTCTGTTTATGATCTAGGGGTTCCAGCCAGAGAGAGAGAGAGGCTAAGAGGCTCTCCTGTCCCATACGCTTTGAACCCTGAGCCAGATCCCAATGTGCTGGGCTGGCCGTGGGGAGAGGACTTTGACCTCCGCAGCCCCAAGTGGGGTTACTCTTGCTGCTGTCTTAGCTACAGGGGCAGCAGGTGGAATGTCCTTCCTCATCGCCAGCATTGCCACCCTCCCTGGCCCTCCCCGTACATCATACAGGTGCTTGGAGTGTGAGGGAAGCAGAGCTTCACATCATTTTATGGAGCAGAGGTTATGGAGACCGGGGGAAATGACGAGCCAGCTGGAGAGGAGGGGCCTTCTGCCCAAACCCAGTCATTCAGAACCAGTCTCTGCCACCCCAGGCTGGGAGGCATCATTCAGAACCTGCAGTCACACAGCCAGAGAGGGACAGGGGCCGAATTTGAACCTCTGCCATCTGGCTGCAGAGCCCGCACTTGTTAAACACAGCACACCCCGGCCCTCCTGTGGGAAGAGAGCTGTTTTCCCTTTCTGGTCAGTGGGTTCAGTGCTGCTGGCCTTTCTGTCACCTTCTGGCAACTTGCACCTGGGATGGCACACGCACATTCCCAGGCTGACGGGGCTCGGCTTGGGGCGACTCTCCGTAGCCCAACAGACGTCTTTGCAGGTAAAACGCTGCCTTTTGTGCCCATAGACACGGAACTTGTTCGACTGCTGGCATCTGTCTGCATGCAGGTGAATAAAGACAAAGGCCGGCCCAGCCACCCGCCACCCCCGCCCTGCTCGAAGGTCCGACAGCCCTGGAGTGTCCCAGTGCTGCCCGATGACAAAGGCGGGCTTAAGGTTTGCCTTTTCCTGTCTCAGAGCACTTCAGAGAGCCAGGTCCATGGGCTGGGGGATGCCTGCCATTTCCCGTTAACTCGGGGCTGGTTTGTGGGGGGGTGAGGGGGTGTGGGCAGGCAAGGGTGGGAAGTGAGATGGCGGTGAGCAGCAGGGAATGGCACGGCCTGGGGAAAAGTGGACTGATTGTAACCACTTAGTGGTATCCATGGCTTCTTTGTAAGAATGTGGATCCATGTTACCAGATCTTCTCCTCCCCCTTTTTTTTAGAAGAAACTAGAAATCCAGATTTTGATGTGAAAACTCAATTTATAAATGTAGGAAATATTTAAAATTTCTGCACGATGTAGTACCGAGCTGGACAAACCAAACACCTCTGCTCCCTCCCAGGCCATCTGTCGGCAGCTTCTGCTTTAGTGTATAGAGTATTTGCTGACTGTGCCGTCCTGGGATCACCCTGCGGTCCACAGGCCCTCATCAGCTTCTTCCTGGAAATGCTAAAACATGCTCCAGTTGCTTATTTCTAACTGCAAGCCTAGTATTTTTCTTTGAATTTCTCACCATCCCCTTCTGCTCTACTTGTTTAAAATCGAAAGTCCATTCCCCCCATCCTGTCTGAGGTGCTAGCACCTCCGCGGGTCTGCGGATTCGGCGTTCATGTCGGTGGCTCCCTCCAGGCCCCAGATTCTTCTGCGCTGCGCTGCTCTCAGAGGTCCCTCTGTCCCTGTCCTCACTGCCATCTCCCTCCATAGGTCGGGCCCCCACAGCCTCCCTTTGGGCTGTGCCAGTGACCTCCGAGCTGTCCCAGGGTTATGAGGGCACCCTGAGAGGTGGCAACTGTCCTCTTTCTAGGTGGGGAGGCATCAGCTACCAGAGCAGGTGCCAGGCCTTGTAAGGACACCCTGACACCGCTCACACTGTCACTGGGCTGGGGGAGAAGCCATGCAGTGATAAGTGTTAAGGCGTTTGGAGTTGGCCCTGTCCGCGTCTCCACGTCTCAGTCTGTGCCCTGAGGAGACTGCTTAGATGAAGGGTGGCAGTGAGGGTTCACGGCCACCTGCAGCCTGTTGGAAATGCTCCTAAGGGCAGGGGCAGGGAGGATTTAGAGAACCGGGGCTTACTGGGGAAGGGTGCAGTGTGGCTGATCAGGGATGCCTGCCGTGGCCTCCAAGAGGGGCGGGAAGCAAGTGTGAAGTACAGTCCCCATCCCCGGGCAGGGCGTTCCTGGAGCGTGACCTCTGCTCTGCGTTCCCTCGGCAGTCCTGGTGGAGCCGGATGTCCAATCGGTTTCGGAAGCTCAAACTGATGCAGACTCTGCCCCGTGGGCTGTCCAGCAACCAGCCGTTGCCTTTCTGCGATGAGCCAGAGCCCGTGCTGGACTCTACCATGAGGGCAGTCCCCCAGGACAAGCTAAGCCGCTCTGGGCTCCCTGACGTGGCTCCTGCAGTGAAAGACAGTGGTAAGAAAAGGCTGCGGGTGTGGAAGGTCCAGTGGTCAGACGCGAATCCTCTGCCCTCTGCCTGCCCTCCTAGGCTGGTGTCAGAGGTGAGGTGGTTTTGGATGTGACAGTGGAGCAGAGTGGCTGCTCTGGTGAGGAAGAGACTTGGGCAGGGACACAGATGCTGTCAGCCTGGGAGCACGGGGAAGCTAGTGGCAAGAGTCCTGAGTTCCTGTCCTGCACACACACCCTGCTGAGGGACCCGAAGCCATCGATAGGCGGTTTTTCCCACCCATCAAATGTGATGGGTCTCTGGCACTGAGAGTGTTTTGAAATAGAATGAGTTACCCGGGGAGAGAAAGGGTAGTGAGCTCCCCCACACTGGAGGTATTCAGGAGATTGGGCGACTTTACTGGGTGCTGGAGGAGACTCCCCCACTGAGAGGGAAGTTGGTTAGACCATATCCCTTCTGACAGACCCCCCCACGCCCAGACCCGCTCCTTCGGCACCATTGCTGGGGCAGACTGTCGAGCTGGGTGCCCCGCTGTCTGACCCGGCACGGTCGCGGTCTATGGGAAAGCTGAAAACACGCTCTGAGATACATTTGTAGTGCTTTCCTTCTGTTCAAATATTGAACACCAATTATTATTAAATATTTAATCTCCCAGGAGAGTTGGTTTACCGGGATGAAGGCCAGCCTGGTCACTCAGCCTCAAGCCACGAACTCATGGGGTGGGGGGTCATTTCAGGAAACTTCTCTTTGTCCCTCAGGTCCTGGGAGCGCGAGAGGTGAAAAGGAAGACGCATTATTGACAACCATGGTGAGTGCAGGGCTTTTCTGAAAGCGTTTTAGGTCTCTACCAATCATTAGTTTATTGATGTACAAGGAGCGATATGGGCATCTGTCTTTCTTTGTGGTTTCACAGATGGGGCTACTATGAAAGTGTGTAACAATGGGACCCTGACTGGTGCGGCTCAGTCCGTTGGGCATCGGCCCACAAAGCGAAAGGTTGCCGGTTCGATTCCCAGTCAGGGCACATGCCTGGGTTGCAGGTTTGGCCCCCTATTGGGGGGCCAATATCGTACAAGAAGCAACCAGCTGATGTTCTTTCTCACATCAATGTTTCTCTCCCTGTCTTTCTCCTTCCTTTCTCCCCTCTCTAAAAATAAATAATAAAATCTTGTAGAAAGTGTGTAACAGTGAGTACAGCTATAGCATAGAGGGGCTGGAAGAGATGCCAGCCCAGAGCATGGGTAAGGCTGTGCCGGTACTTGGTGGCCTGGCGTAAGCCCTGGTCAGTCTCAGGGAGGCAGTCCTGAGAACAGGGCACTGAAGGGGTAGCAGCTGATGGGCGACATTGGACATTTGGTTATGGGGACCCAGGGAGAGAAGCCTCAGTTTCCTCACCTAGGGATGAATCAGGATAAGTTTAGCTGTAAGTAACAAAAAGTGTGCAGATAACAGCAGCATAAGTAACGTAGCAGCTCATTTCTCTCAAGTGAGTGAAGCTCAGGGCTGGTACATTGCTCCATGGAGTCAGGGACCCAGGTTACTTCTACCTGTTGGTCTCCCAGGCATGGCTCTATTACCAAGGTCACCTCCAGGTCCAAGATGGCTTCCAGACCCCTGGGCATGACTGCCTCCTTCCAGCCAGCAGGAAAGAAGAGGTAGCCACGGCACATGCCAGGTGTCTTTCAAGAATTTTCCTGGAAACACACCTTTCTCTTTACGTCAGATTGGCCAGAATTGAGTCACATGGCCACATCGCACTGCGCAGGGGGTTGGGAAATGAAGTCTTTGCTCCAGGGGGTTGGGTGCCCAATTAAATGGCAGGGGTGTCTACTGAGGAGGATGTGGAGGATGGATACTGGGGGACAGCCAGCAGTCTCTGGCCTAGGGATGCTATGTCGTATGGTGGTAGTTTTTAAATGCAGTCGCTCTGGGAAGATCTCAGCATAGTGCCTGGCTCACAGTGAGCTCCTTACCTGCCACTGGGCCTTGTCTGTGTTCCCCTGCCTCTCTGGACTTCAGGTGCCTCTGCTCTG
Source organism: Anoura caudifer (assembly GCA_004027475.1). Lineage (NCBI taxonomy): Eukaryota > Metazoa > Chordata > Mammalia > Chiroptera > Phyllostomidae > Anoura > Anoura caudifer. The sequence goes on along the minus strand of PVKU01000072.1, from coordinate 492,555 downwards.
AAATGAGAGCTTCCTGGTTGGGGTGGGACTCAAGTCCACCTAGCTCTGAGACCCTGGTCTGGAGGCCGGCCACGAGAGGGCAGTATTGGAGAGGAGAAGGGAGGGGAGAAGCTCCCTTGGAAGGCCTGAGCTGCCTCAGGACCCGCCCAGCAGGGGCGGATCCTGACCGGATGGGCCTGCTCCTGCTGCCATGCACAAGGTGTAAATTGGTGTCTCTACACAGTGACCGTGGGAGCTTGCACCACCCGATACTTGATAACATTAAATAGCAATAAGAACTGTCAGTAGGATGACAGACTGTTACTGAAATTTTGGGAGGTGCAGTAAAATATAAAGAAGAAAAATAGAATCGCCCTTGATTACACGTGCACTCCTGATTGACATGTTGTGGCGTATATGGTTTGAGCATTTTCCCTGTCATTTTTAGCATCCGTGACTACGACGCAATGCTCTGTGTGCTAATAGCCGGTACTTAACTCAGCACTTACTAAGCACTGGCCACTGCTCGCCGTACTTTACACACATCCACTCACTTAACCTCTGCAACAACCGTGCAGAGTGGGCACTGCTATCGTCCCCGTGTTGTGCTGAGCCTGATTTATGAGTGGTGTTTCACGACCACCTGTGCGTCACTGAACACTCTCTGACCCTGGCCTGTCTAGCGGCTGTGACACAACCTCCCATCATGGAAATGTGCCTGGGTGGCAGTGAGTGACATCTCCTCTGGACTCTAGGGGTTCTAGCTTTGTTTTTTTAACAGCTCCAATGAATGTGTTTATGCCTGGGTTTCCCCCCAACCTGATTGTTCCCTCAGGATAAATATCTAGGCATTCCTGGGTCAAAGCGCAGGAAGGTCACTGCCCTCCAGAAAGTGTGCAGCAGTTTGGAAACTCACCTGAAGGAGTGAAAGTGCCCGTCTGTGGTGGGTTTGAGCTGCGAGTGCCCTTAGTCATCTTTCAGTACAAACCCCCGCTGCTGGGTGCAATGGCTGAGGTCCAGAGGGGACAGCACGTGTTCACAGACTCTCAGAAAAGCTCAGAGCAACCGTGGTGGGATCCCAGGATGCCCACGCTTTCTGCCTTGGAGCTCTGCTGTCCTGCCTCTTCATGCCCTGTAGAGGGCAGCAGCATGCCCGCCTGCCCCTGGGCAGATGGAAGCTGGCCAGGGAGCCCTGCTGAGTGGGCGTTTGCAGCCATCCTTGCGGAGATGCCCAGCTCCGAGGCAGGTTTAGCTGTGGGATGCCCTTCCCTGCAAAGTACCATCTGGCGCTAAGTTCAGTGTCTTTTCTTAATTAAAGTTAGTGTGGACTGTGTGAATGCTTTTCCTGGACAGTCCACCAGTTCTCCTCGTGTGGATTTTATACTGACCCCAAATTACATTTTCAAAGTTTAGAATTCAATGACAGTTAAAAATGTCAGCGGTGGGAGGTGTGGCTGGCGGGTAGGATGGGTGTGGCGAATGGAGAAGGGAGTGTCGGCTGGGCTCCCGGAGAGCTGGCCTGAGCCTCCGGGTCCCTCGTGCCCTGCCCTTTCCACTGGAGATGCCCAGCCATGGTCATGGAAGTCCCCTTGCAGTTCTGCACCCGTGTCCTGCTTTTCTGCAGGCCTTTCCACATTCTGTTCCTCCACCTGCAGTATCCTTTTCCCCATCCTCACCCGGCCAGCATGCTTTGGCCCTTGGGCTCAGTTCAGGTGCCCCTCCTCTAAGATGCTCTCTTCACCTGCAGCAAGGAGGGCCTCCCCTGTGCTCTTCCAGCTCCCTTGCCCCCCTTGCTGTACCCCCAACATCACTTGGCTTCACCTCAGCCCTCCACCCCCCTGGCCCTGTTCTAATCTTGCTGCCATGGATGGATCCAGGGGAAGCCAGGAGCTGGCGCAGAGCAGATGTGGGTATTGCTTACTTGCTGGGAGGAGAGCTGAGGGCACCATGTGGGTTTCTGGCTTGGAGGGGTGGAGGGTGCCATTCTCAGAGAAGCGGAAAACACCTGAAGTCTTTCTCTCAGAGCTGGGGCCTCTCCACGGCCCTTGACTAACCTGCAGCCTGTCTTTTTCAGCTTCGAAACGGAGCCCCCTTCACCAGACTCCCGAGTGACAAGCTGAAGGCCGTCATTCCCCCTTTCCTCCCCCCTTCCAGCTTTGAGCTGTGGAGCTCTGACCGGTCCCGGACATGTCACAATGGGAAGGCAGACTCCATGAAGACTATGCTGCCCCAGAGAGCCAGCAGGAGCCACCCCATGGGTAGCGGGGGCACAGACACCGTAAGTCACCCAGCTGACACTCAGATGCGTCATTCACTGCTCACTGAAACCATGATGTGTCGTAGCCAGGAGGTCCTCAGACCCACTGGTCCAGAAGGGTTAAGGCTTTTTTATTTTGTTTCATGAGTGATACCTTTTGTCTAATGAAATCCAATAAGGAACTTAATTTGTAAACAGAGTACAGTGTCAGCATGAAGGGAATGAAGGCGGGACCCCTCTCCTCTCTGTCCTCTCTCTGGAACCCTGGAGCTCCAAGGAACAGTTTGAAGGCCGGCGCTAATTCAGCCTTCCCTTCAGTAGATTAGGAACCGGAGCCCAGAGATGGGAAATAATTCGCTGAAGATTGCCCAGGTGGGGCAGGCTTGAGACCAAAAATCAGATTCTTGGTTTTTAATCAAGTTCCACACTACATGATTGCTCAGGTCCACGGCCAAGAGCAAACAGTAGGAGGCAACTAGGTACACTGCTGGTGTTTTCTTGAACCCAGAAGGCGTGTCACTTCTGTCCTTTGGACCACTGTGGTCTTTGTCTTTGTGGCCCTTGGTGTCTCTGTAACACACTGAGGCATCCTTCTTGAGGCGGAAGTTCTCTCCACGTGTGGGGACTGCCTGCACCCTGGATACTGTAAATGGGCAAACCCAAGACGGGGAATTCGGGTGTGACCTGCTGCTGTGCTCTCAGTGATTAGAGAAGCTCAGTGCCTCCATCTCTGAGACATAGTGGGGCTGGCCCCTGCGCGTGCTGCTGCCTCCCTGGGCCATCCCAGTGTGGAATCTCTACAGGGAGGTCAAGACCCTGGCCCCTGGAGGTGCTCCGAGTGGGCAGGGCTGGTTTGCCTTTGGCCAGCTGTGCAGGAGTTGAGTGATCCCGGAAGCAGGGTGACCTGTGGGAACTGACGTCAGGGGGGCTCAGCCTGAGCTAATGGCCAGGTTGTCAGCAGCTGGAAGGGAGCTCCTGTCCCGTAGGTGGCTCCCAGCAGGCTGAGCACCGGTCTGCCAGGATGTGTAGGGTGGATGCGGGTGTTGGCTGCGGTGGGCCTGCTGGACTCCAGGTCCCTTCCCGCAAACCGTCACCATGACACCTGCCTTATTCTTGCAGACTCCTGTCAGGCCGGTTAAATTTCCATCTCTCTCCAGAAGTCCAGTCTCTCCGGCCAATTCTGGAAACTTCAACCACTCGCCTCATTCATCAGGTGGCTCCAGTGGGGTAGGGGGTGTGAGCAGGCATGGCGGGGAGCTGCACAGCCGCTCAGGTGGGTGCCTGGGCACGGCCACTTAGGGGAGGTGGGAAGACGCCTTGGCATTGAGGGTGTGAACCAGCCCTGTGCCCACAGTGCAGATAGTCCCAGAAACAGCTGCACACACCCTGTCTTCTTGATGGGATTTTTCAGTGAATTCACAATTCTGAATTTCTTCTCTGCCGTTTTTGGGGGGCAGGAGTAGAGACAGAGGAAATAAAGTCTATAATGCTTTATTTTCTTGGAAAAACTCTACAAGAAATTAGGAGAAATGCATGGTGTTTTCATGGTGTTTAAAATCCTCGAAGCTGAAACCTTAGCTTCTCATCCCACCTTTTCATTGAACAGGTGAGGAAACAAGCTCCAAGTGGGCAAGAGGCTGACCCAGGGACAGGTAGCAGGCGGTGATAATTAGGACCCAAACCAGTTATTCTGACCTGCAGCATAGTTCTCTGTCCTCTCCAAGGACACCCAGGATTAGCCAGAGCCAGCTTTGCGGAAGAGCAGCCCTGCTCTATGCCATTGCACACGGAGCGCCTGGGTCCTGTAGAAAAGCTTCAGGACCAGATGAACCAAAAGATGATAATAATAGCAGTACTAATGAGGTATAATCTCACCCACTAGAGATCATAATTAACACTTTGGTATGCCTTGGCAAAGTTCTTTCATGCACATTGTATTATTAAAGCAGAATAATTGATAGAACTAGTATGTGCCAGGCCTAGTATCAAACCCATTACATGGATTGTCTGCTTCAGGCCCCAATGCCAGGCCTAGTATCAAACCCATTACATGGATTGTCTGCTTCAGGCCCCAACAGCCTGCAAGGGTGTATTCTCCATTTTACAGATGAGGGCACTGGGGCTCAGGGACGGTCAAGGTCACACAGCGGTGACGTAGCCGAGCCAGGACCCAGTCAGCAAGCCGACTTCCGTGTACAGACTGCTCTGCTGCCTTTTTCCTCTTGGCGCACATCCCCGAGTTGGGAACGCCTTTTCACATCCGTGCCCCTGTGTCTACAGCGTCTTTTCAATAACCAGACAGCAGCCTGTTCGTGCGAGGAGTCACACTTTGATGTAACCGGCTCCCTCTTCCTGAACACTGAGGCTTCCCGAGATTTTTGTGCTCATAGATAATAGCCGCACTGAGGAATGCCTTCATGCTCCATATCTGCATATTCAGTCAGTGATTTGCTTAACATAAGTTCCCTCAAACCTGGGTGGTCAGGTCAGTGGGTTTGCCTGTTCTTAAGGCTTTTGATGCATTTTGCCTTCTAGAATGGCTCTGTTCATCCATGTGAAATGTTCACTGCAGTGCCCGGCACCTGGTGAATGCCCTGGAAGTGTCAGTTACCAGTGTTCTTGCCCTTTTCTTTCATAATAATTCAAGGTTGCCAGTAGATTTGGGGAGACGGGCAGAGGGAACGTGCCAATTAGGGCTCAGTCAGGGAAGCTGGCATCTCCGAGTGTTACAAAATGAGGCGTTATTGACACACCTGTGGGAGGAGCTGGGGCTATAATGGTCGAAGCGGGGAGATGGAGGTCAAGGGAGGAGCCCTGGTGTGGCTGGCCAGGTGGAACGTGCTGCATAGGGGCCAAGGCAGGAATTCAGGACAGGGCAGCAGGCGTCTGCCCCGGCTGGAGGCTGGCTGAGCTGGCTGTGGTGCCGGGAAAAGTGAGGACAAGCTGACCTTGCTGGCACTGCATCTTTCACCACCTCGTACAGTGATGCCTTCATCACATGACAGCCACTGTATCCCGGCCACCTTCCGGTTCTTGTGTAGAGTCCTCTGGTGGTCAGCCCTGACCCAGAACCCCATGGGGAGGGGTCAAAGGCAGAGTGGCTCTGGCGCGTTCAAGTCGGCATGGGAAGCCCGTCGCACCCGTGCTGCAGTCCCCTGGGCCCATGGCTGGCATTCCTGTTCCTCTCTCCCCAGGTGGCAGCATAGACAGTGTCCTGTCCCAGATCGCCGCCCAGAGGAAGAAAGCAGCCGGACTGTCTGAGCAGAAGCCTGGCCATCGGTCAAGTCCTGTTGGGCCAGCACCTGGGTCCAGCCCTTCTGAGCATCCAGTCTCCCCCTCAGGTGGTGGTGGTCCCAGCAGCAAGGTGCTCATTCTGTGTCTGTCTCCTCCTTTCACACTCACAGCTTCCATCCTGACAGCTGGGCACGGGGGCAGTGCCACCATTGTGGAACAGGCCCCTTTCTTTCAGCAGCTGCTCCTGGGCTTCCTGAGAAGGGGTGGGTGGTGCAGGCAGTTGCTGATACCACGTGGTACCCGGTACACCTGGTCACCTCCCGCCTAATCTCAGGGCACCAGCAGGTGCTTCACCCAGCCTCACGTTGCACACATTTGCGTACTGATTACAACGAAAGGGTTCAGGGTGTGGGTTCAGGGGCAGACTGCCAGGGTTCAACACTCAGCCACACACTAGCATTTAGGAGGGGGCCCTGGCCCCTGGGGAGCCTGTGTAAGTGCTAGCTGTGTTGACGTTGCTAGCGCTAACCTTCTTCCCTCATTGCACACATCTTTGGAGCTTCTGCTCTGAGCCTGGCCCTGCCAGCAGTGAGGGTCCTGCAGTGAATTGGGGTTTTGTGACCACTGTGTCCCTATGGAACAGTCTCACCTCATTGTGGCAGGGGCTGTCGTGGAGAAGGGAGAATGCCCTGCCATGCTTCTGGGCACCAGTGACATCTAAATGGGGACCTGAAGGATGAGGAGCCAGGTGGAAGGATCTGGGTGTGAGGCTCTTCCAGGCTGAAGGGACCATATTTGCAGCCCTCCAGAGGCCAGGGCGTGGCAGAGGGGAGGAGCAGAAGGAAGGTCAGTGGGCAGGACAGAGCCAGGGCCTCAGCTCCCTGGTGTGACTCCATTCCTCCAGGAATGCAGCCCAAGAGCCATCACCACCCTGTCTGTGGAGTTTGTGAGGGACTGGAAATTGTAAATGCCTCCCTGGAATGGGAGGTCTTTTCCTATCTTCACAATGCCCCTCCCACCTCCTGGGCTGATTGATGGAGGGAGCCCACAGAGTGTGGGTATGAACCGGCTCCTCCCGAGGTGGCCCTCGGTGTGCCCCGCCCCTCAGCAGCGCTTTGAAGCCGTTGCCTCCTCTGAGAGGACCCCAAGCCCAGGTGCAGCCCCATTCTTTATCATGTTTTCTAGGTCTTAAGCTGTTCCCCTGAGAGCAGTTAGATCACCTGAGAGCCTTACCCTTGGACCTTTGCCTAGGAGTGCCTCCAGAGATTGATGTTTTAATGATGAATGAGGAATAGTCTTTATTTTCTGACCAACCACCCTTGGTTACCAACTTTTTGTTGTTCAAAGTCCCTTTGCGATTGGACCTATGTAATTAAGTTCCTTTTACAATATAGCTCCAGAGAAAGTGTCTCTCTCTCTCTGCATTAGCATATTTCCCATTATATTGCAAAGTACTTGTGTAAAATGATCTGGATCTGTGCAATTAAGTTCCTTTTAGAATTTGGCTCTACTGATGCTTGGATACATTTTTTTTCCCTAAAATAGTAAGGTTTATGTAATTATTGTATTTTTTTCTTTTTGCCTTTGCTGCTAGGAGACTCAGAGCTACTTGTTAAAGTAAATTTGCCAGTCTGGGCTTTGATATATTCGCCCTCTGTTGCCTAAAACTTTCTGTTTCTATTTTGATGATCTTATTAGATGTGTTAGAGATTATTAGCTTCCTTTAATTGGTGTTGGACATAAGTAGACATCTAAGTTATAAGTTATATTAATTATTATCTCACTTGAATGCATCTGTCACATATAATCTATAAGGAGTATATTCTAATGAAATGAAATTGCGTCAAAAGATGCATTTAGGAAACAATAAACTGGGGAAATGATCCGGTTCAATGATCAACTAATATTCTTAACATAATGACATGCTGTAACCTTCCGGTTTCTGGGCTCCACCCAGGATAACCAAATGAAACTCGCAAGGCAGGGTCTGGGGAACCTGCTTTCCCCGCGAGAGTGTTGCAGCCAGCCCAGCTCAGGGCTTTCAGAAACCACTGCCCTCCATCAGAGGACACCGGGAGTGGGCTTTCTGTCAATGATTCCAGAAAATGGGGACACGAAGAGCTTTCCAAAGACTCCCTTAGGAAGAATTAGAAATTAGTATTCAAAATATGAGCCTCCTGAATATGGTTTTTGTACTTTGCTTAAAACAAGCTGTACTGTGATAGTGGCATGTTCACAAGGCATGACTTCCAGCATGTTTGTGGATCAGCGTGAAGTGAGCCCTGGGAGGCTTGGAATGGCACGGGCGATCAGAGCATTTTTCTTCACTTCCCAGACCTCTGAAAGCCTACAGGAGTCTATCAGTTTTCCATTCCCACCCCTAAAGCTCAGCGGTTGAAAATGAAAAGCATTTCTTCAGCTCATGAGTCTGTGGGTCAGCCATTGTAGTCTGGACTTAACTGGGCAGCTCCTCTGGTCTGGGGGGATCACTTGCATGTCTGGCTCTTGGCTGTTGTGACTGGGATAACAAGGCCATGTGTGCCCACAAGCTTGGATGTGTTGTCATGGCAATGGCTGAAGCCACGTGTTGAAAAACCATCAAGTTGTGTAAGCAAATAAACACACCCAGTCAGAGAACCTAGAGGTACGCAGCAAAGGGTGGAGTCTAGGGGGCAGTGGGATGAGGCTGTTCATGAGGTCAGTCTCCTACGCTGAGGACATGGAGAATAGTTCCGATATTTCAGAGCACCCCAGAACTTATATTCACCTGCCCCTTCCCAGTAATGCTGCCCACAGGTTCAGAGTATCACTTTCCATTGCTTTTGTCTGGGGTAGATCTGTTTTATAGGGATATACTAATTATTTTCTGCTTAATCAGAACTTTTATTATTGAATGTCTCTATGGGAAAAGAAGAGGGAAAATTTATTAATAACATAGGCAGTTAATTGACACAGTCTTTTAAAACCTAAGAAAGGGACTTCTTTTTCCACTCTGATTTAGTTAGTTAGAAGGAGGGGCTTAGCAGGAGAGATGTGTCCATTTCCAGGCATAAACTTAGTTTCTACTATCATACCTTTTTTTTCCTTTATTATTTTTATTTTTTTAGTGAGAGAAAGAGGGTAAGGGAGAGAGAAAGAGAAAGGGAGAAACTGGTGTGTGAGCAAAACATCAATTGGTTGCCTCCCACACTTGCTCCCAACCAGGGACAGGGCCCACAACCAAGGCACATGCCCTGACCAGGGATCGAACTCAAGACCTTTCACCTTGTAGATAATACCCAACCAACTGAGCCACACAAGTCAGGGCCTATCGTACTTTTAAGGTGTTCAATTTTTAGCAAAAATTACAAGACATAAGAAAAGGCAAGAAAAACTACACTCCCAAGAAGCAAAGCAGTCATCAGAAGACTCTCACTTAGATATGACTCAGGTGTTAGAATTATGTGACAGGGAGTTTAAAAAACTACTGTTAATGTGTTAATGGTTCTCGTGCAAAATTTGAACCACATTCCAATTATATGAGTAACTATTTCAGCAGAGAGATAGAAACTACAAGAAAGAATCAAGTGGAAATGCTAGAAGTCAATAGAGTGTAACAGAGGCAAGGAATGCCTTCGATGGGCTCCTAGTAGATTGGCGGAGTCAAAGAAAGAGTCAGTGAAACTGAAGATAGGGCAATAGAAATTACCCAAATTGAAACACAAAGAGAAGTGAAAGCAAAATCAAGAACAACAACAACAAAAACAGAGCATCCAGAAGTATTGGGAGAACATCAAACACTCTCACTTACGGATGATTAGAGACCCTGAAGGAAAAGGGGGAGAGAGGATGGTGGGGCAGAAGGAGTATTTTTAAATGATGGCTGAGAATTTCAGATCGATGATAGATGCCAAACCACAGATCTAGGAAGTTCAGAAAACACCAAATAGGATAGATGTCAAAATGAATATACCTGTTCATATCATGTAAACTACAAAATAAACAACTCTCAAAACTCCGCAATAAGAAATTAACAACAAATTTAAAAAATGGGCCAAGTATCTGAATAGGTACTTCATCAGACATGCAAGTGGCAATAAACATATGAAAAAACATTGAACATCATTAGGTATTAGGGAAATACAAATTAAAATCACAGGGAGGCAGAACTATACACCTCTTAGAATGGCTAAAATTAAACAAAAAATTAAAGATGCAAGTGTTGGTGAGAATGTGGAGCTACTGAAACTTTCATTCATTGCTGGTAGGAGTGTAAAATGGTACAGCCAGCTTGGAAAAGTTTGGCAGTTTCTTATAAAACTAAACCTATACTTAGCATATGAGCTGGCTATCTCACTCCTAGGCATTTACCCAAGTGAATTTTTAAAAAACTTCTGTTTGTATAAAAATCTGTTGGTGAATGTTTATAGGAGTGTTTTCATGGTCACCCCAAACGGGAAACGTCTCATCATCAGATGCATGGGTAAGCTAACTGTGGCACGCCCATGTGTGGAATGCTTCTCAGCAGTGGGAGGGAACACACTACTGATAGCATGTAGTGACTTGAATGAGTTTTAAAAGGTCTTGTATTGTCCTAGACCCAAAAGTCTACATACTGTATCATTCCATTCACATGACATTCTGGAAAAGACAAAACTGTAGGGGTGGAAAATAGATCAGTTATTTTTGGGGGTTGGGGTGGGGAGGAGGACTGGCTAATCAGGGACAGCACAGGGAATTTGGGGATGAGGGGACTGTTCGGTGTGGTACTCTGTTGGTGGGTACACAACTCTGTGCACTTGTAAAAACCCTTAGAATTCTACACAATGGAGTCTTTTCTACCGTATGCAAATTTTTTACAAAATAACCAGGAACCAAAGATGAAATTCAGACTATGGCAGCAGATCTAACTGCATTACAAATGAATGACATAAGCACACTGTAGGAAGAGGGGAAAAAGCCACATGCTGAGTGGATTCAGCAAGGCTAAGGTAAAGACACAAAGAACCGTGCGTATGCACTGTATTCTGCGTGAAAAGTTTTTTCTTACGGGGATGTGGCTTAAATTCCAAAGTCACTTTACATATGTATACTTTTTGCATATCTATGCACTTTACATGAATATAAGGTTGAACAAAGCAAATGTAATAAGCCCAGATTTTAACTGTCAGAGATTGAATTAAAGAGGAAATGCTAGAGCAAACCCTGTGGGTATTGGATTACAGTCAGAAGTATCAGTGTTGAATCATCATGAACGCATGCTTATGCATGTAAATACACACACATACGTACATACACCCAGGTAGATAAAGAAGCATGGCTATGTGTGTATGTGCGGGCCAGCGTGCTTCATATATTTCCTTGCTCTGTCTACTGACAGGACCTAGAAGCAGTGACATCCCAGTAGCAGCGAGCAGGCTAGTTCCCAAATTTTGTTTCCTAGTTTCCATTCCAACAAAGAGGACCAGGGCCTTGGAGAAGTGGTTTATTCCAGTGGTGGGTCACTGAAAATACAGGATGAGCCTGAAGCATTTTGTGATGTCAGAAAGTAAGGAAATACTTTTAAAAAGAAAGAAAAGGAAGAAAGATGGGCATGTTTAAAGGGCCAGCCTGAAAGGTCTCCGTGGCCAAGGCTGGAACAAGCTGAGCAACTGTAAATAACGATAGTATTGGACTATAGCCCAACATCAAAATAAATATCCATGAGCCCATACTGATATGCATAAGTAGCGGAATAAATGAGGCAGAAGGAACCCCTCTTCCTTACAGAAAAGTTCCAAATAGTAGATGCGGAAAGAATAAGGGAAATCGCAGATCGCCATTGGAACATCTCATTACTAATTGCTCCATACAACAGCCACCAAAAAAATTAGTGGGTTAAAATTTAAGAAGAAATAAGCTATTTAGCTCAAAATATATTCCCCCAGATATTTCTTTATTATAAAGGGAAAAACAGTAACTTCACCGAACAACCACCTTACCTACGTGATGAAGGCTAACATCATTGGGGACAAGACACTGATCCTTCATGCCTCCCGGGATGGTGGGCAGAAAACCACACCTCACCTCTGTGGTCCTTGACCCCAAGGCCCATAAGCAAATCTAATTGTGAGAAAACATAAGAGAAACCCAATTTGAGGGATAGTCTTCAAACACCTGACCAGGACTCTCTGAAACAAAAATGTTAAGGGCATGAGGAACAAGGCAGAACTGTGGGAGCCCGCACAGATTGGAGGAGAGTTGGACAGGACGAGTCGGTGCCGCGTGGAACCTGGACTGGATCCTGCACCGGAATCAGGGTGTTAGTAGAACAAGCAGTGAGTTCCAAGTCCAGTCTGCAGTTTAGCTAACAGGGTGTCCCAACGCTAATTTCTTGGTTTCGGTAATTGTACTCTGGTTCTGTACGATGCTAACATCAGGGGAAGTTGGCAGAAGGATATACTGGCACTCTCTGTTCTTTTTCATTTTTCCATAAATCTAAGAGTATTTCCAAATTTTAAAAAAATTAAATCACACACACACACACACCCACCCTAAGGGGAAATGTGTCCGTTGGTGAGAGGTTGGAAGCAGCTGGTTTGGGTGAAGGAACATCAAGAGCAGAAAGGGACTTGGTGTATAATAAGCCGAACCTCCATCTCCAAGCTGGGTTAACTGAGAGGCAGGGGGACTTGGCCAAGGACAGCGCTAGCAGGGGCAGGGCTAGTCCCCACACCCCCTGACTTCTGGGCTGCTTTTCCCATCCCACCCCCTGCTCAGCTCCAGGGGAGGATTCTCCTGTAACTGTTCTGATAAAGTTTCTGCTTTGCATGTGTGTGTTTTCAAAACAGATTTCATACTCCCGGTTAGATGTCTTGTTGAGGGTTCCCTGTTGCGGGTGTCTGCTTTAATCACTTCTACCTTCCAGGCGCGAGCTGTGTATTTGTCTTGTTCTTTTGTACAGAAACTGGAGACAAGCAAAAGGCCTCCCTCTGGAACTTCCACTACCTCCAAAAGCACCTCCCCCACCCTCACACCCTCCCCTTCACCCAAAGGCCATGCAGCGGAGTCCTCCGTGTCCTCCTCCTCCTCCCACCGGCAGTCCAAGAGCAGTGGGGGCTCCAGCAGTGGCACCATCACTGATGAGGGTGAGTCCCCTGAGGTCATGAAACCCGACCCTTTCCTCCACCACGGTGACCTGGCAGGTGCCTTTAATTGCTATAACCATCCTAGGTCTGGTTTATTTGTTACAAACAAACAACAGCAGGGGCCCCTCCCCTTCCCTGAAGCTACCTTTTATTGTTGTCTTCGCTGTGATTAAGATATGGTAAGCTGTCGGATGTAGGCCAATTTTGTTTACATCCACAAACACACACCTGTGGAAGTGTTTCTCCCTCCACAGTTAGACACCTTCTCCTGAACCTTGTATAAATCAGGATTCTTTCAGTTACAAGTGATAGAATCTCCGCTCAAACTGGCTTATTTTTCCAAATATATTTTATTGATTATGATACTACAGTTGTCCCATTTTTTCCTCCCCTTCATTCCCCTCCACCCTGTAACCCCATCCCACCAGCATTTCCCCACCTTAGTTCATGGCCATGGGTTGTACATATAAGTTCTTTGGCTTCTCCATTTCCCCATACTATTCTTAACCTCCCCCTGTCTATTTTGTACCTACCATTTATGCTTCTTATTCCCTGTACCTTTCCCCCCATTCTCTTCCCTCCCCCTCCCCACTGATAACCCTCCATGTGATCTCCATTTCTGTGATTCTGTTCCTGTTTGAGTTGTTTGCTTAGTTCATTTTTGTTTTTGTTTTTTAGGTTCAGTTGTTGATAGTTGTGAGTTTGTTGTTATTTTACTGTTCACAGTTTTTATCATCTTCTTTTTCTTAGATAAAGCCCTTTAACATTTCGTATAATAAGGGCTTGGTGATGATGAACTCCTTTTATTTGACCTTATCTGGGAGGCATTTTATCTGCCCTTGCATTCTAAATGAAAGCTTTGCTGGATAGAGTAATCTTGGACGTAGGTCCTTGCCTTTCATCACTTTGAATGCTTCTTTCCAGCCTCTTCTTGCCTGCAAGGTTTCTTTTGAGAAATCACCTGGTAGTCTTATGGGAACTGCTTTGTAGGTAACTGTCTCAGCAAATACAACAGCAAAATGCATAGAAAAGAAGACAAAAAAGGAAAAACAAAAACAAATTACCTGAATGTAATATTAAATTATATTAAGTATAAAGGTATGTGGTATTTAAAGCACAATTATTTGCTGGGGTTTTTTTAGTGCATTTACAAATATCTATGCTCTTGAGATTATTTACATCCCTTGTCTGTGTGGTGGAAACATCCTAGGACCACGGTCACTCCTATGCATCTCTGTCCAGTTCTGCTTTCAGGAGCGTTACATTGGTCAGCCATGATGAGGGTATTTTACACCGTGGAAATCAGCAAACGCCACCGGTCAGGGCTTGATTTATTGTTTTATGGGTCATCTAGATGTAATCTAGACAGTGGTGGAGACAATGTCAGTCATGCAGGTTAAACTTAAAAGTGCCATGTCTGGTGCTGTTACATTGTGAACAGCACAAACAACAGAGAAAATGTTCTTCCAGGATTCGAAAACCGTTATCTAATTCAGCGAAGTTGCTTGTGTGAAGTTAGAACATACATCTTCATTGTTTCACTTCATCTTCCACATTCACATAAAAGGAACAGCCAGCCTTCATGCTGGAACTACCCTCCTTGGCCATTGGTGCAAGAGCAGGGCAAAATCAGTGAAAGAATTCTGTGAGACGCCTGAAATACAATGGACACATTCGCTATATGGATTTATAATGAAGAGTTTTGTGTAGTTTGTTACGACATGTAAACTGTGCTGCACATTCTTTATGTCAGCAAAATCTGCAGTGAACTTATGTACCTACATGCATGAATACACTCCCCCCGAGCCCCGTGGTTAACCGTTTGCCAGCACACCGCTGTGGGGAGAGGCTGCGTATCGGGGAGCAGCAAGAGCAAAGGTTTGGCATCATGAAACTATGCTGGGTTATGTCTGGGCGGGGACTCAGTTCATCTCACACGTCCTAGCTCGGTAGCAGCTCTCCTCCGAAGACCCCTCCAGTCCCTCTGGCTGGGTCTCCGTCCCAGGTTCCTTTGTTTGTGCCCTTTATTCACCACCAGTGGGAGACGGGGCCAAGTGGGGTGGGGAGTACAGGCCTGGTAGCTAGACCTTGGGTTTGCACCCCTGCCGTGCTGTAGGCCAGCAGTGTGACCCACACACGGTACGGCACCCAATCTTTCTGTGCCTCAGTTTCTCATCTGTAAATGGGGACAGTAATAGGGTCTGCCTCAGGGGGCTGTTGTAGAGAGCAGAGGGCTCATCCACATACAGCTGCCTGATGGTGAGCGATCTGTATCAGCTGTTACCTCTTTGTTGCGTCTTCCCCACCACGATGAGCTCCTCCCAGCAGGAACCTTTCCAAGCTGGCATTCCCAGCATATCACGGGCACATTGGTGGCCACTGTTGAATGACTCAGGCCTTCTAACCTCCAGTCCACTCTTCTACGAACTGTACTCACTGTCCCAAGACCTTTGTACTTACTGTTCCTGCGGCCTGGCCCTCTTCCCCTTCGTATCCGCACATCCTGCTTCTTAATCTAGTGCTCCAACGACTCCTCATACAGGAAGCCTTCCCTGACCACCTTCTATGAAACAGCATCCTCCCGTCCCACGTCAGCCTCCCCCATGCTGCTCCGTTCTTCCTCTCTCAGCCTGCTAATGGTCTATTTTGGTCTCTGTTGAGTCCCTAATGCCCAATCTGGTAGATGCTTATCGACTATGTGAATAAATATTTCTTTAAACCCTCAGGTGCTGGTCTTGCTTCCTTTCTTCACTCTCCCTACTCTGATATCTTGATACCCAGAATACTCCGTTTTCCTCTGGCACCTGCCCCTCTGCCCCACTGAGATGCAACCTTCCAGAAGCCCACAGCCTCCTCACACTCGATCCAAATTCTGACCCTGGGCTCAAGCCCACCTGCCCGTTCTAAGTTCTTTCTCTGACCAGCTGAGGATTTGCTGACATTAGCATTCACTGCAGGTGCAGAGACCAGCAGCCAATACCTCCTAATTACAAATGGGTCTTGGGCAGAAGGCAGAGTTCCAGTCCCAGCAGCTGGAGCTCCAGGACCTTGGTGGTTGCGGACTTTGGAGAGTGGGCCTGGATGTGAAAATCCCTGCTTTCCCTTGTCACGGCCCCATCAGGGACTTCGGCCGATGCTGCGGCCCACCCTCAGCGGGGGATGGGGCCTCCAGCCCCACGCCCAGGAGCGCAGCTTACATCAGCTTTCTGTGCTTTACGGAAGTCTGAAGGCTGCTCTTTGGATGCATTTCATCAAATTCTAAAATGGTGTTGTGTTTTGTTTTTTACATCTTTCCCTCTTGAAGATGAACTGACTGGAATCCTTAAGAAATTGTCACTTGAGAAATACCAGCCCATTTTTGAGGAGCAAGAGGTAAGGATGTTCTTTTTGAACCTCGATTTAAACCTTGTTGGTTAAAAAATTGTCTGAACAGTGTCTTTCCTTATTGCTTCTGCTTGTTTTCCTTCTGCCAGCCTAGACTGCTCGTTTTCACTGCGACAGCTGAGGAACTGGGATTTGTGTTCAGCACGTTTAGTTCGGTCCATTACAGGGAAATTCTGGGGACCCTACGGCTAGTTGCATTTTATAGAGTTTTATAACATCGAGCACTGCTCGCTCTCTCTCTCTCTCTCTCTGTCTCTCTCAGTTTGTGTCTGTCCTCCACATGCTTGTCCACGGGGACTGGCCGACAGGGTCTCAGGTTTGCAGATCCTAGTGAATCTGTGTTAAGTGTCTGGATGCAGAGTCTATGTTAATCTAAGAGAATTCCTATTTACTTAAAAGCTCTCACAATCACAGATTTAAAATAGTGCTGTTTTGCAGTTCAGCAGTTTCTCAAAATGTTAAACATAAGAGTTCGGGTATGAGCCAGCAAGCCCACCCCTACACACCCACGAGAGAGGAAAACGTAGGTCCACATAAAAGCTTGTACACACATGTCCACGGCAGTGTCTATTCACAGTAGCCAAAAAAGTGGAAACAACCCAAATGCCCATTAACTGATGAACAGATAAGCAGAATGTGTTCTCTCTCTCCAATGGAATATAACGTGGTCCTCAAAAAGGAGTGAAGCTCTGCCATGCGCCACAACACGAACGAACCTTGAATGTGATGCCACGTGAAAGCCAGTCACAAAAGGCCACGTGTTGTATGGTTCCGATTATGTGAAATGTCCAGGACAGGCAGCCAGTACAGACAGAAAGATCAGTGATGGCCGGCGAATCCGGGGGCGGGGGGGGAGAATGGGGAGGGATTTCTAACGGGGAAGAAGATGCTCTGAAATTGAGCGTGGAGATGGTGACACTGCTCCGCGCCAGAAGTCTTTGAGTCGCACACTTTAAATGGGAGAATTGTATGGTAGGTAAATTATACCTCAGTGCGCTGTTAAAAAAATTTCCCATTTCGGCCAAATAAAATTTCTCTGCCACCCACAAGCCACCTGGGTGTGTAATCACTGGTTGAGAACATTCCGGTGCCCGGTTTAGGAGTATGTGAAACTGTGGTACATGCCGTTGCAATCACGAGAACCAGTCATTGCCCCCAACAAGCTTGAGATGTAATCAAGGAGTTTGAATTTTGTTTCCAGAAACAGACTGGGGTGCTGTGGCTTTCGTCCTCGGTTTGCTTTTCTGCCCTGTCCAGTCTGTCCATCCTGCCTCTCTGGAGTTCTAAAGCGGAACAGTGATTTTTCTCCTCATCAAGAAAACCTTTCCTGTTTTCGAGGGCTGTCTACTTTCGTTTGATATATCCCCTGCCTTCCAAAGAGCTGGCCGGCCATGGGGACTGGATGTGGGCTCCCTGCCACAGGTCTGGGATGGTGGGGAGAGGGGAGTGTCCTGCAGGGCCAGGGGCCATCTGGTTTCAGCCACAGCCACACCACTCTCTTGCTCGGCCCCTCAGCACCTTGTGAACCATGAAGTGCTGGAGGAGGAGCTGGTTGTCACAGAGGAGGGAGACGCCTGCATCTCACAAGGAGCTTGGGATTGGCTGAGGGAGCAGACCCTGTCCCAGTGCCACAAAGCTGGGGCAAGATTTTTTTTTTAACCCAGGAAAGTAAAGTGACTGTTTAAAAAAGAGAAAGAAAAATGGGGTGGAAGCTATTTCTCCTGGAGCTGAGGCATGGGCAGGGATGACAGAAATATTAGGATTTCCCCAGTGGAAACCAGAGGTTGCACGGCTTTGGGACGCCCTTATTCTGAGCTCTTCTCCACCGTCATTCTCCGCAGCGCTTCTTTCCTTATTGCTTCTGCTTGTTTATTTTCTCACTCTGTCTTTCCACAGTCTGCATCTCTCTTGTCCTCGGGGTGGGAAATGTGGTGAGTATCTCCATATACCCACATTTTCTGTGTAGTAGCCAGCATTGTTAAAAGTCCAGCAAAATTGGAATTTACTTTCTTATAACAGGACTCGGATATTTTTACCACTCGAGCTGCCCAGATTACTGCCTCAGGGGCCTTTTTCTTTTTTTTTTTTTTTTTATTGTTTCTTTTCCAGGTTCTTTCCAAAGTACACTCTCCTGGAAATCCCAGGGCTAGAGCTTAGGAGAGTTAGTTCTTACTGATATTTTCCACTGAACTTTCAGCGTTCAGTCAGGAATTGGAAATAGTAAGTCGTAATTAATTTCACAGCTAATAAGTGCTAATAGCTCATAATCATGATATTCCTGCTGTAGTTGGGAAAAAGAGATGTGGCACCAAGCAGATGGTGGCGAATCCCCCTTTTTCCCTCCCAGGTGGACATGGAGGCATTCCTCACCCTCACCGACGGCGACTTGAAGGAGCTGGGTATTAAGACAGATGGGTCCAGGCAGCAGATTCTGGCAGCAATTTCTGAACTGAACGCAGGCAAGGTATTGTTCTCAATCTCTCTCTCTCTCTCTTTTTTTCCCCCTGTTCAAACAGCTCAGAGCTTAAAGGACCTTCGGGGGTCTATTTTATCTCCGGCATATCTGGCAGAGGCTGGCCCCACGTGCATGCTTCTCACTGCCTCCCAGTGTGGCCTGTTCCTCTTCCAAATCTCTCTTCCCATAAAGTCGAATTCAGCTAAAAGATTCCGTCCGGTAATTCCAACCCACAGGGCTGGGATGGCGCTCCAGAGACAGGGGAAGCAGAGACATTGGAAAAGATGTGCCCTGGGGTCTGGTGGGCCTGCAGGTGGAGTCACAGCGCCTCCACTCACTGCCTGCATTTCCCTGGGCAAGTCAGGCACCTCCCTGAGTGGGCTTTCCCCATCTGGAGGGTGGGGCGGTGGCACTGCCGCCAGAATGAAAGTGCTAAGCAGAGCCCCTGGCACACAGACCCATCAGTCAGCATTGGTATGATTGGTGGCCTGCCTTTTTGTCTAATGTTAAATTTCTATCTCATTGGCTGTAAAGCTAAAGACTAGCAATGCCTCCCACCCACACATGTGCAAAACACAAACAAGCACACAAAAAAACATGAAAAGCATCATACCCATTTTGCAGAGTCGTTGAGTCACGTTTCATCCACGTCGGGCGACTCACACTCCTTTGCCCTCTGCTTCTCCACGGTGCAGGCGGGGTTTCCTGTCCCTCCCCCCGACAACGGTGTGTACTATCTGCCTCTCTCTGGCTTTTTCCCACTTGGCCTAACAGCTCCCCACTCGCTGAGCTATAGCACCTCTCCTGGGATTTTGCTGCTGTAAATAACACTGTCGTGGACATCTCTGCCTCTTTCCTTTCTCTTCCGTGGTTGTGTTCCTCAGGCTCTGTTCCACAACACGAGGTTATGTCAGAGCATGATTCGTTCTTTCTGTAGAGTGCCAGGTACGCACAGAACTGCCGAACAGACTTGTATGTAGCACCAGCAGCAAAAAAATATTCAGGTAGCACTTTATCATTCATAAGCCACTTTGCATACATTTGGCTCAGTTACCCTGTGGACCGGGAGTTCAAGGACCCTCCTCCTCTAGTCTTCAGAGGCCAGATACATGAGCCAAAGAGAGGATGGGGTGGCGGGGGGGGGGGCGGGGGGAGCCACGCTTAGGCCAGTTGAGGAAGAAGGACAGAAGAAGTTCCAGATGGAGAGCCAGTGAGGACAGTGGAAGTGCCTTGGGAGAAAGGGGAGGAGCTGGGTGCCCCCAGAGCCTGGCCTGGGCGTGGTGGATGGTCACCTCTGATGCTTCCAGACCTGCCCTCTGCCCTCTGGGCTGTGGCCTCCTTCGCCCATGGTCACATAAGGAGGACAGACAGGGCTGGTTTGAAAATCTTAGGAGCTTCACTGGCATCATCAGAGGGATGATGTGACATTGTATGTCTGCTCCAAAGGAGAACACTTTTCCTTGAAGTCTATGCAGACTGGAGCCTTTCATTCACTTTCTCTCAAATTCATCAGCCCCCTGTTCTGTTTCTGTAACAGTCCGCATCCTGTACTAAGCAGGAACCCATGTAGAGATGCAGAAATGACAGCTGTTAGTGGTCATCTCAGTCCCTTTGGGCTCCCTAACAAAGCACCACAGACCGGTGTCTTGTAAACAACAGAAATCCATTTCTCAGAGTGTGGAGGCTGGAGGTCCAAGATCAGGGTGCCAGCAGGGTGAGTTCCGGTGTGGTTCCCCTTCCCAGCTGCAGATCGCTGCCTTTGTCATGCATCCTTGCGTGGTGGAGACCAGAGAAGAGCACGCTCTCCCCTGTCTCTTCCTATAGAGGCACGGATCCCAACACAGGGGCCTGCCTCTCATGGCCTCATCAAAGCATAATTACTTCCCTGACACCATCACATTGAGGTGGGGTTTCTGCATGTGGATTTTAGGGGAGGCCCCAAACATTCAGTCTGTAACAGTGGTCTTCCTTGGGAGCCCCCGCTGACCAGCTTCCAGCACAGAGAGCCAGGTGCTTTTGATGCTATGGGAACCACTGAATCCCACCTGCGTCCTTCCTCCAGGCAGCACCCACCCTGCAAAGTCAGGTGATTCCTCATGGAGGCAGGTGTATGGGGAAGGAGTGGATCTGAACTAATTGTTGGAGAAAGAACGGCCCTCTTATTCTAGGGCGAATGAACCAGACAAAGTCGTGGAAGTGAGGACTATATATCATAGTGCCAAGGTGTGATTGGGAGAAGTTTAATATTCCAAAGGCGATATTTTATCATCACTCTCCCAGGTTTCCATTGCAGCTCTACCCTGATTCTTAGAAAGAGCTAAGAGGCCCTCAGGCCAAGGGGGGCTCCCAGGAGCCCTTCGGATGCACTGGGTCCCAGCTCTTCTGGGCTGGACCTGCTGGATCCCGACTTTAGGGGCTCCTGCCCATTTCTTGATTGCTACAAGGCATGAGCTCCCTTGTAATACCTATACTTGTTCCCCTGCAACCCAGCCTTGGCTGAGACAGTACCCATTGTGGCCCAGGTGTCCTGTGCACATTTGTCAACCCAGACCAGGACATGTGAGAAGAGAGGCACAGCTCTCCTTGACCACCAGTCTCTTTCCAGCTGTGGCCCATGGCATGCCGGAGCCTTGTGGAACCAATTTAGTGGTTCTTAAGCGGCATTTTAAAAAACAGACTAGAGTAGAAATTATCAACAAGCTGTGCAGGTAGGAAGGGTAAAATTTGTTTCAGTTGTATATATTTACATGTAATAGGGTTGTGATGTGTATTTCTTACGCAGTCAAAAAAACTTTATAAACATGTTAGCCTAAATTTTAAAAAATGAGTGTGAACTAAAAACTGGCCCAGCTTTAACAAAAAGTCAGCAGAGCACTGTGGACCCTCGGCTGCAAGCCGTGTGACTTCTGGTGTTCGAGTTGTGACATGCATGTGAGTCTGCTGATGAGCTTGTCCGTCCAGACAGTCTGTGTGGGAGAATGGCACCCAGAAACCAAGGCCTGGGCTCCACCTCTAGTTGGTCCTAAGCCATTGATTACTTTTTTCATTCCCACTTTTTTGTGATTATCAAAGCATGCATCTTCATTTGACTAAATTTGCACTGCATGAGAAAGGTGTTTTTTAAAGAAATCACAGTCCATCCACGCAGAGTCCAATAACTGTTCACGTTTGGAAACGTCACTCTGCGGTGTTTTGTGCTAAATGTTTTTTCTTTTTCATCCTCTCCTGAGGACATGCTCATTGATTTTAGAGAGAGAGAGGGGAGACATACATCGATGTAAGGAACGTCAACTGGTTGCTTTTCATATGCACCCTGACTGGGGACCAAACCTTCAGCCTGGGTATGTGCCCTGACTGGGGATGAAACCTGCGACCTTTCCACTTACTGGACAGTGCTCTAACCCACTGACCCACAGGGGCCAGGGCCAAATGATGTCTTTACATGGCTGAGATACATTTGGATCTATAATTCTACATTCTACTTTCTTCATTTAATATTAAATAGATGTCCTTACCCATGCCTTTAAGTGCTCTTTTTAATATAATACATTTGTATGGATGTACTAAAATTATTATTTTTTAATTCCTACTTATTGGATATGTAGACATCCAAACTTTCTCTAGATAGTATTGCCGTGGGCAACTCTGTGTGTAAGGCCTTCTAATTACCTGCTCAGAACAGATGTGTAAAGTGGAATTGCAGGGTCAGAGAGTCTGATTCAAGCTGTATGTTACCTTTTCTTGAATTACTTTCCAGAAAGAGCCAGTGACCATCCCCACCAGCTGTGGGTATGACAGTTTGGTATGTTTTTTTTTTAATTTTTTAATTAATTTGATAGGCCAAAAAAAGTGCCTCATTTTATTTTGCAGTTCTTTAACTGCTAGATAAACTGAACACTTTTTTCTACTTTTAATGGCCATTTGCCTTTTCCTTTAGAGAATTATCAGGCAGGTCCTTTGAAACTCAGGGGTTTTTAAAGGGCAATTATCATTATCGTCCTGAGTCAGTGTGGATGCAGGCACGACTATGGTTTTCATCATCCACGGCCCCCTCCTAAGGTTAGGAGGCAGAGACTGCTGGAACCCTGTCTCGCCCTGACCTCATTTCTCAGGCAATTAAGGCCAAGGTAGTGTTTAATAACGACGGCGCTATCTCCCCTCCTGGTTATGTTTTCGCCCTCTGCAGTTTGCAGTGTCACCCCATTCATTATCTCAGGGTGAACCTCATCACAGCCCCAGCATGTGGCATTTTCCCATCCTACAGGTGTGGACGCTCGGCAGCAGGGGTTCCTGCCTAGGATGCTCTACCACTAGTGAGCGGCAGAATGGGGACTCAGGGTCCTCTGACCCCACAGTCGCTTCTCGGTCCCTTGCCCGCAGCGTTAGGTTTGCGTTGATGGAACCCAGCGGCGTTTACCCAGAACTGACTGAAGGGGGACTCCCACTGCCCCCTCAGGTGCCTGGGAGGCCACCTCAGCCCTGGGAGTCTGGAGAGGGGCCCCTCAGTGTGTGGGGAGTTCATGGAATGAAAGAAGAGAAAATTTGAAGTCCAGGTCACTGGACGCTTTTTCCTTTTTATTCTTAGCAGAGGATAATCTGTCAGAGATTATTCATTTTTAATGTGCTTTACATTTTGGCCACATTTATTTGTCAGTTTTACAAATACATGTTTAAGCCATGCTGCTGCCTTCTGAGGACAGGGACTGCAGGCCTGCTGCTGCTAACACAGCGTCCTGTGTCAGCAACAACCGTTTGAGGTATGTTCTTGTCCCCATCTTATAAATGAGGAAACCAAGGCCCTTTGCTCAAGGTCACGCAGCTGGTAAATGGAGACATGGGGTTTGAACTCAGGCTGTCTGATTCCAGTCTCTAGTCTTAACCTCTGTTATTGCTGCCTCTTGGGCAGTTATTCAGGGAAGATGTTCTGTAGGCTTAAAGAAACATTCACATCCCCCCTCTTTTTCTATCTCAAAATGTGTGTGCAAGGGGACAGGAGGGGGAGATCTTGCAGGGATAGGGTGAGAAGTGAATCACTGTGAAGAGGAATCTGACATCTTCTGGGCAAGGACGAGTAAGATTGTTCAAACTCTCATGCTGTAGCAGCAAGAAGTTTGGCTCCCACTGAATTCCCTGGAAATCCCGAGGGCTGGAAGGAGGCACAGAGCGGAGCAGGGGAGGAGACCTCCCTTCCATGCTGCGTGACCCGGGCCAAGTCGGTCCCGCTTCCTGGGCTCTGCTGTCCACCCTCATTGCAGGGATTGGACTGCTGTGTCTCTGGCCCTCTCCAGTCTTTGGCATGCTGTGATTGTGGGTGCTGGGGAAGAATCTGACTCAGAGTGTTTTTATTAAACGTGGTACTCTGTCAATTAGGTAATTCATTTCCCCCAAGATGCCCATGGGTTTTTCAAGTGTGAGTTGAGCATTAACAACACTGTGTCAATTGAATTAATGGTTAAAAGATTTAACAAGGCTTTCTGTGTCTGTTTTCAATTTCCTCCACAGGGACGAGAGAGACAAATTTTACAGGAAACCATTCACAACTTCCATTCTTCCTTTGAGAGCAGTGCCAGCAACACCAGGGCCCCTGGAAATAATCCCTGTACATGATCCTCCTTCCTGTGGTCACCAGCGTGAGCTTTCTGAGTCTCAGTACTGCCTCCGCACGGTCAGTGCGCCAGCCACCCTCAGCTCTTCACCGTTCCAAGACGCACCATGCTCTGTCACACCGCTGTGCCTTAGTCATGTTGTTCCCTCTGCCCGGAACACCTATCTTCCCTTCTCTGCTGTAGCAGTTGGATGCTCGTGGCTGTAACAAACTCCAACACACTAGATACTCAATCGCACATAAAGTCCAGTATGGCTGCTTCTTGCTTGGCATGTGGCTTCGTACAGTGATTCAGGGGCCCAGCTCCTTTCATCTGTGGCTCTGCCATTCCCAGGGGCTTCAGAGTCTTTGCTTCTGGCTGGCAGAAGGGGACAAGGATGGTGAAGAAGGCGCAGCCACTTCTTACTGCCTTGCTCCTGAATGCTCACATTCCACAGCTCTCCTCGAATTCACCAGTAGTCACATGGCCACCCCTGGGTACAGAGGACACTGGAAGATGAAGTCTTTGTTCAGATAGTGGCCTCATAGCAACAACTCTGTCCTTAGATGGGGAAGTGGATATTTTCTGCACATCTTCCCTTAAAACTTCTAACTTGTCCCTCACAGTCTGAGTCACCTGTCAAATGAAGCCTTTTCGTGGCTCCCTTACATAGAACTAACCTCTCCGGCCACCGGGATCACTGCTTTGTGTACGCCTCTGCCGTAGCCCGTCACTGTGCCTACTGCCCACAACATGCAGCAGGGTGCGTGTGTCGGATGCACTTTTCTTTATTGCAGAGGCAGCCTTCTGTGTAGGAAAAGGGGGAGGAGGCCACTGTGTGATCCTGCAGGATCCCTTCTTTCTGGCTGTCAGTTTCCTTGCCCGTGGTTGGACAAGATGATCCACTCACACTCTACACTGCTCCTCCCAGATCACTGTAGGGCTTTCTGCACTTCAAGTGGGAGCAGAAGACCCTAATATATTACATTGTGGAAGGACTTCAGTGCTCACATTTTCTAGGCAAAGAAGCAGAGGATTGGGAATTTTTTTTCTAGACTCTGTAAATGCTCTGTTCCTCAGAAGGGCATTGGTTCATGTAGTTTTCTGCCATGTTATATTACATGAGAAGGTCTCTGACTTTGGAACCCAGAGCTTTCTGGAGTGTTTTCAAGTAATTCGTTTGGCCAACACTTGCTGCATTTCTGTCTTGCTGGGTGCTGGGAGTACAGAGATGAACCAGAGCCAGTCCCCACCCTTGAGGACCTCAGCAGGCAAAGTGAAGGGATGATCCGACCCCAACCATAAGAGCAGCACAGGGGAGTAGAAGGAGCTTGTGCTCTGGACAAGGCTCAGAGTTCAGATTCAGCCCTGCGGGTGGCCACTGGGCAGCCGGGGGTGGGTTACTTTGCCTCTTAATCGGAGCGTAGAGCCAGGGTGCATAAGTATGTGGTCTGCAGCATACACCCAACGGATGGCAGCCTTCACAGAATCCTGATCTTTACCATGAGCTCTGCAGGTCTCATGCTGGCTCCCTGGGTGCGGGGTATCTCTCATCTCTCCCACCCCCAGCCTTGAACACACATTTCTGCTCTGCTGGCTTTTAGAGGCGGTCATTACTGCTTCGTCCAGAGCCTGATCGTGTTCTCCCTCTGCCTGTCAGTTCAGTGGGTGCTGCTCCTTCATCCTCCCACCTGCTGAAGCCAACTTTCCACATGACTGGAGAGAAAAGGTTTCATTTTAGCTATCACTGACAGACGTCTTTATAATTGTTCCCAGCCTTCTCATGTCCCAGCCTTCTCTAAGGAGACACCGCCATTGGGCACCTACCAGTATGTGTGCAGCAGCTTGACCTCAGTCTCATCCGCCCTCACTGCCACTCCGAGGGCAGACATGGTTTAACCCCATCCTGCACATTGGGGAGGCACGGAGGGGTGATGCTGCATGCCCATTACACACCGGCTGGAGCAAACTGGCTTAGAACTGGACCGGAGGGCTTCCGAGCCTGTGCATCTTCTGAGGACTCACGCAGGCTCCTGGAGCTAGAAGTACCAGGGATTCTTGCTGACTTAACATACTCGTATCTGCAGGGTTTATGGACAGGCCTCAAGCTATTTGCCCGTGAAATACATGGCCTCTGAGTTATGTGCCTTGAGGTTCTGTGCCAGCTTTTCACTGTTGTCTGTTCTTTTCATAAGCCCGTTACTAGTGCAGCTTCTACTCAGGTAAGTTTGATCGAACACCCACAATGCGCAAGAGCTATGCTGGGAATCTGCCTTCCACAAATGCACACCTCCATGATCTCATCGGATGACCCCAGAGAAGGGCTGCTTATCCCCATTTTGCAGATGGGAAAACTGAGGCTCAGAATGGATGCTTCTGTTGTATTTTTCCCTGGACTCAAGTGGTTCTAAGGCTTTTTCTCCCAGGAAGTTTGTGTGCTGGTTGGTAAGAGACCCCTGGCACCCTTTCTGGGCCATGACTACTTTCCCGATGATCCTTCCCACCGCACGGATTCCTCCCCCCAGGAAGCAGTTCCCCTCCACAGTGTTTCCCTTGATGGGTGGCCTTCACCACTTTCCCCCAAGTGTGTTCAGTCTGGGCTGCACAGTCTTCCCAGGATGGGCCCCCAGTCTGTAGGAGGTACCTTCTCGGGAACACAGATCCGCATGGATGTCACAGCTGTCTAGCCTTGTGTCTAGTTTCACAGGATGTTAATAGGTTTTTCATTTTTAAAAAGGGTATACATGTGAAAGTGGGGTGAGGCTCTGATCAGATAAGTTTGGCAGACACTGGGTTACAGCTCAATTACATAATCTGCTGTATGGGGCACTTCAGAATCTTTAGCACAGAAGTGTTTGCTGGGCCTTGTGAAGGGGGCCAGGTAGCTTGTGCCATTTACCACACATTTAATCACAGCATGCACCTTCATGGTGCCCTTACAAGACAGACTCCTTGGGCACAAGCAGGGAGACCCTGCTTTGACTAGTACAGTAGCAGCCATGAAGCTCCACAGCTCCTAGGGTGGGCCGAGGGTGTATTCAAGGGCCTCACTGTCTTTGGTAATGGCCTCCTCTCCCCAGCAGCTCTCTGCAGAGGTGGCCTGCTTGGAAGTGAGACATTAAGGTTAAGGGGTCCCCAACTTTGAGATGGCTGGGACCCGGCTCAGAGGGCTTTCCCAGTGGCTGGGCAGTGTCCTGCCTGCTGTATGCTGGGTGTTCAAGCCCTGCCTCCCAATGGCCAGGGCAAGGCTCCCACCTTTTTGGTTTAATGCCAGCCCATTATGTGGAAGCTGGCTAGTTGTGCAAAGAAAATGTTTACTTTTTCATTCAGTGAGCATTTACTAAGCATCTACCCTGTGCCTGTCCCATGCTGGTACTTTGAGTCCAGAGATGAAAAAACTTATCGCTGCCCTCGGGGAACCCAGAGCATCTCAGAGGAGACAGACACATAAATGAAGCATTGCAGTGTCACCTGAAGAGTCTTGTCAAGGGTGTGTGCTAGGTCTGCAGCTTGGATGCTGTTGTCAGTGGCAGCCTGGACAGAAGAGGACAGAGCTGGAGCCAGTCTGAAAGAGAGAGACTATGGCAGGCAGGTAGGGAAGAGAAAAGGCCCCCCAGATGGGGGACGGTGTGTTTGAAGGGAGGCAGCAGATCATATTTGTGGGTTAAATATTGTCAGGGGGTAAGTTAGCTACCTATTTTTCCAATTTCTGATTCTTTTCTTTGAAATGCATAAAAGCCCCATGTAACCCTGGAAAGGGCACTGATTCTAGAGTCAGCCCTAGCACAGGGGGTTTGGCTCAGCCGCTTTTTATGGGGTAAGAGCAGGAATGTTTCTTTCACTCTTGGTTTATCTTGGGGATAGCACCCACCCCCCAAGGTTCCAAAGATCAGGTAAAGATAAGAAAGCCCTTTTCACACTGTGGAATTGTGCAGATACGAGAAATCTCCACAGAGGTTGCTTGTTAAGGAATCCCCTCTCCCCTCTCCCACCTGCCTGGATATAGCCATGGCTGGTAGGTGAGGCCAGAAGCAGCAGCCTCCAGTCAGAGGGAGTAGCACCTTAGATGGCTTTACTGGTATCCGGGCCCAGAGAATGCCAGGGTTGGCAGTGGGTCCCTGCCCTCCAGCTGTGCATGACTCTGGGTTTCTGTGTCACTGGCACTCCCAGCAAAGTGGACAGGAAGAAGCAGGAAGGCTTTCCAGTCAGTCGCAGGAGCTGGTCCAGCAGGAAGAGAGGAAGCAGCAAAGCCTTCCAGTTTGCTCTTGCCTTAGAGCTGCCCAAGACACTGCCGTGCAGGCCCAGCCAAGGCTGGACAACTGTGACATCCACACTGACCTCAGTTGCCAAGAAGGTACATCCTGCAGACTGAGGTCCCGATCTGGGAAGATTTGGCAGCCCGGACTGAAGGTGTGCAGCACCATCTATCCATGCCCATCTGTCCTTGTCCATTTCAAGCAAGTAATCACATGTTAACAAATAGGTCCTATAAAACATTTAAGGTGAATGCTGATGGTATTCCTGATAAAGTAGGTACCAAATTCTTCAGGACTAGCCAGGGATAGTGAATCTGCTCCCTGGGGGGTGGACTGTGAGTCACCTCCCCTGGGGTGGGGGTTCTCCTTGAATAGTTCTGGAGGGCCTGCCAGGCTCCCTAATAGCCTGAGGGGGCTCTTCTCCTCTAATATGCAGCCTAATAGGGGATTAGACCCTGCCTTAAATTTCATCTGCTCAGCTGAGAAGCCAGTCTTTGTAGACAGTGAGTCACCAAAGCTTGAGGATGACAGAGGAGAAATAAACACAGTCACCAGTAGTGGGAGAGAGCAGAAAGCCCAGCAGACTTGTCTTTAACTTCCTTCTAAAGCAGAGACCCCATCTCCCTGCCACCCAGGGCTCCCTCCTCAGGGTCTTGCCTGGTGGGATGAACCAATTCCCATGGGTGGAAGATCCCTCCTGGGTTCCCAGTTCCTATCAGAGCCTCTTCAGAGCTCACAGACACAGGGCATGTCTGCCCTCTCCAGGGAGACCTTGTCTGCACCCTTCAGGTGCCTAGGGTAGGGTTTGGCCTTACCCTAAGGCCTCGGCAGGGCCATGGTATCCTTTGGTAAGAGACCAGGATGCCATTTTGTTTCAGCTCTGTAGAGTGGGTTCCATGTTCCTTACCACCACACTTTAATACTATTTTATTGTGATTTCCATACAGGGAATTGATTCTTTGAAGGATTTTCTGTTTGCCCAACGTATATTAAATGATGGTGAATCTTCTCACTTTGATTTTGCCCATTGAAGGTATAAAACCCTCCTCAGATTCCTTCCAGTAATCATTGTTACGGAGTAAGCACCTGTGGTGTGCCAGGTACTTCTAGAAGTGGCCTTGCCTCCTTCATAATAACCCTTTGAAGTTTTAAAGTTCCCTTTCTACCAGTTTGGTGACTTACCCAGATATCAGTGAACCTCACCAAGGTCACCTTATTAACAAGGGACAGTCAGTTTGAATGCAGGTCTCACCTCTCTCTCGTTGAAGAGTCCACATTTTCTCCATGCTGTCTTGCTCCTATCCAGCACACAGAGAAATGTTGAATTGGTGTAAGCTCGGCCAATAACAACAACAAAAAAAATGCCATGTTAGTCTGTACAGCTTGTTCATGATTTTTTTTTTTTTTTTTTGGATGGGGAGAGGCACTTATACTATAAATAGCTGGGAAATTGTATTTCTTCTAAGAATCTTTACAAATCAGAGGAATGCCTCATGTCCACCTCTCCTGGTATCAGGATTTCATTTTGGTGTGCTCAACCTTGTAGAGCATTTGGGGAACAAGGTTGGGTGGGTCATAGTTCTGAGAAAGGTGGAATGAGGCCGAGGTCTGTGGAGCCCCAGAGGATGGAGCAGGAATACTGGGGAGACCCTGGGAACCAGGGTTGCCTGGAAAGGGGAGCAACCCAGAGGCTGGTCCAGCCCAGGGCAGCCGGAGAGGGGAAGTCAGACTTTGGGTAAGGACTGGACTAGGCGAGTGCTTCCCAAATGACCCAATGGTGGAGGTGATATGAAAAAACAAGTACAAGGCAATGTGTTTACCTGACACTAAACATACTCATTTTACAGGGTTCACCTTGATCTTGACAAAAGTTGCTACTACTACTATTGGGGGAGGGGTAGTGATGATGGTAGTTTTAGTTTACTGATGTGTGAAATCCAAAAGTCTAAGAAACACTGATCAAAGTCACTCTTGAGGTCCCTTCCAGTCCTGAAAGTCTGTGAACATCTATAAAAAGAAGGGGGTGTGGTTCCTCAATAAGTTAAACAGAATCACCATATGCTCCAGCAATTCTGCTCCTAGATATGTTTAATTCTTTTAACTTTAAAAGAGGTAGTCAAACGAAAATTTGTATTCAAATATTCATAGCAGCACTATTGACAACAGTCAAAAGGCAGAAACTTTGAGCTGAATGGAAGTCCTACAACTATTAAAAAAAAAAAAAAAAAAAGTAGAAGCCCTGGCTGGTGTAGCTCTGTGGATTGAGCACAGGCCTTTGAACCAAAGCATCGCTGGTTTGATTCCCAGTCAGGGCACAAGCCTGGGTTGCAGGCCAGGTCCCCAGTAGTGGGTGTGTTAGAGGCAACCACACATTGATGTTTCTCTCCCTCTTTCTCCCTCCCTTCCTGATCTCTCTAAAATGAATAAAAATCTTTTAAAAAAGGTAGAAACAATTTAGATGACCATTAACAGATGAATGGATAAAAAGGATGAGGTATGTACCCACAATGTTATTCAGCCACAAAAAAGGAATGAAGTTCTGACCCATGCTATAACATGGATGAACTTTGAGAACATTATGATAAGTGAAAGAAACCAGACACAAAAGACCACACATTACATGATTCCATTGATCTGAAATGTACAGAATAGGCAAATACATAGATACAGAAAGCCAGGGCTGGGGGAAGTGGGGTGCCATTGCTTAATGGGTACATTTCTTTTTGGGGGTGCAGAAAGAGTTCCAGAACTAGATAATGGTGATGTTTGAACAACATTGTGGATGTACTTAATGCCACTGAGTCGCACACTTTAAAATAGTTCCAAGTAGCATGTTTAATATAACATGCATAGAATACATATAATATATATTCTCTATATATTCTATCAGAGCTTTAAAGAAGAAGAAGGAAAAGGGGAGCTCCCAAACTGGCTAGTCTTCCACCCCTGTGTCAGCCTGTTCCTCGTCCTTCAGTGGGAAAGACGAAACCACCCTCGGTCTTTCTCGCCCTCTCGCACACACAGGTGGTACACACACCTTTCTGCCCCCTTCATCTCAAGAGGTTTCAGGCCCATGTGTCTTCACGTCTCCTCCCAGAGAGCGCTTTGCGGGTGAGACAGGCTGCCTGGTCCCCGCTCCGCGGAGGGCGAGCCCTGGGCAAGGTGGGAACAATCTCCGCGGCCCGGAAGCCTCCTGGGCGGCGCCATCTTGCGGCTCCTCTGGCTCTCACTTCCGGCCTCCTCGGGTGGACGCAGAACTCTGGAACTCCGCTTCACTTCCTTGTGGCTTTTACAGTAGTATCATTGTCTCCACTTTCATCACAACCAAAAACACCCCCTTTGAGTCTCAGGTGAGTGTTTTCAAAAGGCCTTAGGTGTTGCCACGGAACCTGCTGCCCAGACTTCTCAGCTGTCAGTGACTCCGAGGGGCCCCGGCCCCATGGACTCACCTTCCCACGCCAGCAGCTTCCCTCTGCTGAGTTCCACTTGCCCCTTCCCTGCAACAGGGGTCCAGCCAGGGACCCATGCCTAAACCCCAGGCTGCGGTGTGTTCCCCGGAACCCTGGCTTTGAGCAGGGGCTTTATGTGAGTGTGTGAAGGGGAATTCCGCCCATGAAGAAGGATCTGGAACTGGAGGCTGCACATGAGTGTTGCTGCAGCTTCTGTAGGTTCGCTTCATCATTGAGGTGGCTTCACGGCAAGCCGCATCTGAGTCAGACGGAATCCTCTGGGGGAATGTTGATCCGGCCACCTGGAGCCACAGGCTCGCGGGTGTGGCAGTGATATCTTCCTCAGGTTCGCACACCTCAGTTTCCTCCTCATCAGAAAAAGGAGCCGATGCACTCATGCAGTCGATGCTGATGGGGCACCGTGGCAGGCACTGGGGATGCACCGGGGAGCCAAGTGGAGTCCCTGCCTTCCTGGAGCTCTGACCCCACTGGGGAGATGACAGTTCCCACCCACAGGGAGGTCTGAGCGTTTGCTAAGAGTGCAAGTCAAGTGCTCAGCACAATGCTGGGAGTAGGTGCTCATGGGGCATAGCTGCTTTTAATAGCTCATTTTCTCTCCCCATACCTTGGGGGTCAGAGCCACATGAGCTCTCTTGTCACCTGCCTCCCTGGAGGGAACCTTGTGCTCTGCCAGGTGCTCAGCTTCATTAATGAACCAGAGGAGCTGGGTTATGAACCTGCGACCAGCGTAGGGATGACCTAGCCAAGTGAATTGCAAGAATGAACAGGGAATACTCGCTTATGGCGTAGCAATGAACTTAACACACACAATTCCGTTTACAACCCACTTTACAACCCACAACCATGTAAAGGAAGGGCAGAGAGCAAGGAAAGAATTGGGCAGAAGAAGCTCAAGGTGCAGACTGTTCTTCAGACCCGTGGAGTAGCTCTGCTTTGCTCCACTTTCTGTCACGCACTTGGACATATTATAGACCACTTAGCATTCCTGGGTCACATCCCCAATTTTTAATCTAAAAAGTTTATTTTTATGTTAAAGGATTGCAAAAGTCATTGTCAGAGAGTATATTTTGATGTTACACGTTGATGTTTTTACATCCTGTTGAGAGCCCCGACATCAGGTTTACTTTCTCTGGGGCTCGGGTTCCAGGATGCCCAGAGCCTGGAACAGGGTGCCTAAGGATTCCTTCCCCTGACAGAAATTTACCACCTGGAAAAACCCTTCAGATAGGCTCCTGTAGACATTGCCAGTGAGCCTTCCAAGCTTCTCCAGCTTTTGACTGAGCTTGCAACTGGAAGCCTGTGGGCACGGCACTCTTCGTGACTGATTGTTGATAACACTCGAGTGATGCTTTCCTGTCCACAGTCTGGGTACTCAGAGTGTCGTCCATGGACCAGCAGCATGGTGTTCCCTGGATGCTTGTAAGAAGTGTGGACATGCCCACTTTACTGAGTCAGAATCTGCATCTTCCCGATGTCACCAGGGGATGCGTGTGCACACTGCATTGTGAGCGAGGGTGCTCTCCTAGGCCTTCCGAGCACTCATCTCATCACTCCCAACATGCACCTGAGTACTGTGACGCTCTCACACAGAGGGAGAAACAGGCCGCGACAAACAAAATGGCCCACCCAGGCTCACAAAATGGTTAAATTAGAACTGAGACCCAGGCTTCTCCGTTCTCCCTTGAAATGCAGTGAGCGCTTGCCCTGGTTTTACACGGGTACTGATTTAATTGTTTCATCCATCTGGAGGCACCATCATCACTACCCATATTACACAGATGATGAAAGTAAGTCACACAGAAGTCACTCACCCTAAGATGTCACACCTTGATCCAGACCTAGTACAGGTACAAGCAAGTAGATGGTCCGCAGAGCAGGGCATCTATAATCATCCCGGTGTAGTGGACCCCACATGAGGTCCAACATCATAAAACCTGGGTTTGTGTCCTGCTGACAGCACTGAAGGCTGAGAGGGGAGATCACCTCACCTCTGGGGCTTTGGTCTTCCCATCTGAGAAATGGAGGGAATAGCAAATGCTATTTAGCAAGGCTGTGGTGAGGAGTAAGTGAGGTAATCAATGCTGGAGTGTGTTGTAAACTGTAAAGTGCCGTGCACATGCTAGTTAGTGAGTTTATTCTCCAGGGGCCTTGGCAAAATGATGGAAGAGGAAGAAGCTCAGAGAACAGGGAAGTTGCAGTAGGTGGAACTTCAGGGTTGTCATGGGAACCAAAGCTCTGAGGCTAATCAAGGCAGGAAATACCATCTGGTTTTAAACATCAAAAAGCCTCGACTCACACTGGACTTATTTCTGTAAACAGCAGAATTCACATCATCTTGTAGCAGCAATGTCAGCCCTGAGCAATCTGCAGATTGTCTTTCCCTTGATTTCCCTGGTCTAATCTGGACGAAGCACCTCACGTACTCCATATCCACCAGCTGCCACTTCCAGAGAAATGTGGACAAGTTACTTAGTGAATCTGAGTTGAAATGGCAGGAAAACCATGGCTGAGAGACACCATCTCATCCCCTCTGTGGCTTTGTAAGCGTAGAGGGATGGCTGGAGGTGGTGTCCAGGGGCAGTTCGAGGGAGGCCTGGGACCTCAGTCAGAGTTGACCTGGGAAGGGCATTTAGAGAGCATCTTACCATCTTTCATCCAAATTATGGGTGATAAAATGGACCCAGAATGGGACAGTGCCTGCTCAAGGTCACACAGCAAATCAGTGGAAAAACTGAAACTTGCACCTAAATCTCCCAACTCTGAAGCCACTGTTTCACCACTTCACCAGTCACGCCTTCCTTTGGTATTTGTTCCGGCATCATAGTGTTGCTCCCCAGGAAACACTAGGCTTGGGACCTCTTTGGTTCCCTGTGGGTTCTGCGAGTAGAGAAGCAGAATATTTCTCAAGTCCTCCAGCTCCCAGGGATTTGACACAGAAAGCCATAACTTATTTGTTGTTTCCATGGGAGAAACAAGATTTCTGTAAACTACATGAGCCCAAATGAAGCAAGGTGACATTGTAAAAACAAAGGCTGTGCCTTCGAGTTTTCAAAATCAGGAGGAATATCCCGGTTTTGCTGTGGCCCTCAGATCCAGCAGAGGTCTCCTGGGGATGAGGACTTTCATCAGGAGGGCTGCTGGAAATCATTTGAGCACTGCTAGGATTGTACGCCCAGAGTGGCGGCCCCAGCGCTGTGCAGCTTGGCTTGCCCTCTCTGAACACTTTTTCCCACGTGCACCATAAGACAGGTTTGATGTGACCTTTCAGCTCCCACATTTTGTGACTTGATAGCCATTTTCTAAGAAAGAAAAGGACATCCATTGCTCCTAGAGTCACCCAATTGTTCATCAGCTGACCGAGTAGAGAAGCATCAGCGCTGGCTCTTCAGCTTCACGCTGGCTGGGTCCTGGGAGATTCCCGTGAATGCCGCTTAGAGGAAAACAGTCTCTATTCAGTGTCATGGGAAGGGGGGATTTGAGACCACTCTTCCCAGTCACAGCTCCAGGACCCTTAGCCTAAGCTGACAGGTGGCACCCAAGGGTAGCAATGACAGCACCTGCCCATGGAGAGTTTGCCTCAGCTGGCCCACCACACCCTTGGACATCCAGACTCTGCCCTCAGGCTCCTTGGTCCTGTTTCCACCTGCTGGATTGCAGGCAGCTTCACCTTCTGGGGGTGAGGTGGGGTGGTGGAGAACTGGAGAACTCTCCTGGCCCCACAGGGCTAAGGGGAAGCCCTGCTCCTGGGGGCAGATCCAGGCTGTCTCTGGGTCCTGTTCTGTTGACAGGATGCTGCCTCTCCTAGGGGCTGTCATTCACCTTCTGTCCCCCTGGGTAGGCAGGGTCCTCCCATCCCTTTCCCATTTGCTCAGAGCTGTAGAAACCACTTCGTTGCTATCTCAAGGGAGCCCTCAAGCCTCAGCAGGCTGGTCTGGGGAGCCCTGGGCCTGCCAGGGCTGCAAGAGCACCTGAGCTGTGGGAAGACCTGGACAGAACTATCGGCATTTTCTTTCCAACCTGGTTTCCAGGACAGGAAAATGGGGTCTTTCACATGTCCCAGGAGTTAATGTTTCAGTCTGAAAGAGCTTGAGGAATACCAAATAGAAAGAGCCAAGCTGCCTACACCAAATAGCTCCATCTTTCCAGTCCGGCTAAAGGCAGGAGCGTAGAAATCCTAGCTGTTTAAATCTGGGAACTGGCTTAATCTCTCTAAACCTTGGAAGCTCTCTGTCTTCCCAGAAACTTGAATGGTGACAAGTCTATGAAAAAATGCTCAGCTTCACCAGTAACAGAGAAAAATGCAAGATTCAATTTTGACCTAATCAGTCAAAAAAATTAGAAAGTTGGATTATGCTAAGTGTTGGCAACATGTGGGCCACATCAAACTGGCACAGCCATCTGGAGAGCAGTCTGGCAGATTTGGTGACGTTGGGTATGTGCCAGCTGAGGTGCCAGCTGCAGGCCAGTGTGCTCTCAGATCCGCTCCTTGTGCCTCGCCTGCTCTGCCCTGTGTCGTGGGGGTCTGGTACTAGCAGGGTATGTTTCCCAAGCTGCTTGCCAGCTGACCTCCACTGAGAGGCACTAACAGGAAGTTGGAGGATGAGAGGAAGTGGGGAGCTAGGGTATTTCTTTTCCTCCCTCTCAGCCTCAGGTGGCATTTCCAAGCAGCAGCTGCACCACCCTCAGGGGCTCAGTTCTGGTTGGACAGGTCAATTATGATTTCAGCTTTACCAAGTAGCCCTTCCTCTCTCTGCCCACCTCCCCCCCACGCCCTGCCAGGAAAGGTGGCAGCTGACCACCGTTACCAGTTTCTGATTGCCTCAACATCATGTAGCTTCTCAGCCCTTTCATTCTCTCAGTAGCATTTCCCTGCATTCAAGTCCCTCCGTTTTAAAGCTCAAGCAGTTCCTGTTTCCTGGCCACTGTGATCCATCAGTCCCAATCCTAAATATATACCTTCATGCCAATATATACCTTAGAGTGACTCGCCAACAGATGTCTCAGGAAGGCGGTACAAGGACATCTACAGAGTGTTGGTGAAAATGGAGAAGTGGATGGAGCATGGGCACGTGTTGCCAGAGGAACAGATATTCTACAAGAATAGATAATATATGATGTGCATCGGGTACACTGGAGGAGTGACCAAGTTGGAGATTGGGGAGGAGTGGGGGTTAGGGATGAGGAAAAAACAAAAACAAGACAAGGACAATGCATGGAATGAGGGATGATGAATGTGTATCAAGCTGAGGAGATGGTTAACTCAACCTCTGCAAAGGAGGTTAAAAAAAGTATACCTCACATCCTAAAAGGACGAGTGGGAAAAGAATGTGACAGTCCCAGCAGAGAGAATAGCGTGTGAGAAGGAGAAGATGCCTGTAAGTGGCCTATTCAGGGAACAGCGGGGAGTGGAGCGTGACTGGGGCATGGCTCTGTGGTCAGTACTGGACCTAGCGGAATCACAGAATGTCAGTTGCTTCTGAAAGATCGGGAAGGTCTGTTCAGCCTCTCATGGTATAGATGGGGAGATGAAGTCCAGAGAGGAACAGGGACTAGCCCAAGGTCATGCCATGGTAAAACTGGTCCAGAGCCAAGATTTCCAGACCTCTATTTGGGAACTTTTGCATCTTTCTTCTCCTCTAAGTCGTCACTCCATGTTGGGCACTGTGCTGGCTCTGGGGACACAGCCCTGTCCTCAAGGAGCTCAACTCATGGGAGGGGCACTGGCACAGAGTCACATAGCCCTGCTGTGTGGCACGGTGGTCTGTGACACTGGTGGCCCCAGTGAACCATGTCTCCTGGTACTCATGATGCTTTGAAATCCTCTGCCCTTGAATTTGGCCTGGGTCTGTGACTTGCTTTCCAACATAACATGGTGGAGGTGACACTGTGCCAGTTTGGGACCTAAATCTTAAGGACTGGGGCTTTTGCTTTTGCCTCTTGGAGACCTGTGCTGCCACAAAAAAACTGTGGCTATCCTGCTGAAGAGAACACACAGAGGGGCCACATGCACAGGGCATGGCTCCACGACTAACTGGAGACATGGAAAATCCCAGGTGCCCCAGCCAATTTGCAACTGAATGCAGCCACATGAGTGATCACTGGCAAGACCAGCAGACCTGCCCAGCTGAGCCCGGCCCAGATGACAGTCACAGGCAAACACAGCAGCTGCTATTTTGAGCCACAGAATCTTAGAGTGCTTTGTTATGTCAGCTAAATAGATTACCAAAATATGTGGTATCAAGTGAAGAGTGAAATAAAATTGAGAAGGAGCAAGGAGCTGAGCAGGGAATAGGAAAAATGATAGAAGGTGAAGAAGATGAGTCCTGGGCATCACCAGTGTGTTTCAACAGATGTTTCTCTGGGGACCTACTATGTGCCAGGCCCTGGGCGGAGGCTGAAGAAGAGACAGAGAAGGATAGTCAGGGCCTGGTGGAGAGGCAGCCCTAAGCATCACAGTAATAGTGTGAGGTTGGATGTACTCCGTGGGCAGAGCATTCAGAGGACAGAGGGGTTGTCTCCTTGGAGGGACCACCAGGGAAGCCTTCACAGAGAAGGTGGAATTTAATTTGGGCCCTGAAACCCAGGTGTCATTTAGAGTTGGAGGGAAGAGCTTTCCAGGTGGAGGGGTTCCTGTGCACAGAGGCACAAAGTTGGGGTGTTTGGGATATTAGGGAGCCCAAAGAGGCTAGTAGGAAAGTGGATCATACCATCCCAATGAGAGATGGTAGTCCTGCTGTCTGTCCTAGTAAATCCCCCAAACACACATGTGCAGAAATATTTTAAAATTAAAGCAAGCCATAGGAACACTCTGGCTATGTGAATTAAGAAAGAAAATAAACCCAAAGTGAGTGAGATTTCTTCCAAAGTAATTCACATTATCATCATGGATTGGGAGACAAATAAATGCCTAAGAATACACAGACCATTAATTTGTCATTGATGATAATATTGTTTTCATGAACATTAAAAATCTAGACTTTTGGCAAGAAATACTTTTCATAAAAACACAGAAAAGAAATATTTGGAAGGGTGTGGTATCTCTTTTTATGTCCCTTGGATATTCTGCCAATCATTTAGGGGGTGGGCCAGTTGGGGTACCATAGTAAGGGGTTGCAGGGTATGGGGTAACAGGTAGAAGGCCCCGGAGGCTTTCAGATGCAGGTTAGAATTGCACAGGGTCAGGCACATGGTAAATGCTCAGTATTCTTCAAACTGATTCAAATTGCTCACAATCAACATTCACCCCATTTTTAAAGGGGAAACTGAGGCCAAAGGGCTTCCCAAGTGCACCCCACCACCTCCCCTCCCCCTAGAGGTGGTGCTGTCATGTCCCCGGGGTGCTGAAGTGAGGAGGGTTGAATTGCAGGCCCTCTGACTCTTCTGGGTTGTTCCTTGGGGACCTTCAAAGTGACAGACAACAAGTCAAGTGACCCCTTTAGAGACTCATACTCAGCCTTAAGATGATGTCTGGAGAACATGCAAGACACAGGGACCTCGCTAAGAGAAATAGCAAAGAAACACTGTGAGGCATCTGGTACCCACTTTTAATGGAGGGAACAAAAACAGTATGAGAAGCTAGAAAATCAGTACCTCACTCAACGAAGCTGTGGTGTGGTGGGAAAAACAGGTCGGCCCCTGAAGTCCGGAAGGATAGCCCCCAGTTGGTCACTTTCCTTGTGCTGTCCTGGGCAAATCGTTCAACCTCTCCAAGAATACATTGTCTCTTCTATAAAATGGGCATAAGAACGACTCACAGAAGGATTAATGAGAAAATACATGCAAAGGGCACGTACACACTGAATTATATTGAATGGGTATTCAGGGGGTGCAGCTGCGTGTCTCTGCCTGCCTCTGCAGGCTCCCTCAGATTTCCTAAAGGGTCCCTAGCTTCCCAAAATAAGTTTATTTTCTAGACAAAAGAGTTTTATTTGGTTTCTATTATAAGATTACATCTAATATTGGAAAAAATCAGAGCATAGATAAAAAGAAAATTGAAGAGGAAAAGCAATAATAAACAATAGAAATGAAAATGTAGGTTTTAAAAAAATCTTTTTATTATTTTGTTGTTGGACTTTTTGAATGAACTGAATCATCTTCTGGCTAAATTTCTCAAAATGAAAGAGAGAAAAATAGAACCAAATGCAATAAGAAAACAGAGCAAAGTGATAAAAGAAAAAAATTTTTTAATAAAAGGGATACATGTTAATGGGGAAAAATTCAAAATTACAGCAGGAGATAAGGTAAAAAAAATAAATCTGTCTTCACTCCCCTATTCCCTCTCATCCCTGATCCTATTAGCCAGAGGTCACTGCTCTTGACAGCAAGAAGGTTTTTATTTGTTTTTTTCACATTGTGAGTGATTGCATCTGCCCTCTTATAAAGGAGACAATGGAATTTAGAAAATTCCCAGAGGTATCTAATTTGCTAAAAGATAATGAACATTGTATAAAAGGAGTAAGTGCTTTCCTAGATCCTGACAAAATAAATATATCAATCAAAGAAACTCCCCCAAGAAAGTCCAGATGGCCGTGCATTTGAACTTCATCGTGCCTTGCAGTCTCCATGCCCTTGATATGCCCAGGGAAACCAGCTAATGGAAAGCGACACCTGATACTTATTGTTAATTCTTTACCAAACTGACCTGAAACTGGAGAAAATCCTGGAAAGTTGTTACTTTGTTCAGGATACCTACGGACCACAGGAGCAAACTTCCATCCAAGCTAATCCTTTAAACATAGGCAAAGACTCCCCCCCCCCACCCCCTGCCAAGTCACAGGGTTCTGTGCTCACTTGTGCGGCTGGTGTGGTGCCAGGGAGAGACGGTGTCATTGGTCATGTACAGTGATGATCCCCAAGCAGTTGAGAATACATGTTGTATTTCCCAATTTTAGAAGCATGTGGAAAGCAATAGTACATGTTGGATTTTACTAAAAATCACCTATGAAATTTGAATGTCTGGAATATTAAGAAATTGGCAAAGTAACTAAAATTTCACTAAAGTCAGCTGCCAGCCTCTGTGTGTCTTCTGTTGTATCATGTAATAAAGACCTGGATTGAGGGGGCTAAGGAAATAGCTGATTTCATTAGAAAAAAGCAAATGAAAAGACGTTGTTATTCAAAGAGGGAGGCTTGGAGCAAGCTTGGCTGGCTAGGGTGTGTGCTCTTTCCCATCTCCGTGTGCTCCTGGAAACCAGGCCCTAAGTCAGGTCCTTGAAAAGCAAGTCATATTTATGGAATAGGAAGGATGTTATCATCGAAGCTGGCTTTGTCGATCATGGATTCAGCATTAATTACTCGTCTATAATGTTCCTCCCTCCCCTCACAAGCTGGGCCAGTCATGGGGAATGGAGGTCTCTGTGGCTGACTCCCTACATCCCCCCACTGTCACCTGGCCCACCTCACCCCTTGAGGAAAGAGTGACGCTTTTTCCCTTGTGAGCAACCTCATGAAGAGCCACATGGGGCGGCCTTCCTCTTGCCATGGGAGAAGTACGGGCAGGAGGGGTCCAGGTAATAATGAATGATACCTACCTGTTTATGCGACAAACACTTATTGCAAGCTTCATGTGTGCTTATGGCTGCACACATGGAAAGGGACCCAGAGATGTGAACTAACTCTACAATGCAGTGTGGTGCCAGAGAGTTGCTCTAGAATGTGCTGAGATAAAAAAAAATGAAACACTGTATTTCATCAAATCTAAGACACCATTATTTTGTGTATTACCAAAAAAAAAAAAATACTGCCAAATTATAAGATGCCGCCAATGGCAAGGTGCATAGAGATTTCAGAGAAGAATTACAGTGTGTCCTAGAATGGATGATAATGAACTTTTAAAGAAGTCATAGTGATACCTCTCAGCATGAGCCACGCCTCACTATGGGAGCTGAGAGAAGATAGCAATTACTTCTTCTGGAGTGACCGGAGGAGGTGTCACATGGGGAAATGACATTTGATCCAGGCCTTGAAGGATTTTGCCAGTGGGAGAAAGAGTGGGAATAATATTCCAGGTTGCAGGAATGGCATGAGCAAAGGTTGGAGGCAGAAAAGGGTGGGCATGCTTATGGTCCAGTTTACGTTGCCTAAGTAGTGAGAACGCAGGACGTGTGGGGAGGAAGAAGAGCTGTTTGCTGAAGCTGCAAACACTGGAGCCAGATCGTAAATAGCCTTGAGTTTGCCATGGATAACAGGGAGCCACAGAATGTTTTGAGGAGGGAAAGACTTGATTAGTGCTGAGCTCTGGAAAGGTTAACCTGGCACAACAGCTGAAGCATAGGTTGGAAAAGAGAAGAATAGAGGCAGGAATACAAGTTAGACTATTGCAACCAGCCAGGTTGCAGGGAGGGACTGGAAGGAAAACCAAGGGCCTGCACGCCGGTCCATGCGATGAAGTTGGATGGTAGAAGGCTGAGGCAGCCAGCCAGCTCTGAGAATATGGATGAGTATGGGTGAACATTCTCAGAGCTGTATGGCTGAATCTCCCGAACATGATATCGAATGAAAGAAGCCAGACACAAAAGAGGACAGATAGTGATTCGGTTTATATTTAGACCAAGAAAGGGCAAAAGCCAATCTATAATACTACCTTTTGGGCTGGTAGTGACTGGCAGGGGATTCAACAGGGGCTTCTGGGTAAAGATGAGGTTCTTAATCTTGGTGCTGTTTACATGGGGTACCTTCATTTTGTGAGAATTTACTGAGCTCTGCACTTAAGATTTGTGCAGTTTTTTTGTATGTACTTATAGTTCAATACAATTAACCCCCTCTCCCCCAAAAATTAGGGCCATGGAGAGAAAGTGAAATTAGAAGTCCAGAAGGGAGGAACCTGCTGGAACATGCAGGCCCTCAATCCCGGAATGAGCTGTGGCTTTAGAAGAATATCACGGACCAACCGAGGGGCTTTCCTGGGTGCATTTGGACCAGGCACAGGTGGGTGATGGAGAGAATGCCAAACTTTCTCTCCTCCAGGCTTGTGACTGAGGCACACTAGACACTCTGGTGGGGAATGACCAGCAAACAGAAATGGCAGAGCAAGCATATTTAGAGGAAAACAAGATGTGGAGAATCTCAGAGGGCACCTAGCTACTTTCAGTGTGCCCATGTCACCAGGCCCACGGCGTACCTGTGAGGGTAGGCAGGGTGGGGACTGCAGGTGATCCAGAGAGAGCATCGGAGGACCTCTGGGATGAGTGAAAGGAAGGACCAGGTGATGGTGGGGACAGCAAAGTTTTGCTCTTCCGAGAGGCTAAAAGGGTGACTTTAGCAATAAGGAATTTGGGTGTTGACCCTCAATGATGTTTGGGAAAAACCTTATCCCCACGATGTGTGGTCACACATCAAAGAGAGGGACAGCCCCTAGGAGTGAGTGTGGGTTCACCAAGAACCTGCCCAGCCACCATCCCCTGTGTTTGTGGAGTTACTAGTCTGCATGTCAGAGAAATTAAGGAGTCGGTATGTATCAGGGTTTCAGTAGGGCTCTCAGGACACTGCAGCGCACGGAGCAGAAACACGGCTGCAGGAAGCGGAGGGTGGGGGGACTTTCGGTGGGTTTATTCATGGGACCGTAAGGGGCAGATGACTCCCAGTGTGGGCAGTCACAGAACTCTGTCTTCAGCTCTCTCCTACCGAACATTCTGACCAATGCTTCAGGTTAAGGAAGAAAAGTAGGTTGTCCAGTCTGCACGGCCCTGAGTGATGCTGAATATGAGAGAAAGCAGATCCAGGATGTAGGATGCCCACAACAGGCTGGAACACTGGGATGGTGTTGGAGTGGAATGTTTCAGCCCCGTCCTTAGGCCTTCAAATTAAACTGCTGATGACTAGGACCAGAGACATCTGGCTTGCTGTTCCTTTGAAAAAGCACAACCACCCCACCTGGGGCTCTTGGAGAACCATAAGCTTACGATGACCCAAAGAGGGTGATGTGGCTGTTAGCAAAGTTCAGATAACTCTAGACTGCAAGGACAGCAAGGATGGCAGTCCAGAGCCCAAGCGCAGAGGGATGGCCCTGCTATAGTCTGCATGCTTCTTGGCCCATGCGGAAGGTGTGTGGTCAGTTCTGGGTATGACCTCTGGAGAGCCATGGGCAGATTCTAAACTGGCAGCCAGGAAGGGTGGAGGAATCTGGAGATACTTCTCCTGAGGAGGAGAAGACTTGGTTAGGGGTGGGAGTGAGGGGGTACCTGTGGGCTGTCTTTCCTGAGGGGCCACCATGGGTGAGAGGGAGCATCATACAAAAATCCTATCGATCAGATAATGGAGTGGGAACCTCAGGAGGCACTGATCTGGTCATTTCTGGTGGTATTTGTGTCATCAGCATCATCATTGTTATGAGCTGCATGCCCAATAAGAGTCTGATAGTGTATTAAGTACTTTATATGCATCATCTTATTTAATAAGGGATTTAATTATATGCACTTGGAGCAGTACCTAGCACATGTTAAGTGCTCAGTGCATATTAACTGCTATTATTAATCAATCCTCACTCTTGTCTTGTTCTTGTGAAAGAGGAATCATTTCACTTTACAGATGAGGCAACTTAAGCTCAGGAGGGTAAGTGACTTGCCCAAAGTTGCCGCACGAATAATCAGTAAGCTGGCACTGAGCCCAGGCGACCTGACTGCAGAACTCCCCAGCGCCCTTAGGGTTGGTGAGTTGTTGGACCAGGGACTTGACAGGACACTTCCTCATCTAGGGCTCTCTTCTGCAACTGCGTCTCTTCCCATCTATGGTCTCCTTCGTAAAGGATCTGATTTTGAAACCTCTCAATGAGAGGGGCTTTGGGCCCCT
Source organism: Anoura caudifer (assembly GCA_004027475.1). Taxonomy (NCBI): domain Eukaryota; kingdom Metazoa; phylum Chordata; class Mammalia; order Chiroptera; family Phyllostomidae; genus Anoura; species Anoura caudifer. The sequence continues at coordinate 448,043 of PVKU01000072.1, read as the reverse complement.
TTGCCAGTCTGTGTACTTCCGGAGACCACTCGGTTATGAACTGAATTTCCCACCCATGTGTACTTAGGACCTCTCCAGCCAACATGAAGCTATCCTTCCGCTGTTCTCAAACCACACAAGGAGCAGGGGTGGAAGAGAGGGTTCCAGGCTCTGTTGGCCCACCCTGGGCTGGGCATCAACTCCTGAAGGGTTTAGTCACAGACTGTCCCCAAGCAAGACACTCTCCCCCGGTCATCCAGGAGAGCCAGCTTGGTCTCTAATTCGGTGGGGGAACCAGGCAAGTTGTTTTACCTCTTTCTGGTGTTGCCCCTGAGCAGCATCCTTTACTTCTCCAAGACTATTTCCTCCTCAGTCACATAAGGGCATCTTCAGGAGAGGCATGTGGGCTAGAGGCACATGCAGGAGTCGGGGTCAGACAGCTTGGGTTTGGGCCCCATCGCTGTCTCTGCCAAGTATCATTGGGCGCATTTGTAATCCATCTAGACCTCAGTCTTGTAAGCTGCAAAACTGGGATGCTAACACCTATCTTTCAGGTAGTCATGAAGATTGAGATGATGATGCATACCAGAGTGTCTGGCTCAGAGCAGGTAGGTGTTTAATAAATGGTAGCTATTATTATTACTTGTACTGTGTCACCAGACCACGTTTGATGCCTGAAACCCAATTTTACGGTTTAAAAAACATGTCTTGTGAAGAGGGAAAAGCAACTTAGGTTCATTCAACTAATCTTTTTTTTTTTTTTTTTTGAGCCATCATTCATAACTTATCCATTAAAAAAAAGGAGGTGAAAACAAACAGTGTACTTTAAAAAATCCAGCTGAGCTACTTGGTTGAAAGAAACATTTCATTGTAAACAAGAATAAGACATACAATTGAGTTGTTTGCAAAGATGGCTTGTGATTTCGTTTTAAGTGGGAGTTAGAGGAGAAGCAGCCATGGGTGACTGGCCAGACTGGGAACAAGGTGTAAACTGAGCCCAGTCCTGGGAGGAGGCAGCTTTGAGAGCGCAGCTCTGAGCAGCTGGCACTGGTGGCAAAGGCTGTCCAGCCCAATACGGAAGGAGGACAGAGAGCGGGGGAGGCCTGCTTAGCCTTCCACTGCTGGGATCCTGCTCAAAGGGATGGGGTGTCCTTCTGGTAGTCAGTCCATGGACCATGTGCCCCAAAATCCTCAGAAAGGGAAAAGGCATCATCTCTCTGCACAGCTCCAACCTCTGAACTGTGGTTTGGAGACTGGCTTCTGGTTCTTGTGATGTAGGGAGAGGACGCAGGAGAAAGGATTGCTAAGGAGGCGGGGTTTGGGAAGAAGATGAGAATTGAAGCCATACAGACCTGGGGTGATAGTCATCATTTTCCAGGGATGCACCCCTGAGCATGTTGCTTTCTAAAGTCCCTATGAACTATCTAGCAAGGTAGATGAGCTCAGAGGATCAGTGTTTGCCACAGCCCTGGCACTTGGCATCTGCCAGTGCATTACATTCCCACTGAGAAGAACAAGTATTAATCTAACCACTTCTCACCACCTCCCCTGCATGCACTTGGTTCTTGCCTCCATACCTGGCTTGTTGTAATAAGCTACTAACAGGTTTTCCCTGCTTCTGCCCTCCCCTCATACCAGTGATTCTTCACTGGGCAGCCAGAGTGATTCTGTTGGAATGGATCATGTCAGTGCTCCACTCAGTACCCTCCAGTAGCTCCTGCTTCGTCATGTGCAAGCCAAAGTCCTGACAATGCCTGATCAGGTCTACCTGATCCTCTCTGCCTTTGACCTTGGGTTCTATTGCTTTTCCTCTTGCTCACTCCATTCCAGCCAGCTGGCTTCCTGGCTGTTCCTTGAGCATGCCAGGCACACTCCTGTCTCAGAGCCCCTGCCCTTGCCGTTCCTCTACCTGGAACATCAATTGCATGTTTTTCTGACTTACCTCCTTTAGGCCTTTGCTGAAAAGCCACTTCACTGTGTCTTTCTGGGACCTCCCCATTTCAAACTGCAGCCCTACCCTGTCGGTCTCAATCCCCTTTCCTGTTTTATTGTTCATAGCCCTTTCCATAAACTGACATACTAAAATATCTTCCTCTTATTTCTGTTTTTTTTTTTTTTTTTTTTTTTTTTTTTTTTTTTTTTTTTTTTTTTTTTTTTTTTTTTTTTTTTTTTTTTTGTCTTTCTCCACTAGGCTGTGAATTCTATGAGAAGAGGTTTTTAGTCTGGCTTGTTTATTCTTGTATCCTCAGCTCTTAGGACACCACCCAGTACATCATAGATAGACATTGCAAGACATTGGTTGAAGGAACAAATGATTATCATAAAGCAAAAGTCTGGACCCCAGTTCTAGAGGAACATGGACTTGAAGTTGGTGACTGAGGGAGGAACTCAGAACCAGGAAGCACACCAGGTATCCAGTGAATTAAACTGAAACACAGGCCAGGGTGGGATCTGGGAACCCGAGGGATGCCCAGACATCAGGAGCGGGGCATGAGATCAGAGTTTGGCCTGAAGCCAGGCTGATGGAGAGTGTCTAGTGCTCCTCAGGTTGGTGTTGGTCCCAGGCCATGTGTCTTAGGGCCAGGACACCCCATAAATGGAGACAGAGGGCATGAAAGGCAGGTTGCCAGGCAAGGCCTTCAACCATTTAGTAAATGTCAAGCAAACTTATCCCAGCTTTCAACTTATTCCCAGATGTAGGTGTCAGTGGCTGTTCCATACTGACGCAGCTTACAAGGAAAACATAAATGACTAAGGGAAAAAGAGAAAAGTGAAAATGCTCACTCAGAAATGTGAGCCGAGAGGCTGAGGAATGGCAGATGCCAGAAGCCTATGACTAGGGGATATCCATGATGTCAAGTGAGACATCAGCTGAGGGAGCATCTGGGGATTATGTTGCCTTTTTTTTTTTTTTTTTTCAGATGCTCAGGTGAGCTCTGCCCAGGCGTACCTTCCTTCCTGGGGAGAAGAAAATGCTCCAGTTAGCCAGCGAGGTGGTGTCTGCAGAAGCCTAGAAAGAGGAATTGGGGCAGGGACAATTTGGCTGGGTTTCCAGAGAGCTGTCCAAAGTACTCTCCAGGAGTTGAGCTCAGCCTCCCTTCTCCTTCATGCTTCCTGAGAACCTGGCCTGTAATCCAGGGCTGCCCCTGCCTGCCTCATTCCAGAAGAGCAAGTTTTTGGACATAATCTGGTCCAGCTCCTTCAGCACATGCGTGAGGGAAATGAGGTCCAGAACAATCCAGAGTCAGGGCAGAGTGCCGGTCCTGCCTGCTGGAGAAGCCGTTTCCCGTCCTGGTTCCCCCTGCACTGGCACTTGTAGAGCGCTCCTGTTTCCTCTAAGGCTCCCAGCCCTCCCTGAGTAGCTCCGTGCGCTTTAACGAGCTGTGGAAACTCTGAGCCTCAGTGCATTCACCTGTGAAGTGAGGATGATAAACACAGAACTTAATTCAGAGGGCTGTTCTGAGGATTACCTTAGAAGGCATGTACTAAGTGTTCTGTGAAGGTTAAACTCTCAACCTTGTTACAAGATTCAGGATCAAAGATGCCTTCTGATTTGATGACCTACAGTGTCCCCCTCATTAAACACCCCTTGGGATTTTATATTTTAGTGATCAAGATTTCTATTCTTCAAGTATGAAGAGACACAGGAGACCAAGGCCCTAGGTCAGATCACAGGACTGCTCTGCCTAAGGTTAGCCAGCGCAGCCATTGCGACCTGGCAGAGAGAGGGCTAAGTCTTGTGGAGCGCGGACGCACGACCCGCTTTGGCCGGAGGACAGTGCTCCTACCCCCGGAGAATTTTTAGGGCGGAGCCCTTCCGGAGTGGGGACGCGGGGAGGTCAAATGCCTGGAGGGGGCGGTAGCTCACGCAAGGTGAGGACTTCAGTCTGGCCTGGGTTTGGCAAAGGGCGGCTGCACCGTCTGGTGGGGAGAGGGGGGAGGCCCAAAGGGCCGGCCGGGCACCCAAGCACCAAGGAAGTATTGCAGCGCCGGCAGCGACTTCGGCTGCCCCTTCGGGCTGGGTCAGGGCCTTCCGAGAACCCGCGCAGAGCAGAAAAGCATAGGCTGCAGGTTCCTCTATACGCCTCCGTGGCGCATTCACCGCCCAGACCTCCGAAGAGCAGTCCCAAACCACTGGGCAGGTGCAGCAGGAAGCGCTCGGGAGAGCAGCGGCTGGGCCAGTCATCGTTTCCCAATCTCTGTCCTCGGGCAGCGACAGCCCGTGCGGCGGAAGATCGGGGACGCGTGTGTGCGTGTGCTGGAAAGGCGGCCCTCCCCGCTGCCGCCGCAGCGCCAGCGCCTCCCCCTCCCCGGGCGCGCACAGCCCGTCCCCGTCCCCGGAGGCGGCTAGAGCTGCCGCTGAGCAGCCTCGCCTTCGCCTCCCGCGTTTCCTGCCGCCCGCCCTCCCCCGGCCGGGCTCCAGGAGCTGCCGCTGAGCAGCTCCCGGCGGGAGAGCGACTCAGAGCGCGCACGGGGGCGGGCGGAGGCGGCCCGGTTCTAGGCGGCCGTGCGGGAGAGAGGCGCGCGAGGAGACGCCGGCCCCCCTCTCCGCGTTTGCTAGCTCGCTCCCCGCCTCCCGCACTCCGCTCGCTCCCACCCCTTCCCAGCGTGATTGATCCGTCACGGGCGCCGCCGCTGCCGCCGCGGTCGTTCTGAGCCAAGCCGGAGCCCGAGCCCGAGCCGGGGCTGGCGCCATTGCGCGGGCGCCGCGGGGAGAGCTTGGCGCGGGGCGGCGGGCCGGGCCAGGCCATGCGGGCCGAGTGAGCCGGCGCCCGCAGCCCGCGGCGCGGCATGGCTTCCCCGCGGAGCTTCGGGCAGCCCGGGCCGCCGCCGCCGCCGCCGCCGCCCGCGCGCCTGCTGTTGCTCCTGCTGCTGCCGCTGCTGCTCCCGCTGGTGCCCGGGGCCTGGGGCTGGGCGCGGGGTGCCCCCCGGCCGCCGCCCAGCAGCCCGCCGCTCTCCATCATGGGCCTCATGCCGCTCACCAAGGAGGTGGCCAAGGGCAGCATCGGGCGCGGCGTACTTCCCGCGGTGGAACTGGCCATCGAGCAGATCCGAAACGAGTCGCTCCTGCGCCCCTACTTCCTTGACCTGAGACTCTACGACACCGAGGTGAGTGTCCGGCCACCCGCGCCGTCGGGGCTGTGGTGGGCAATGGAGGAGGGGAGTGCTGGACAGAGGCAAGCTTCGGTCCTTGGGCAGAGCCCTGATTGACCGGTCCATGCCTGCCGAGAGCATCTCCAGCTGGTGCTCAAGCTCACCCCCGGAGTCCCACCGGGCTGGGCTCGCACAGCTGCTACCAAGATTTGTTGAGCATCTTATTCCCCTGGGATTGTATGTGTGTATGTATGTGTTTGAGGTATAGAAGACTAGGGTCTCCTTTAACCAGAGGCGTGGAGAAGGTGGAAACTGGACCCCCCAAAAGGCCTGCAGTGGATGCCCCTTCCCAGGTCCCGCTGGTAGGGTTGTGGAGTGCGGGGTGGGAGGAACAGGCGCATTGACTGCAAACTGGGCCACCCTGGGTTGGAGAGGCCACGGGCCTGCTCGCGGGCCCCCAGGAGAGGCGAGCCGCGCTCTGAGGTCCGGAGGGCTCCGGAACCCGAGGGGCCAGCGCGCGCAGCAGGGCTGGGCTCATGGTGCGCGCCAGCGGCTGGGGGTCCGCACAGCGCCGGCAGGTGTGGGGTCTCTGGCTCTGCAGCGCTGCTACCTGGATGTGGCCGGCGCTGCCTGTGGCCGGAGGAGACCCTCTCAGGTTAGTTGCTCAGAATGTGCCCTGCGAAGGTCTCGCCCCGGATGCGCGGGGGTGTCCAGCTGCGCTGCTGCTTTTGGCTCGGCAGCGGCAGGCGCAGTTTCTCTGGGCGCAGACTTGAAGCACGGACTTGGAGCGCAGTAGCGGGCTTGCCCTCCTGGCCTTCTTCTCCGAGGGGAGCAGAAGAGCCGAGAGCTTTCCATCTTAAGCCCACTCCTCACACCCTCGGTTTGAGTCCCGACTGAAGCCCCAGCTAGGACCTTCACCGCAGCTAGGGGCCTGAGGTGCGCAGAGGGGTCTTGGAGGAGCGATTGCCGGCCGCGCGAGGTCAGGTTTGCGAGTTTTTTGGACTAAGGTTGCCCCTACGCTCCGGCCGCAGAGTCTGAGGCGCGGCCTGAAGGGGGCAGTGATTTCCTGTGCAGTAAGCTCTGTTGGCGCCTCTTCCACCGCGCCAAGCCTGGCGGAGGCGCTGAGCTCGACTCTGGCTTCCCGGGGCTCTCCAGGCACTTAAGCTAGAGCCCAGGTGTAGACCCCGTCGGAGAGGAGGGTCGCGCTTCCACGCTGATCGTTCAGCAGGGGCTTTGCGTCCGTCTCTGTCTGGCCCTTTTTTGGTCTCTGGAGAAAGGACAGAAATCTCGATTGCATCTCATTCCCCCTCATCCCCCCTTCACGGATGAACCAGCCTGCTCTGTACTGTAAATAAAAGGTGAAGGAACGGGTGACAGTTGGTGGCGGCGCAAAGGCTGCTGCAAGCCAAGAGGCTTCCTCTACTCGGGGAGGATGCAAGCTGGAGGGCTGTGCAGAGCGAAACCCGGGCGTGGAATAATTTTTGAATGGCATTCCCAACGCCCTCATCTTTGCCCTACCACATCAAGTTCTCTGGGGTACTTGCCCTGCACCCGTAAATGGAGAGGAGGTTGCAGTTACTCGGAGGGACGTCTTCTCTGCACTGCTTCTCTGTTGCTTCCGTGCATCTTCTTTTCTAAAGGGACACGGGAGAGCCAGTTCTTTGGAGACAGGGCAGCTCTGCTTGCATCATCACCAAATATTGTCAGCTGCATAATGTTTTCATCATCAATTTATCCCTTCAGAAAGCTTCCCTGGAAGAGATTTCACATTCACTTGCTTGTGGCAGTAAAAGGATGGGTGCTTGGTTTCAGGGTGTTGGTCGAAGCTTTTAATTTTATTTTTCAAGTGTGTCTTGATGACTTTCTGAGTGAGAGAGCTCAGAGACAAGAGAATGAGGCCGGCGGAAGGCTCTTCAGTTGGTGGGACTATGTGGGAAGTATCAGGAAGGAGGACAGGGGTAGTATCAGCCTCATGCAAACAGGATGCACCTCTAGCTCTGTGAAGGGGCACAGAGCACGGGCATTGGCATGGGTTGGACCTGGGTGCTAGTGAGAAACAGGCTATCTTCCCCCTTGGTGACCTTGAGCGAGGTGTCTAATCTCTCTAAGCCTGGAGATGCACACGCGAAGAAGTGGAGCTGTCCCGTGCACTCTGCAGGGTGGGGATGTGGCGCTGGAGGGAGATAACCAGCCGGAGTGGAAAAGGTCTGGAGCTGGTGGGCTCAGAGGCCAGTGCTCAGTCTGGCATGCTGTAAGCACTAACTAAATTTCTGCCTCCCTTCCTTCGTTTTCCTTTGGTGTGGATTCACAAGTAAGACCTCAAGACTTCAGGTGTGATAAAATGGTCATGGCAAAAAGATTAAGACTGCTTATTTGTTTTTCTTGGTTTTGAAAGCTCGTAGAGAGTCACTGAAGTTATCACCAGAAAAAAAGGAATTCCAGCTTACCGTCAAATAATTGTTATCTCTGCCATGAGGTGTCATGTTCGGGAGAATAGAGTGCCCAGGTGACATAATACCTAATTTTTTTTAAGTGGCCCATCTTTAGAGTAGATGTACTTTCTCTCTGAGCTCAAGTAAAGGAAGGATCAGCCTGTGTAATTGCAGCAGAAGCTACAGTCACCTGAAGGGTGTTTAGGGCCTGCACTGGAGTGTCCAGGGCCTGTTGTATTCAGATGGGCTGTTGTTCTGGATTGTGTGTTCTTCCTAATCACCTGCTGGCTGTGTCACTTGTTGAACACAAGATGGATGTGGCGAAGTGATTTTGGCTTGTCTTTGCTGACATTTGCTGTCAGTCAGTGGCTGGAGACTGTGGGCAGCAGGGATGGACCTGTGTCCACACAGCTTCCAAGGAGATGGAGATTTAGCAAGGAATAGGTTAATCTGATCATTGGGACAGTTTGTCTCACTAAAGGGGCCTCCTGCGTGCATTTATCCATGTTTGTGCCTCTGCTATAATTAGAATAGTGATGGAACTTTGAAGGCCCCATTCAGTGACTTGTGTTGGTAAAAATGAAACATCTCAACAGAGCATCTGCTAGTCAAGACCTCTTTTCTCTGGTGTGCCTCAAATCCCCGTAGCAAATACTTCTTTTTGTATTCCAAGGAAGATCTGAATGTAAAAACCCTATAGAAACAGAAATTACTGTACCAAGGACCTGAGTTAAGATGCTCATTTTGGAGTATTAAATTTTAACTCTGAGCTTCCTGGCAGTCAAAGTAAGAAGGTAAATATCATGGGTTACATTTCTTACATGTTTGATTAAAAGACTCTGAGGGACAGTATGGTTTTTTAAAAAAGTTTTGCAGGAGATTCAGAAATGTTCTTCACATGGTTGTTTCTCAGTCTTGGTAACCACATTAATAAAATAAATTATAACCAAGGAATGAATTTTTTAATTGTTGGCTTTTTCAATTTGGTTACTGTTCATTTTAGAAAATGGAAAATTTTAGAGAAACGTGAAGAAAAATAAAATTATCCACAATGCACCTACAAAGATAATCACATCTAATAATTAGCATTATTCCCTTTCCAGTTGCCAGTGTTTACTATTTTATGTACTTGTGCCCATTGGTATTTTGTTTCATTCAGCTGACATTATAACATGGGTAATTTCTTCATGTCCTCAAATTCTCTTTGCAAAAATGATTTTTGTGGCTGTGTACCTACCGTTCTATTCTTTGGGTTCCCAAGTATTAAATCATTCACTTCTTGTTTGATTTATGTTTCTCCACTTGTTACTGTTTTAAATTACCCTGTCATAAACTTAGGAAAAGTTCAGGTGCCAAAGGAGCACATTCCAGGTGTGCACCTGCCTCTCAGGGAGTCTGCCCGGATGCAGGGTCCAGAGAAAACCTAGTGATTGGTGAGCACATCCTTTCCTTGAGTGGCTTTGCCAACTATCTGTTCTCTCATTCACTGTGCTTTAGAAGGGACCCAAATGACTGTTGGATGGAGGCCGAGCTTTTCACGGAGGTTTGAGTACGGCTCAGCAGGCATTAACTGAGTGCCTACTGCAGCTGCCCGTGCTGCAGAAGGAAGTGAAACCCAGCCCTGGGCTTGGGAGAGGAGCTGTTGCGTAGGGGAGAACAGAGCAAGGCCATGTTTGTCCTTTTCAGTGGAAGACGGTGATCATGGTGATGGTTGCATAATTCTGGGAATATACTGAAAACCATAGATCATATATTTTAAAATAATGAATGTTACAATGTATGAATTAGAGTTCAATAGAACTGTTGGTAGAAATAAAAAGATAGAAAATTGTCTCTTTTATTATCAGGCTCACATCTTACAACCCCACTGCCCAATCATGGCACATGGCCCTTGGTAGGTATTGCTTAGGATTCTTGTTGCAAGTGATAGAAACCCACCTTTAATTGGTTCAGATAACTAAAAAATCCTGGAATACATCATGTGCAGGCATGGCTGAATCCAGGGACGCAAATGGCATCTTTAAAAAATCTCTCTCCGTCTCTTAGCTCTGATTTCTTCTGGATTTGGCTTCACTCTCAGGCAGGCTCTCTGCATGTGGTGGCATAGATGGCCCTTAGCAGCTGCGAGTTTACACAGTCCCAGTTTAGAAACTCCAGGAAGAAGAGTGTTTCTCTCCCAACTGTTTCAGCAAAAATCCCAAGATCTGTTCTCATTGGCTTGACTTGGGTCATATGTCCATCCCTGAACCAATCACATGACACTCATGGGCCTAGGACATCTGCCGGCCTTTCATGGAGGTGAAACTGACAGTTAAGTAAGCCTGTTTAGGTATTAGATCGTACAGTCTAGAGATGGAGGCATAGGCTTTAACCATTCAATAAATGTTTCACTTATTTCGGTTGTCATGTATTTTATAGTCAAAGATTAAGAAAATATGTTAGTCACTTACAGTCAAAGATTATAAAGTATGGTAGTCATGTCCTAGAGGTCTGCCTATAAAGCAAGTTCTAGAAAAAGTGTTTAAAAGTACACTTTGCTTGAAATAATAGAAAAATATGGCTAGTTAAGCACAAAACAGTGATAGTTTAAATCAGCGATTTTCAACTGGTATGTCACAGAAATTTTTAAAACATGCCAATATTTGACTGTTTAGTCAGAGGCACTGACCTCTTTCTCCTTAGATTGTCGGGAAAAAAAAAAAAAAAAGAAAGAAAGAAAATGACAACAGCCAATTCTACAATAGCTATTTGATGTGAATGAACCAAAATTATAGCTATTTTTTGTCAGATTGGCAAAAAATATAGTTTTTGGTGTGCTGCTGAATTTTAGTCATTAGTTTATGGGTGCCGTGGGATGAAAAATGTGAAAACCACCGGCTTAAACAATAACAATAGTCACGAGACATTTAGTTTCTGCCTTTTGTTTTAAAGATAATGTCACCGGTGCACAGTCATGAAATACCTCGCAGAACCTTGATTCTTCAACCCAGTTAGATCCCCCGAGCTCAGTGACAAAGGCACCAGACCAGGTGATGTCAGGAACTGAATTAATCAGACCAAGGAAAACCACTGGAGCTCACCCTAGTCAGCTTTGCCCATGACCCCAGCCCTCAACCTTTGCCTGTAAAAATGCTTGAATAAAAAGGATCGGGGAGTTCAGATTTTGAGCACTGGCTCGCCGGTCTCCTGGCCTGGCGCCCTGCCAATATACTGCCTTAATTTCCCCACTGCACGACTCAGGGTTCAGTGTTGGGCTCTGCTTTGTGTCAAGTGGGCAGACCCTCTTCGGTTTGGTAACAGAGGGAGAGGGAGGCAAGGCCAGCCCCACCCCGCTACATGAATACAGAGCGGAGCAGGGGTGATTCCTTGAAGGACATCTGAAGCTGTTCCAGGGCTGTGGATGTCAGGTGGGGCTGATCACAGATATCCACAAGGGCAGGCACTTGGGCAATGCTGAATTCAATCATGAAGCAGTAGATACCAGGGGCGTTAAGAGAAGGGGAAGATCCTATCTAGGTCAAGAGTCTCTTAGATAAGAAGTAAAGATGGGTCTGGAAGATGAATGTAATGTTGACACAGAGAGGTGGGAGCTCAGGGGAACGGAGACTGGATCTCCGGAAGGGCCCCCAGGACCACAGGATAGAGGCAACAAAGTGCGAGGTGTGTTTGGGGAGCAGTGACTTGTGATGTTTTTACCGGAGTGCAGGGTTTGGGGAGGAAAAGGTAGCCTGGTGGTGGGTGTGGAAGGCTTTGAATGCCTTGTCAAGAAGGTTGGACTTTAGTCTGGAGCTGTGAGGAGCCGTGGGAAGGTTTCAAACACCAGTGTGACATGATCGGGGCTGGAAGAATGTAGAGGCTGGATAAGTGACCAGTGTGCCTGGAGACGGAGAAGCCGGGAAGCTACTGTAGTAGCTGAAGGGAGAGATGCTGAGGCTTGAACAGAGATGGCGAGGCTGTGAGAGGGTGTGGAGGAGAAACTGACAGGGCAGGAGGGGCAACAGAGAGGGAGGCGTGGGGGTAGGAAGTGCCTGGCGGGCAAGATAGTTGCTGCAGTCACTGTAGGGGAATGAGGAGAGAGGGGCCTGGGCAGCTCCCACTCCAGAAGCTTCAGCTCCTGTAGCAACTTGTGCCTGTTGCATGAGCTCCTTGTGTCCCTGTTGGGTACCACTTACCTGCTTGGTGACCTTGGACAGGTGCCTTCACCTCCCTTTCTTCATTTATAAAATGGATCTAATCTACTAACTGCCTTATAAGGTGGGTGGGGAATAAATGAGACCACCCAAGTGAATCATCAAATCCATACCTGGTCTACTGTGAGTGCTTGGTAAATGTTCATGGTGACATTGTCACCATTGTCGTTATTCCTGTACTATATGGGTTGGTTATGCTGACCTCCCAGGGCTGTAATAAGGAATAGACATAATGGATGTAGAACCTTAAAACACGATGTAAATGTAATGCAGTGCTATCTGTAATCTTGTTTTCCAAAACTGGTTGCCGAGAGGGATGTTGGAGAAGGAGGATGCGAACACGAGATCTTTATTAATGTGTATCCCCCAGCACATCTTCCACTCTGCCATGCGGCACGGCCATATTTGTCTCTCTCCCCCACTAGACTGGAGCTCCGTGAGGGCTGGACCTGTCTGTTGTTCCCCCAGGGTCTTCCGTGCAGTGGGCATTAGCGAATGTTTGCTGAGCTGAGCTATACATGAATAAATAAGAATTTGCTTTCTGAATTAGCATCCCATAAAATGAATGTTTTTTTTTTCAGAGCTCTTCCCTGGGTTCTTCACCCTTCCCGCCCCTGTGACCACAGGACTTAGGTGACCCCACATATCAGGGTTAACCTGCCTTCTGAACCGTCGTTGCTTTCTGCAGGTTCCCTCAGTACTAGCTCCTGAGTTTCCCTAGTAGGAGGGCAATGCCCTTGCCTTTGCCAGTTCCCATCCAGGTCCTCAGACCTAGCCAGACACCCGTGGGGATGGTGGGTGGAACCGACCCACTAGGGCCTGTTCAGTTCTCGGCATGGGGCTGACAGTTCTGGCTCTCCAACTTCACCTGTAAAAGAGTGTTCTCTGTGTGTTTGGCCCGTGCTCCTGTGCGCACAGAGTAACCTCGGCTTCTTCTCACGGAGATCCGTGATCTCAGCAGGGAGATGAGCAAGCTGGAAGTGCAAGGTAGCAGTGCAAACAGAAGTGCTCCTCATCAGCATGGACTAGGCTCTGCTGCATTAATAAACAAATGCTGAAACCTCTGCTGCTGAACACAGTAAAATGCATGTATCGCTCACCCACAGTCAGTATGTGTCAGAGGTCCTCCTGGGCAGCTGTCCTCCGAGTGGGAACACAGGACCCAGGCTGTGTTGTGTTGTGACTCTCCCACCTGTGGCTTCGAGAAGATGGAGGTATGGAGGAATCCATGGTGGAGGCACTCAGAATTTATAACCGTCCTTTCTGGGCAGGAGCACATTTCATTCCCACATACAATGCATTGACCAGAAACGGTCACTGGCCAACCTAACCTCCACGGAGGCTAGGATGTGCAAAAGAGCATGTGGGTGCCATGGATGCTGGTCATTCTGGTCCTTCAGAAAGCAGATGCCAAGACGGATTTAGAAGTGCAAGAGTTCTTGGGGCTCATCCCTGTGAAAGAGGAGGCAGGGAGAGCCTCAGACCAAGGTGCTGTCTGACACCTGTGAAAGGCAAGGGGGAGGGAGCAGAGTTGGAAGGGAAGAGTCTCAGTTGGGGTGCAGCTCTCAGAAAGGAGTGCACTGGAGCAAAGGTTGCCCACCTCAGGGTTCCCATATTGTACCGAAAGAGTGAGGCTGTAGAATGCCTGTCCACTTCCATCTTGGGCTGCGGGGCTGCCTGGGGAGATGGCACCCTCAGCTTCATTAAATGCAGCAACAAATCTTGAAGCTGCAACTGAAGGCTGGTAGCTGACTGCGCCCCTTCCGTAGGTTCTCTCTTCAAAGAAGAGCTGAGCGGCCCATCAAGGTGGCTGCCACAGACACTGCCTGTGTCCGCTCCAGCACCCTAAGGCTTCACGCTCAGGTTGGAAGAACTTTCTGCCAGGCTGTGCTCTAGGTTCTGGGATGGATGACATGCAGACCCTGCCCTCGAGGAGCTCACTGTCTAAACCAGTGGCCAAGACAAAAACCACTGCGGGTCCCCTGGAAGGGGACGGCAGAGGAGGCTGGAAATGCACGCCCCTTCTGGTGACTGCATTGGCCATTCCCCATGTTGTTTGGGAACGAAATGCAAGTGACTTCTTGTTGTTTACTTTTCTGGTTATTTCTTTCGGTTCTAGGAAGGTGAGAAAATTAAATGGCACAGTTTGCCCAGTGAGCATCCGCATTCATGTGCTCCTTTATTTTATTCTTTTTCTGTCTGCTTATGTGACGATGTGCAGCGAGGCTGGTAGGATGCCTTCCTCCATGTACCTTTCTAGGAATGAGCAGGTGTGCCTGGCTGAGACCATGGGAGTGCGAACCCCACGTGGGGCCGGTGGTCTGGGTCCTGGTGTTAGGTTAGTTGCTGAGAACACAGGGAACTCGTCGCTCCTCTCTGTGAACTGCAGCACGAATTGAGGATCTGTGCTCTGTTATAAGCACCTAGAGGGCAGTCTCTTGGTATGTCCGGCTCCCTTGTGACTCCCCCAGGGTCTAGCCCAGAACAGAGCAGGAGCTCAATAAATACTTACTGAACAAACAAATAGATCTAAAAGCCTGGAACTTACTTTGCTCTTCGGTTCTAAGAGGATGTATGGGTGTAATTTGAAGAAATTGAGGGAGTGCTTTGTAGGGCAAGCCATGTAGGGTGAACTTCCTGCTTGCTCTTTTTTCATTCTTTGGTGCTTCGGGGGACCCTGTTCTTGTGGGGTGCCAAGGAGAAAGGGTACATGTCAGATGTGCCAAAAGATTACGTGTAAAGCTGGTGTGAGTCTCCTCTCCCCCGATAGGCATGCCCAGCATCCTCCAAGATGCATGAAAGCCTAAGAAAGGTTTCATCATCTGAGAACTAGTACGGTTTCAGGGGATAGGTTTATTGGAAAATTCTCTAACCTGTAGTTGGTGGACATAAGCATTGGGTTCTGATGTTCCACTTCTACTTCCAGGGAGCGTGAGAGCCAACAGAGGCTGGTCTGGGCTATGGTTCCAGCAGAAATTACAGGAGGAAAGCCAAGTCCTCAGCCTTGGTGAGCCAGGTAGTGTAGAGACAGGTCTGGGTGGAGTGAACAGAGAGGGGCCTTGGGACCCCATGAACAGCAAGACTTATTCCTGCCTCCCTGCTCTTGGGCTGGAAGCTTCTGCTCTTTACCCTTCCATGGTCAGGACAGACTCAGGGACTGGGGAAACTCAGTCTGGGGGTCACCATCTTCCTGATCTGGTTTTAATTGGGACCCCAAGTCTAACAGATAATGAAGTTCGTTAGAACCATGTACAAAGTAAGAATAAATTGATTAGAAGCTAGAGTTTAAAGGTCCGGGAATTCTTGCTTGAGCAGAGGGCAACACTGTGACACCTTTGGGGGCTGATTAGAACATTCTTTTGCCCAATTTTTACTTTTCCAGGTGTTTTTGTTTGTTTGTTTGTTTGTTTTTGCTTTTTTGACCCATCTACAATCCTGGGAGGATAAAGTGTCATTGTCATCTAGAAAATTAGCGGCAGATCCGAAGTACTGAGTAAATGGATTCATCTGTCTTCATCAGCGCCCACGTCCCGCAGCTGCTGGCTGGAGCAGACCCCTTCTCCTGCCATTTGGCAAGGACGTTGTCAATCACCGTTCTGATAAAATCCAGCCAGGAAAGGACCATGGAGTGATCCATTACTGCTGCCCTCATGCCGCAGGGTCAGGAGGTGGAGGAGAGAAAATGGTACTTTCGTGCTCTGCTCATGATGCACTTGACTCGGTTCAGAGGGAGCTGATTTTGAAAGCAATGGCCACCCTCATTGTACTCACTGTATTATTTGAATCGCTTTGTTTCTAGGACTGCCCATTCACCGGCGCTTTTCTGAGAATGCCCAGAGCTGTGTCGGGGTCCTGGAAGCCGGGCCCTGGAAGCGTGCTCCAGGACGTGGGCTCAGAGCCTTGCTCACGCTCCCACCCAGCCCAGCTCGGAGGGCCTTGACTTTGGTGGAAGAACTCCTTGCTGGACTCTGCGCATTCTAGAAATATTGGGAAACCCTTGGAGAACTTCTAGTTTTGTCATATACCCAGGACAAGGACACATTTAGTTGCAAACGTGTAGGAGGAGGAAAACAGACTATAACAACCACAGATCACCTTCATCCTGCGCTTAGCGTGTGTCCCTGTTTACGTCGGGTGCTTTGCCCTATCACTCATTCAATCCTTGCGACAGTCTGATGGGGTAGGTGCCGTTACTGTCTGCATTTTACAGTCCAGGCTGAGAGAGGTGAAGTGACTTAATCACAACCACCAAGTTGTGAGCTGGGAAGTTAAACTGGATGGTCGGACTTGGGTCTCTGCGGCTCAGGCACTGAGTGAAACAGTGTCGAGTTGTCTTGCTCCCAAGGAAGTGAGTGATAAGTTTTGTCAGTAGCTGATGCTTTTAGAAAAATTTTGGCTAATTTCACCCATTTGCTTGCCTCTCCTTCTAATTCAGCCCCATCACCACCCATCTCCCTGCCCGCCCACGCAGCCACGCACAGCTGGCGCGCACTCTCTGGTCCCTGCGGGCGTGTCTGTCTCCCCACCTGGCTCACGCAGATCTGCTGTCTGCGCCCCTTGGACCTGCAGAACTCCTCACCTCCAGTTGTGTTCTCTTGGAGTGTCTGTGCCTGTGCCTGTCTCTCCTGTTAGACTTGGGTTATCTCAAGGGCAGCAGTGCCACCTCCTTTATACCCATACCTGTAGCTCGGACTTGCTAAGCACCTACTCGGTGTCAGGCCTGGGGCTGGTTAGGGGGCTTGTAGTGATGAACCAGGACTGCAGTGCTCTCAAAGGCACAGACCCTGGGGACCAATACGCTGCTGCATGAGAAGTGTGATGGTGCAGCCTGAGGCAGGGGTGGGGGCTGTCCCCCGGGTGCAGAGGACACGCAGGAACACTGACCCAGCACTCCGGTCAGGTGGCTTCCCTGCCTGATACCCTGCAGGGACACTGCTGTTCTGGGACTGTTCTGGGAAGAACACCATTGCCGGTGGCCTTGCGTGCCCTGTAGCATCTGCCGGCCTGCTCCCCAGCGTCGGGTCTGAGCACTCTCCCCTCTCCCTCTGGGCTCGGACACACGGGCCTTTTACTCCTTGGGTGAGCATGCTCCCCACTGCACAGGGCCTTTGCACAAGCGGCCTCCCTGTGCCTGGAGGGCTTTTGCCACCTCTCTTTATCTTCAGATACCAGGTCAGGTGTGCTTTCTCTAATCTCCCTGATCAGGAGAAACCCCGTCACGTTTTCTCGGAGAACATGAACCTTTTCTTCCAGGTGCTCATCACAATTAAAGTTTCACACTGTTCGATTGTTGGTCATTGCAGGCGTTCCTCTGGTCCCCGGTGGCCAGTGCACTCTGTGAGTGGAAGAACGGGTCTGTCTTAGTTCACCATAGTGCCCAGCACAGTTCCTAGCACATAGTAGGTACTTAATAAATATTTACAGAATGACTGAGTGGAGGAATGCTGAGGGGTTTGGGAGGCTGATCTGGACATTTATAGTAGCTTGCTCTACGCTGTTCCATGCCCACACAGTGCTGGGGACACAGCTGGGCCCCGTGGAAAGAGAATCACGTTTGGAACCAGATGGCTTGTGTGTGCATGCCGGCAGTGTTCCCCCACCGAGCCTCAGTGTCCTCATCTGGGAACTGGGGGGTTACTTTCTCAGAGGGTTGTTTTGAAGGTTGAGATGGAACAGTCACGTGAAGAATGGAGCATAAGGAGCCACACCGAGTAGGCATCCACTGCATCTCTCTGCTCTTTCGTTACCATGCATATGAAAATGTAAAACGCTGTGCGGTCACTGAGGAACTGGATCTTATTTTAAGAGGGGGACTATGTGTTTGAGGCTGATGGAGAAGGCAGTGACTGTGTCTGAGCTCGATTGAATGAGTTTTTTCTAAGTGAAGTGGTTGTTTCTAAGTCCCATCCATTTCCAGAAGAATCTTAGGTGGCCTGAGAGGCCAGTGGTGAGCCTTGGGCCTCCAGGCTAGGCTTTTGTCCCAGTGAAGTCCTCGTAGCTCTGTGCTATCACTGCTGGCTATCGCCCACCGCCTCGGTGGCTGTCAGCTGGGCCCCACAAATGCCGCAGCACATCTGTGAGCGAGGGAGCAGAGGCCTGTGTCCGAGCACCCAGCATAGCCCCTGGTGCATTGTGAGTGCTTAACAAATGCTTTTTGCATGCATGGTGCTAAACACAATGTAAAATATAACAACTTTGGATAAAATCTCGATTGGGCCTCTAAATGGAGCAGGGGGAGAAGATATTATCAGACTTCTGTGAGGAAAGACTGTTCTAGTCGAGTCCTGGATTTGAAGGCAAGAGAGAGACATCTGTGTGATAAGAACACATTTCCCTTCAGGCTTCAGGGACGCATCTTTTAGCTTGGAGGGAAGGGTGGTTCAGTGGAAAGGGCTCTGCACTTGGCATGGGTGACCTATCACTGATACTCACTAGTGGATGACCTTGAACTAGTCATTTAACCTCGCTACATGCCTTGGTTTTCTCATCTACAAAATGGGAATAAAATGCAGGTCCTGCTTCTCCATGGAGTTATTGTGGAGATCACTGAGGAGAGGTGTGAGGAAGTCTGGGTGCTGTGGTTTTTTTACCCTCACAGGTTGTCTTACAGATGCATCTAGAAAGAGATGTAGTTAACATGTCTTCCTCCCAACTATCAGAGGTCTTAGAAAGAAAGCCAGCTGTCTTTGGCAGGGGTCAGATGCAGTACCATCCACAGCTATACTCTCCAGTTAGGGGTCCCAGGGCAGAAACCCAGGGGTGGTGGGAGTGAGTGAGGCTGTCTGCTGTGAGTAGTGGTTGGGGATCCAGACCAACGGTGGGGGCCCAGCCCTCACATCATAGGGGTCAGTAGGTTTGAGGGTTGGGCAAAGGCGGGCATGCCAGCTCAAAATATGAAGTGCCCAGATGGGGCCAGTCCACAGCAGCCTAGGAGTTGGTGGCTGGGATGCGCAAGTACTGCACTGATAGTAATTATTTTCTCCAAAAAGAGCTTTGGCTCTTCCCAAGCAGGTTTGAAGTATTCAGTTGAGAATTCAGAATTCTGGACCAGGCAAGGTGAAAATGATGAGTTTGGCTTGGGAGGTTTGGGGACCCCACTTGCCTCCCAGCTACCACGTCCAGAAGAGCGCCCAGTGAGCCCCTAAGGGATGTGGGGATTTTAGACCATCCGACTGGCTTTGCCCTGGCTGCTGCTGACCCTCTGTAAGCTGTGGCCCTGGCAGGCCCCAAGTCCAGCCTTGTGGCTCCACTGTGGAGAAAACAAAGTGACTACTCCCTTTGAGCCCCTACTGTGCATGGGGTACTGTGCTGGGTACTTTCACACATACACCCAAGAAGGCAAGGTGCAGTGGGAAAAGCTTGGTCTTCGAACTAGAGAGGCCCAGGCACAGCTCTCTGCCCTCCTGGGTGACCTGGAGTGGGTCACTTCTCCTGGGGGCTCCCATCCCTGATGTGGAGCATGGAGGTTTGATAGCAAACAACCAGCCTCATTTGAGGACTAAATACAATTAAAATGTATGAATCTGGTGCCCAGTGGATGTTCCAAAGATGCCGCAGAGCAGGGAATGGGGTACCCAGTGGGCATACTCCACACTTCTGTTCTGGGAGGGGTGGGGCTAGAGAATTGCAGAGCTGGCCTCTGAGCATTGCTGTGGGTTCTGATTCCTGTAGGTGAGGACCTCCGCTGTGGTTGCGTTGCCTGGACTCTCTTTCCTTCCACACTTGTAAAGCCAGGTGCCTTGTAGTTCCGGGAGGTGGGTATTCCGGGCAGAAGGCCTGCTCTGGTCTGCTTCTGTATTCGGATGGCATTCTAGAAGCCCCTCCCTTCCTGTTAGGAAGCTTCAAGGTTGCTGGGGACCAGCGGTCCCATCTGAAGAACACAGGAACCTCTGGGAGGGAAAGGAATGACTCTGATTCCTTCCTCCAGGGTTTGAAATTGTTAGAACGTGTCTGAGTTCATGGCCCTGAGTGGGGCCCGCTGCAAGAAAGGACAAAAGAAATCCTAACGAAGTTTGGCGTGGGGGCCTGGAGCTCCGGGTGCCAAGGGCAGGCTGGTCTGAGGAATCCTCTGCTGGCTGGAGGTGGAATGGTCCCGGGCATGGTGACTGTGTGTATAAATGCAAACTGAAGGTGCTTTCATGCTGAGAATTGTAATCCTCAGTTTCGATCTTGTCTCTTAACACAACTGAACATCTCAGTGGCCACCATGGCAGCAGGGCAGAGCTTCGGGGAAGGAGGCTGGCATGGGGTCTGGTGCAGAGGCCGAGCTCGGGGACACCTCCAGGGGTGCCGGTGAGGAAGAGTTACCCACCCATCAGCACAGACCACCGGGAGTCCGGGGAGTGCCGGGGCCAGGTGTGGCTGGGAGAATGCCTGAGCTGTCCTGTCCCTCAACATTCAGAGACATGTGACCATATTTGTACCCCAGTCTGCGAAAGTGAAAAGTGCAGTTGGTTCCTCACTTAGTTCCAATAATAACCTTATTTTGGTAGATCCTAGTGCAACAATTAGACAATAAGGATTACAGGTTTTGTGCAGTGCTAGAGTTTCCTATTTTTTTCCAAATGTGTCATTCAGTAACACCTGGTGAGAGGAATGCTTCCAATAACCTCACTTAGAGATGGGGAAACTGAGGCACAGAGCAATGAGCCCGGGGTGAGTCAGCAAGCAGAGACTACTGCGTCAGCAGACTTGTAAGCTCAGTGCCCTGGGCACCAGTCCCTGTGCCAGTCAAGCCCCAGTCTAGCCAGAGGGGTCTGAGGTCCTGGACTCCTGGTGGGTGTACAGGGACCCAGCTGGAAGCCAGGGAGTCATCCCTTATGGCTGTTACCGAAAGCCCTTTGATTAAGCCCCAGAGAGGGTGGAATGGTTATAGATGGTGAGCTGTGTATATAGATGCTATCAGCTTCATGGGTGATAAAGGACTTCCTATTTCATCCTCCTGAATGCCTCAGGAAGGACTGCCAGAGGTGGCCGTCTGCAGGAGGGAGGCAGGTGCTCCAAGCAGCTGGAGGTTTGGACCAGTATCCACGCTGCAGGCCCCCTTCCAGCTGGCCACGTGGGAGGGGTGGCGCCATGCTAGGCATTGAGTTCCGTTCAGGAACAAGCACAGAGCACCTGCTTCATGCCAGGCTGTGGGCATCCGAAAGTGACTTAGGTGTGACCCCTGCCCTTAGGGGGTTCACAGGACAGTGTCTGCAACTCACAGGAAAGCAAATGACCCTTGCAGAGTGCTTAAGAGTGAGCAAATGGACTCGAAGCAGGGCTGCCTGGCAGCCACTGATCAGCTGTGTTAATTTTGGGCAAACCACTTTATTTCCCAGGCCCTGCTGTTTTTATCTGTACAATGGGGCAATGGTCATAGTAGCTGCTTCATAGGATAGTTATACAAATTAAATCAGTTAAAATTTGCTGAGGACTTCCTCCCCTGCCCGATACTTAGTAAGTGCCATTAAAATGTTTGCTGAATGAAATGAATGGTAGGAGGCCAATTGAAATCTGCTCTTGGGGAAGCACAGTAAGGACTATAGAAGCGTGAAGGGAAGGTGCTGCCTTCTCACTGGGTGCAACCAGGGAGGGCTTCACAGAGCAGGTGACCTTCTAGCTGACCTTGAAGAACAAAGGTGGAAGATGTGGGAAGGCTCTGTGGGAGGAGGGAACTGCATTAGCACACAAGGGCGGGGGGAATAATGTTGAGCCGTGTGTGGCAGGCACGTAGGTGACCCACTGCAAGACACATTGTGGAGAAGAAGCTGAAAGATCTGGAAAAAATGTCTCTGAGCCTGCAGTGTCTGAAAGCATATTTTTTAAATCAATCAGTGCTTACTAAGGGCCTCCTGCAAGGTCCTGGCTTCTAGGAGTTGCTGTTAGCAAAGAGGCTTCCTGTCAGTTAAAGCTGGAGGGAAAACACCCTCGTTTACTTGGGCGCTGGACAGGCTCACCTCCAGGGACCTCACAAAGGCTAGGGCACCAAGGAAAGAAGGTGGATCAGACCGATTGGGAGTTGTCTCAGCATCATCACTTCCTGGGGTGTGCCTTTGGGCAAAGCCCCTAATCCAGGAGCCTGTTTTTCCATCCGCACAATTGGGATGTGGGCCCCTGCCTGGCAGGGTGGCCTGAAGGCAGGGATGAGAGGACGTACCCCAGAAAGCCCCAGCTGGAGCTGTGCACACTGCAGACGCCTGAGAACATTTAACGGGAGGAGGACCCAGCCTGGTGTGACACTGCTGAGGTTCAGCAGTGAGTCTGCCAGGAGGCCATTCTGATTTCAACAAGTGAAAAATGACCCAGGGTCTGAAGAAGGCCAGGGAGTGATTTCAGAGCCTACTCCAAGTTGGGTCTGTAGGTGGACTGAACAGTTGCAATCAGCTTTACGTGTCTCTTAATGGCTTTCTTAATGAAGGGAAGCAGAGAGTAGCAGTGGTTCGCACTGGAATAACTGCCGTAGAACCTCGGCAGCCAGAAGCCAGGTTGGCAGGCCCGACCGTGAGGTCCGAGGACAGAGGACTGGCACTGATGTCGCCAGGCCTACCTGTCAGACTGGTGGGTGGCCAGTCTCGCAGCAGAGGTTTCCCTTTTTGGCATGGACTGAGCCACAGACTCTGCTGGTCCTGGGGGACCTGTCTCTGAGGGTGGCAAGATACCTGGCAAGGATTAGGCATCCCCTCTATCCCCCAAGACAGAAAAGCTGCTGGTGGGGGCAGGGGCACTGTCATGTTGGATTCCAGTGATGGAGCAGACCATCTTGGGAGGATCACAGTCTTGCCGCCCAGCTGGGGCACCGAATGGCTTTCCTTTTGAGATCTGCCACATTCCAGCCCTTTTCCCGCCTGCCACAGTTCATGTCTCTGGGCAAGGACAGGGCCATTCCTCAACCCCATCTGGATGGAAGGCGTTCTGGACAGAGCAGTGCAGTATCATCCGCTGATGATGAAGTTGATGTGTAAAAACCAAGTTGGAGTTTTCCAGAAATGGACCTGTTCTGGGTGTTTAGAGAAAGAGACTTGTAATGGCTTGGGGGACACTGAAAGGAAGGAAAACGATGTGTTCCTGAGGCAGACGTGGGTCTTAGAATGCTCTGCCCCAGGGTCTTTCTATGGGAACTGGTTTCTCTGAGCCTCAGTTTCTTTATATGTAAAGCGGGGAGGGGCACCTGCTCCGACTCCCCTCCGCACAGGTGACCTTATGTTTAAATCAGATAATGGTGTTGGAAAGCCCTTGAGGAAAGCGACGAGAGGACTATCTGAGCTTGTTAAGTGTTTCTGTGTGAGAGCCCTACCGCGGCAGTTGTCTGAACCTGGGAAGAAGGAAATCATGAAAGCTACAGAAAAGGCAGTATTGTGAAAATAATAGGGACTAAAGTAGGTCTCATTTAGGTTTTAGGAAGAAATAGGGCAGCAGATGTAAAGACTGAGCTATCTGTTCTTTTTTTGAAGTCAGCATTGACTCGTCGGGGCAGAAAATGGGTGGTTGGATCCTCTCATCCTGGATAAGCTGCAAGTCAGGAGGTCGGGGTTGATTTAAGGCCCACCGGAACAAACAAACAAATATATCCTGAAAAGATCCTCTTATATGGTTTGGATGTGTTTAAGCAGCCAGGTTAAAAGCTTTCGGACCTTCATATGGTATAAATAATCATAACTGACGTAACGGTGTTAGGGAGGGCACACCAGGGCCACAACCCCCTACTGTTCTGACTCCTCTGAAGAAAAGCCCGGCTAGAAGGTGTCTGGAATAGAGAGTATTTTAGAGGATGGTGCTGGCCTGTCGGCTGGCTGCCGCAGTTCGCTTTCTCTAGGCCAGCTCTTCCTGTCTGGAGCCGTACAAGGTCCTCTAGAAACCTGGGGTGTGGGGACCCCACTCCGCTGTCCAGGCGCCCTGGCAGCCGGTGTGAACTTGCCTAGTTCAGCCACAGCATGGCCCACCATCAGCACCACCAGCATTTTCAGAGCAAACACATCCCAAGGGCTTAGCCTCTGTTCTAAGCGCTTTATGGTAGCAAATCACTGACTTCTCATCAAGGCCCTATGAGGTAAGCATTTTATTTTTTCAGATGCAAAATCTGAAGCACAAAGAGGTCCCATAACCTGCCTAAAGTTACGTGGGTAGCAACTGATTTATTCAAACCCAGGCAGTCTGATTATAGGGTTCACATCCCTAACCGTTTCTGCACCGCAGTCTTTGGGTCTAGCTTCTAAAGGGACCTCAAAAGATGAAGTAGTCCAGTCACCTGCCTTCGCACAGACAAACTTTCCGTTATCCCCATTTTACAGATGAGAAAGCTCAGGCCCCCCCTGTTATAGACAGAATGTCTGTGTCCCCCACAGTACTCATATGTGAAGTTCTGATTCTCAGTGTGTTGGTATCTGGAGGCGGGGCCTTTGAGAAGTGATTGGCAGCCTTTGGGAGGCTCTTCCCTCATCACTTATAAAGGTGGGAGTAGCACCTTTATAAAAGGGACCCCAGAGAGCTCCTTTGCCTCTTCTACCATGTGAGGTGATAGCAGAAGAGGGCTGGCTATGAGCCAGGAAGCTGACCCTCACCAGACCCTGAACCTGCTGGTACCTTGATCTGAGACTTTCTAGCCTCCAGAACTTTGAGAAATTTCTGTTGTTCACAAGCCACCCAGTCTATAGCAGAACAAATGGATTAAGATACCCAGAGAAGAGGGGGAGCTTCACTGTGTACACCATGCAAGGAGATTGCAGGGAGCCAGAACTAGAACCTGGGTTATCATTACCATGGTGACCACCTCAAGAAGATTTGCCCTGCCTTTTGTGCGTCTTCCCTCTTTCTCTGGGAGTGAGAGCAACATCAACGTCTGGGCCAGACTGGGCTCTTCTTTCATACCCCTACCACGCTTTGGGCTCTCCCCTTCTAGGACCAGCATGTCCTATTATTGTTGCCAGGTTCACCCTGACTGCAGGACCCTTCCCAGGGGTGCCCCTCTGCAGAGGGGTGGGCAGGTGTCACAGGCAGGTTGGCTGGAACTTTTGCCAGCTGTGATTCTAGTGTGGGTGCTCAGAGGGTGGTCTGAATGATGAGGAAAGGAAGAGGGGATCTCTGGGGGCCACTCTGATTTCTCCAAGCACGTGACCTGCTGGACAGATCTCGCTTTCTCTGTTGAGAAAGTTATTAGACTGGGAACTTGGCAAATGTGAACTCCATGAAAGTATTTGAGAAAATCATTTGTAACTTTCAACCAGGTAGAGAAGTTGGTCCATTTGGGGGCATCTGATTTTCAAACCTAAAATGTATTAATCTGCAGGTAGTCTGTGGTCATTGTCAAAGGGACTCTGTTCTTTATCTTGGCCTTTAAATTACACACACACAATCTTTAAAAGAAGGTATGCTTTCTTTAGTCAGTGGATTGAGTGAATAAGGTCATAGAAGTCATACCGGTCAAATTTTGCTGATGATGTCAAGCTAGGAGCGTTAACAAATATTTTAGATGGCAGAGCCAGAAAATATTTCCTCTTGTTGCACTCACCCCATTGCTCTAGGATTCCAAGATTTCTTTTCCAGGATCCACTGTATCATCTGGCACATGGGTTCAGCAAACCAGCTGCTTAAGGACAGGAAGTTGAGGAGGCTCAAAGGGAGTTGGTGTGAAAAAAGATGTTGACTGTGACTCACGATCTCTGCAGGGAGGGAGCAGCTGGGCTCTGCTGCTCAGCGCATGTCCTGATGTCAGCTCAGGCCACCTGGGAAGGACGGGCCAGAGTCCCTGGGTCGCTGAGAATGGACTGTTTTTCAGGGCATATGCTGGGAAGGACAATGTCAGTGATACTAAGTCTTAGATTCTAAGATTCTTAGATTCGTAGATTCTAAGATGTCCACAGAGTAGGGAAAAGCTCCTTTTGGTGACTCTGGCTTTGTCTTCAGTAACCCTCCTCTCACTGTCCCTTCTATAGATGCTTGTTAAGTAAGACGTGTGTGCCAGGCACGCCAATGGACCCTGGTGGGCAGGACTAAACATGGTCCCTGTCCTTATGGAGTAGATGAGCCTGTGTCTTTCTGCAACATGGGTGTGTAGTTGGTGCCAGGGGGCTATGGGATGTTGTGGGTAGAATCCGGGCATCCTGCAGTAGGCAGCCGCATGGCCAAGAGCTGGCAAACACACACACACACACACACACACACACACACACACACACACACACACATACACACACACACACACACACACACGAGACCAAATGGAGGAGGCAGAAGTGGAAGGGTCATGCTGCTGAATGGTGCATTCCGCTTTGGGTGGAGCAGTTTGGGGAGAGGGTGGTGAGGCAGCAGCTGGTCCTGAGGAAGGCACAGAATTTTGTGCTCAGGGCGGGGAACCCAGGCAGTGGCCATCGCCTGAGCAAAACACAGATCTGTACGGAGAGCACCTTTGGCTGGGGGAACAGTTCATCTCTGCCGCAGACATTATTCTCCCTCTGTTTTTGGAAGATGTTATTATAGAGTACGGCCAAATACATTTGGTTTGGATCTTTTGGGATAGATCCATCATTTTGGAATCACAAGCCTCCTTTTCCAGAAAGAGGACAAATGTACTGAGGTAGGAGTTGCTGAGTGTCATGAGCGGTTTCTGTCCGGGGACTTTGGTCCATGTCATGCCAATAGAGTCCGTCTCCACCATTGGACTTTTTCCACCTGGGAACGGAGATGCACACTTACAAGACCATTTGCATCTTTGGAAAAACCATCCTAATGATAAACTTTCATATTTGGAGAGTTTGCATTAAAAGAAAACAGATCATTTGTAGTGTTTTTATCTTATTATAGGAGTCATTTATGTTTATGGTAGAAAAAAATTGGAAAATTCAAATAAAAAGAAGAAAATGAAAGTCACTCACAACCCCACTGTCTAACATAATCACCGCTGAGATTGCGGCTCGCATCCCCATACTTAAAAAAAGTAAAATTCGGATCATCTGCTGCTTGTTCTGTGAGGTCTTTCCTTCATCTCCGTACCGTGAGGAGCTCCCCAGGCCGTTTCAGAGCCTCTGCTCCGTATTTTTAAGTGGCCGTAGTGAATTTGGGTAATCTTCTGTTATTGAACATGCGGGTTCTTTCCGTGTTTTGTGTTTCTAAACAGTGCCGCAGTCTTGCAACAAAACCTGGGTGCTTCTCCACGATGAGCTCTTCCCTCTCCAGCGTGGGCTGAGCCAAAGGGTCTGCTCAGTTTTAGTGTTTCAATGCTTAGCTCCCTCTGCCACTTCCAAAGAGCTTACTCTAGCCCAGAATCAGGTGCTTTTGTATGCATCATCTCATTTAGCTTTCATAACACAGATAGAAACTGTTGTTATTCTTCTTTTGACAGAAAGCCTTTGAGGCTTGGAGAGTTTTAGTAAGTTGCCCAAGACCTCAGAGCTGGGACATATGAGGGGTCAAGCCTGCTTAGCCGCTGCCTGCAGGCATCCCACTGAAATGCTCACGTAGGGATGGGTGAGTGGGTGGAGGTGGTGCGTTCCTGGATTACATAACTAGGAGTTATTACTAAATGAAAACCAAAACCAAAGCCCTAGCAGTTGGGCAGTTAATAAGCTTTTATTTTGCCCTTCCGTGTTTACCAGAAAGGTTGAACGTATTTCAGTATTTAATGAGCGCTCTGTTTTAGCGAATTGACTGGTCACATCTGTTGCCTATTTTTATTAAAATATGTAGTTCTTTCCTACTGATTTGCGAACAGCTTTTTATAAATTACAGTTCTTCCTCCCTCAATGTATGTATGTATGTGGCCCATATTTATTTCAGTTTTCTTTTTTGCTTTTTAATATGTGTTGTGTTTTTTTTTTTTTAACAGAGGGGTCTTTTAAATTTCACAGGGCTGGATTTCTGTCTCAGTTTCTGCTTTTGGAGTCACGCTTCGAACGCCTTGCACACACTCCGCGAGGCTTTAGAAATAACCCACTTAGATTTTCTTTTTGTTACACAAATGGTTTCATTTTTAAATATTTAACTCTTTGACACATTTGGAACTTTTTTTATGATGTGAACATCTGACATGTCTTTCCTAGTGGTTAATCCACTGTCCCAATGTCATTTGTTGAATAACTTACTTCTCCACTTACTGGAAATGACACTGGAGATGGTTGTTCTATTTCCGAATTTTCTGTTTGGTCCCATAGGGATGTCTGATGCTTTCTGGGTCAGCGTCCCACTATTTAAATCACCTTAGCTTTATATTACACTTTCATATCCCATAAGACAGGTCTTCATAATAGTACTTCTCTTTTTAAGGATTTTCTTAATTATCCTTACCTGTTTATCCTCATGCTAGACACTTTTAGAATCATTTTATTGAGTTCTAATAATAATAATAATAATAATAAAGTTGATATTTTGGTTGGAACTTGGTGAACTGAGAGGTTGATTTGGGGAGAATAAAATTTTTTATGGTATTGAGTCTTCACATTCAGGAACAAGAGCCGTCTTTTCTTCTGTTCTTACCTGTCTTACCCTTTTGGGGAAATTGATAGTTACTCATTCAACAAATATTTCTTGTGCAGTTCCAGACATTGTAGCCTTTGTCATATAAATCTTACTTGTTTCACTTAATTACTCAGTGTTTTATATCTTTTTTTTTAGTATTGTCTTATCCTATTACTTTAGAGTGGTTCCCCTTCCACACTGTATTTGTTAATTATGGCTGGTATGTATAAAACTTTGATTTGTGAATATTACTTCCATTGCCAGCCACTTAATTGAATATTCCCTTTGGTTCTCGTAGTTTCCCATGGGTTACCTTGGCTTTTCCAGCTTGACAGTCATGTTACTTGCAAGTAACTATAGCTGTGCCTCTTTCCAACACCTCACTCCTTTGTCCACAGATTGAATTGTCACCTGTGAGAACAGAACTGGGTAGCAGTCGCGAGCCTGTTCTTGGTCCGTGGACTGACTGCTGTTTTACTATTTCAGGGCATGCTGGCTGCTGCCTGTGACAGAATTTGTGTCCTGGAGGTACCTTCTCTCCTTCACTGAGGAGGTTTGGCTTTGTTATTTTAGATCAGAAATGAGTGCTGAATTTTATGAAGTGCGTTTTCAGCGTCTCTTGTATGAACTGTTTGCATTTCAAAGAGTCATTTCAGAAGGCTGGAGGGCGACTTCCTATCTGCAGCTCGAATGTAATAAACCCTTAGAGGGTGGGGACTGCTCTCAAGGCCTTCACACTCATCCTCCCAGCTGCACTGAGAGCCTGCGGACAAACAGAGCCACCCCAGTGCTGCCTGCAGGAGGCGCTCCATCAACATGTGTGTTGGAGCCTGAGGATTTGTATTCAGCCACTGGCATGAGCGTTAGGAGGATGCTAAAGGTTTCTCACAACCGGGAGGTGGGATGTCAGGGGAGCCTCCCTGCCTCCCTGCACTAATTAGGAGCCATCAATATGAGGAGGCATTCCATCCAGTTTCCCAGATGAGGTTAGTATCATGTTTGCCTCATGGAGGAACTGAATTACAATGCTATAGACATTTAAATTGAGGGGCCTTAAAGTGCTCGTCAGGTACTAATTGCAGCCTTCCTGAGCTCCAGTATTACCAACCTCGTGATTACCCCAGCTGCTGGGGTGGCAGGCCGGCTTTTCAGCAAAGCACCTTGCAGTAAAGGTGCTGCTGGGATTGGGCAAATTTCGTCTGGGGAGTGAGACCTGCTCTCCAAGTAAGTGACAAGGGTGCTAGGGGATGAGCTGGATGGTGGTTGGCAGTGCCCCCAGGACAGTGTCCATTCATTTGCCTGAAACCCAGTTGTTCTACAACTGTTTGGTTGAAAACAGTATGATCAAGTGAAAATTAGGTCTGAACAGATGACTTGGCCCAAAGTGAATAGTCCCTAATACTGGATGTTCACGAGCGGTAATTTCGGTACAACTGCTTATTCAACAAATATTATTCCATATTAAGCATCTACCATGGGCCAGGTATTGTTGTAGGCATTGGGGGTATGTCAGTGGACTAAACTAAGATCCTCTGCAGAGGGCTTGCTTGCTAGGGAAGAGGACAGGTGAACGAAGCATAGATAAACACTGTATCTTAGCTAACTGGTCATAAACGATGTCAGGTGATCTTGACACTAGGAAAGTGAAGAAGAGTATGGGGAGGAGTGATAATGATTGGGTGCTGGGTGAGCTCTGGTGTCGAGAGAAGGCGTCTCTGAGGGGCAGCTGAGCAGAGGGTGGCTAGAGGAAGAAAGGGAGCCTGTGATATCCTGAGGTCCATGCCCGTGGAAGAGCAGCTGCGGGGGCCCGGAGGCAGCTTGCTCAGCGAATCGGAGACCAGCCGAAAGGCCCCTGGGGCTGCACCCGAGTGCTGGGGTGCCACAGATCAAGCTTCAAGGGGCAAGGGCTGGGTCTGCACAGGTGTTGTGGCCACGGTACATTTGAGGATTTTGAGCAGAGAGATTATGTGATTTGACTTGTGTTTTAGGCCCATTTTCTAAACTCCATCTTTAGGCATTTTGGGTTCATTTCTCAAAAAAATTTTTTTTTTTTTGGCAGAACAGGCATAATTGGCTTAAAATGACAGAGATATAAAAAGATAGAAAATGTAGCCAACCATCACCACAAAAACCAGAAGAGAATTCTGAAAAATTGGCAGGAGTGCTTGAATATCTGTAAGATGTTGTAAACCTGTCTCAGATGCCTCATATTATTAATATGGGGGAAGCCAACTTGTAGGACCCTTCATTTTTGACCACATTGTTGTCTGGACCAAGCCTTCGTCTGTCCCAGGCTGGCCAGTGTGCAGTTTGCCAGACACCCACCTGGGGTCAGGAGCCTGGGTCTGGCATACAGGTGGCTTAGAGCCATCTTCCTGAACTGAAAATAACCACTGCAGATGGCAGGACATGGGCAGTGGTCGTACGCTGGACCTCAAATAACGCGATGGTCCTCTTGGCCACGAGAAACAACAGTTTCATATTCAGTGTCACTCCTGTTGTTTCACAGGCCTGGAGGGCAGGGCAGGTTGAACCGAGGGCTCATGCTGAGTGAATGACCCTCTGAGGCCCTGGGTCGCCGTGTGGAATTCTTTCATTTGCACCATAGGGGCCTCCTGTGCTCCTGGGCACCTTGTCCACCTCCGTTTTGAGTTCAGTGTGATGACCTGTTTCTGCTTGTTGTCCAGATAAGTTGGGACTTCCTTTAGGTACTATGTTTGGGTTGTAGGTAAGCTGCTGTCAGTCACAAAGAGACCCCGATAAGCAGTGGCTTAAATAAATTAAAATTTTATTTCTTTATCTACTAATAGTCTGGTTGATCCAGGCTGGGAAAGCATCTGCTCCATAAGGTCATCCAGGGATCCAGGTTCCTTAACTCTTGTTGTCCCACCAGGTTGTAGGATTTGTCCTCATTGATGTGGTTGGAACCCAAAAGGTCACTACCACATCATATTCCAATCCACCAGAAGGGGGCAGGGGGAAGAGCAAGTTCAGAAGTGCAGAGCAAGCTGCCTGTCTTAAAGCTGGAGATGGTCCAGAAGTTGTACATACTGCTTCTGTTCAATCCCATTGTCGGAAATTAGTCACATGGTCACACCTACTTGCAAGGGAGGATGGTTGCATTTGATCTGCAGCCAGATGGCAAGTACCTAGCTTAAATTTCATGGTATAACGCATTTCCTGTTGCTGCTATAACATTATCACAAACAGTGGCTTTAAACAACACGTGTTTATTCTCTTACAGTTCTGGAAGTTGGGAGTACGAAATGCATCTTGTTAAAGTCCAGCAAGGTGTTGGCAGTGCTGCCTCCTTCTGGAAGCTCTGAGGGGAGAACCTCTGTCCTCGCCCTTTTCTGCCTCTAGAGGCTACGCCCATTCCTTAGCTCCTGGCTCTGTCCTTCTTTCATTCAAACTTCTTGATTCCATGGTTACATCTATTACTTACCCCGATCTCTTGCCTCCCTTTTATAAGGACCCTGGTGATTACCTCAGCCCACCTGGATGATCCAGGACAATCTCTCCATCTCAACATTCTTACTTAGTCTCATTTGCAAAGTCTCTATTGCCATGTAAGGTAACATATTCACAGGAGTCTGGGATTCAGATGTGGACATCTCAGTGGGGGAGGGGGGGTGGGCACTATTCCATATACCACAGGTGGGAAGTGGCTTTACTACAAAAAGAAGGAAAGTGAGAAAGAATTTTAGGGAACAGTGTATTTAATGTCTGGCACATAGTAGATGTTCAGTTAACGTTGAAAGAAGGAACATTTGGTGGGGTATGGCATGCCACTTCTTCATAGCACCTTGAAATTCATTGGTTCAACCAATACCTCTTTTTAAAAAAGCGAAGGATATCAAAGGGAGATGTTCCTTAAGGGTGTAGACTCTAAGTTTGAGTAGAAGAATTTAGGAGGAAGCACATGGGGCAGAATTTAGGAAGGTTCCAAAACCTTCCTGGACTTTATCACCCAGTCCCAACCTTCAGAGTGATGGGCACTTGGGCTGCAGACATATGATTAGCTCTACAGAGATAAAACTGAGCCGTTACTCGAGGCCCCCAGTGTGGTTCCTCCTCCTGGTCATAAAGGCTGAGCACCACAGCTTCGTCTCGGACCACTTCCTTTCCTTGGCCCTCCCCATGTTCACCTCCATATTTTCGGGTCTCATGGTGTTCCCTCCCGGCCTTTCTTCATAGCCTCACTCCTCATGGACGGGGCCAGGCACCCATCCCTGCAGCCAGCACACTTGGCCCCCTTTGTGGGGCCCCTCCCCTTTAGTTCTGTCCTGTCTGTGGCAGCTTCTGCTTTGGTCTCACTGACCAGAGAACCACTGCCTTTCTCTTATGCTGGCTCAGAAGTCCCCATCAGTTTGGTTTCCCAGTTTCTGTCAGGTGCGAATGCATCAGTTCAGAAGCGTGGTGATTCCTCTCCTACCTGGTGACTAGGACTCCTGCCAGCTGGAGCCTGGGGTGGCAGGCAGAGAAGAGAAGAGGGTCTGGAGGGAAAGGAGGCCAGCTTCCCATCTGCCCTGCACAACACCTCCCGGACACCTGGCTCATGGCCACTTTCCTGGCTTATAAAGCCTCAGGGCCCTCCCAGACCCTTTGTGAGCTCCAGAAGGCAGGCAGCATGGCCAGCTCAGCCTCCAAAGCCCAGCTCAGGGTCCAGCATCCCCAGGACCCCACCGGGTGTGAGGATGTGGCCGTTCAGCTCTTCTGTGCTGCACTGCTGCTTGATTGCCTCTCCCCTCATCTCATCTGCCTTCTCCTCTCTTCTATCCGCCAGGAGCAGCAAGCCAGAGGCTGTCTCCTCTGCTAGGCTGGACTTCCTGGCACAGATCTTCTCTTGCTCATTTCTGCTCCTTGCCAGACCCCCAGCACCATCCGGCCAGCCCAGGCACCAGCTGTTGGGGCCCTTGGACCAGGAACAGAACCATAAAGGCAGGGTGTGTGAAAGAGCCTGTGATATCGCACCCCCAACTTGACGGTGAAGGGGGGGTGTCTGTGACTTCCGTGGCTTTCATGTGGGTGTGCTCTTCCGCTCAGAAGAACATCAAGGAGATCCTGCCATTTCTGAGTTGTGTTGATCATCGATGGGTTTAATCAGTTTGTAAGATCAGGTGGTGTCACTGAATCCGGACTTGGGAATCCTGGCGTGGGTTGGCTGTCCTTCCTCTGGAAGCAAATCATTAGGCTCCTTTTGTGTTCCTGGCACTGTGGCGGGCACTGGAGGGAACTGCTCAGCAGAGTTTATAAAGCTGTCCTGTCCCCTCCCTGGAGGATGATGGACACCAAAACGACCGAACAGCATGAGCTATGCAAGGCCGCAGGCCGGGCCCTCAGCGCCCGGAGGACAGAGTGTCTGCCTGTTAAGCAAAGTTTATAAACCTTTGCTCCTTCCCAGGAGGATTGATGTGGGGCGTGTGGATGGCATTTGCAGTGACTTGTAGGCACCAAACGAGGCTTCGTCCTTACAAAAGCCATTACCATTTATCTCCGCCTCAGCAGGGCTCCTTGTGACCTTCAGAGATAGCCGCTGAAGAATGAGCACGGAGTGGAGGTCAGACAGGCTTGTTCGCCGAGCGCTGCTTTATAGCACAACCAAGGTGATGTTGCGGTGATGCAAGGTTTCCATGTGCCGTGCGCTGTGCCTCGTTTATTCAGGATTTCAGGACAGGAATTGCACGAAGGCAGTGATTTTGGGGGAACTAAGGTTTCTGCATTTAAACACCAGAAACTGTTTTCTTTTTAAATCTTGGCCGGTTTGTGTTTCTTTCTAAAATATTTTCATTCCTTTTTTTTTTTTAACATAACATTTTTTTCATATGTATGTCCATTGTATGGAAAAAACAAGAAAATACTTATAAGCAATAACAACTTTGTTCCCTGATCTGCCCGTCTCAGAGATAAGCACGCTTAACATTCCACCTTCTGAGACGTGGTGCTTTCACCCCGACCTTTCAGTGATGAGTCAGGAGCTTCATCTCAGTCCTCAGTAGTTGTCATGCACTTCACTCTGGGGACTTGGGGGGGCGTGTAGGTTTTTGCCCCCGGACTATGATTCGATATAAAAAGGGCTGTGTGTGCTTATCTATTGTACGTGTTTTTCATTCTCCTGACGCCGGCTAGCAATTTCTGCTGTTCTGTGTAAACCTTCCTTATATTCCTTTAGCCTCTCTCCATTCACCACATCTTCTTGATTCTAAGATGCACATCTTCCCTCGACATTCTGATGTTTTTGAAACAGGGATGTGTCTCTCCAGCAGCCAAAGGAATAATAGTTCTGATGAGGAATGTTGCTGTCTGTGTGTAGTTAGGGTTCCATCTATTTTCCACCTCAGTTGCTATGGTCACTTGTTTTACTGGAGACCTTCTACTCACTCCAATTTTAACTTGCATTCGGATTCTCCATGATCGCTTATTATGTTATAAAAGATTACACTATAATGAAGCAGTAAAAATTATTGTGAATGCAAAGATTGCCTGTCATATGCCAGGCAAGATGGTTAAAGGCAGCAGAAATGGCCCAATCTCTCAGAATAGATCTTAAAATTTTCAGATATGAGGGAGGTAGACAAAAAGGTTAGGACTGATTTTCAAATGAAACTGTTTCTTTTCCATCAACAGATAATTTAGTTTAAGGAAAAAGAAACCTCCAGTGATCACATCACATAGGCAATTGGGGTGAAATCCCTTATCCTTTGGATTGCCTCAGAATTATTTTGTCAGTTTGAAAGATGCTAAAGGGTCAAGTTCATGAAGTTTGGGTCATGAACAGCAAGGTGTCAGCATAATGCTATACATGTCTGTCATTCTGAATCTGAAATAGGCTAAGATTAAAATTTAGAGTACGACACCGAAGAAGAAAATGTTGTAGATAAACCTGTGGTTTTTTTGTTGGTCCATAAAAAATTCCCGTGACCCAACTTAACAAGGAAGGAGAACTGCCACATGCTGCAACGTGGATGAACCTTGAGGACATCACGTTAAGTGAAATAGACAGTCACAGAAAGACAGACACTGTGTGAGCTCTCTTGAGTAGTCAGGTTCATAAAGAAAGTAGGAGGGTGGTTGCCAGGGGCTTGGGGGAAGGGGGATGGGAAGTTTTCGTTTATTGGGAACAGAGTTTCAGTTTTGCGAGGAGAAAAGCCTGGGAGATTGGTTGTACAACAGGTGAAAATACTTAACATTGCCAAACTCTACACTTAAAAATGGTGAAGGTGGTAAATTTTATGTTATGTGTGTTTTACCACAATTAAAAAAATATTTTTGTGTTCTCTCATTGAGGGCACCACTATCCACCCAGTTCTGTGAACCAATAACCTTTGACCCCGCCCTTGCACCCCTACCCAGTGGTCTCCAGACCTTGTAGATTTTATCTCCCGCTTAGCCAACTCGCATCTCCTTGCCATCTCCTCCATCACTATTCCGGTTTCCCCAGACTGCTTGGCCCAGAGTCTCATGGCCTTCTTTCTGTCCTCAAATCCTTTTTCCAGAGTGAAGATTCAAAAGTTGGACTGTATCAGGCCCTCAGTTAGAACCCTTCAGCGATTAGGGACATGCAAATCACCACGAGATGCCTTTTCACATCCACTGGGGGGGTAGAATCCACAAGCTAGATAATGGTGAGGGTGCAGAGAAATCGAAACCCTCATATGCTGCCGATGGGAGTGGACAATGGTGCAGCCAATTTGGAAACGGCCTGGCAACTCCTTGTGTTGTTAAACATAGTGTGAGCATATGACCCAGCATTCCACTCCTAGATATGTTCCAAAGAGAAGTGAAAACCTGTCTACATCAAAATTTATACACAGTGTTTATAGCATTATTTGTAATAGTCACTAAGGTGGGAAGAACTTAAGTGCCCATCAGCTGATGAATGTGGTATATCCATAGAGTGGAGCATTATTTGGCCACTAAAAGGAATGTACCAATATATGCTACAACATAGATAAGCCTTGAAAATATTATGATATGTGAAGAAGAAGCCAGCCACAAAAGACCACATTCTGGGATTCCATTCATGTGAAATGTGCAGAACATATGGAAAGTGGACTGACTGGTGGTTGCTCGGAGCTGGAGAAGTACGGGGCAGTTTCTTTTGGAGGTGGCAAAAATGTTTTGAAATTGATCATGCCAATGGTTGCACATCTGCATGAATATACTAAAAACCGTTGAATTGCATACTTTGAATGGGTGAATTGTATAGTACATGAATTATATCTCAATAAAGTTGTTTTTTTAAAGCCTTAAGTGGCCTCCTGTGTTCTCAGGAAAAAGTCCAAAACTGGCCCCTGGGGTCTTGCCTGCCTGGCCTGGGCTTTCCTCCTGGTCCCACCTTGGCTGGAGGCTGCTCACCCAGCAGGCTTCCTGGGCCTGGAGTGCACCCGCTTCGCACCCGGTGCCCCCCCTCCCCGGCCACTGGCTCAGTTCTCCTAGATCTGACCAGCTGAGATCCCAGCTCAAACAGACAGCCCCTCCGTGAGGAGGCCTTCCCTGCTGCCTCGTATAGGTTCCCCATGGTGGGCCTCGCCGTGTCCTGCATGTCTGGGCTTCCTGGATTGTGCGTGCCAGTCTCCTGCCCCGGTCTGTTCTTGTGTCCTGTGTCCTCAGGTCCTAGCAATCATGCTCCACGTGTGAGAGGACAAATCAGTAACATCTCAGGTGTTAAGACTTACGGCATTAATGTTCTGTCTTATTCCTAAAGTGACTCAAGGCAGACTAAAACAAAAGAAAACAAGATTACAGCTAATAAAATGAGTTAATTAAAATATCAATTAAAATATTAATTTGAAATTAGTAGTTAAATACATGAATAAATAAAAATTAATGAAGATAGTATGCTCTATAACCAAAAAGAGGAACACTGAGGGGTGGAACAGAATAGTAACTCCAGAAGTGTGCTCAAATAAATAAATCATTTCATGTATAATAAATGTCATATGTGAAATAATTGAGGAAAACTGAGTTATTCAACAAAGGGTATAGAGAATGACTGGTTAATTACATTTAAAAAGTTAAAATGTTAGAACAACCCAATTAAAAAATGGGCAAATGCAAAGGAAAAGAGTTATACATTTGAAAATTTTTAAATGTCTGAAAATCCAAACCGCCAGTATATTCAGCTGGGCTCCCAGGAGGAAGGCTGAGATGAGAGGTCCCTGCAGGTCTACCGGGGAGCACCCTGGGGAGGGACCTGCGTTTCTGAGAGAGGGCAGCAGGAGGCGGCAGAGGGAGAGGCAGCAGCATTCCTGCTTCAGTGCCTCAGGTGATGTCACGGGGAGCCCTGGAGTTGGGGTGGCCCTTCAAGGCCCTCCCAAACGGAGGCTGTAGGCCTGGGTCTGTTTCCCTGCATCGCCTGTCACTGGCCACGGGCTGCCCCTGGGATGAGGCAGTTCCCTGAGGCTGAGGGCAGGTTCCAGTAAGGGAGTCAGTTATTTCCAGCAGCAGATATTCCCAGCAGGCGGGGGACAGGCGCATGGACTCAGCAGAGGGGACCTGGGTGCAGCCCCACAGGATCCACTGCAGCTGTACCAACGGCCAGGATAAATATTTACAACATAGACGATTTAGGTCAGATTCGCCGGAACACAGCTCTGAGCAGAGATCTGCACGCAGGTTTACGTGCAGGGCTGTTCTCTGGAACACACCTGGGAGGGAATGAGGAAGGCAGGATGGGGCCGGGGGAGAGGCCTCTGCCGATATGTCAGGGAGCTCGGAAGCTGGGACTACTCTTAGATTTGAATTGAGACAAGGATGCAGGGTCTTTCCATCCCTGTGTGCACTGGACACCGGACATCAGCTGTCCCTGGGGAAGGCTTGTAAACTTGGGTAAGGCAGTTTACTTTGGCCAAGGGCAGTTCCTGGAAAGGGTGCTGGTGTGAGGTCAGCAGCCAGCCTTCCCCACAGTGGGGGACACGTGTCTGGGTCCTGAAGGGGAGGATCTGGACACTGTGCCGCAGCACCCAGCCCGTCCGCTGCTGCTGCCACTTGTGCACACTTTCTTTGATTAGTAAGTTCACCCCATCTGGAGTACCTCCAAAATTCCGTGGTCTCTTTTCCTAGGAAACTTCTAAGAGGAAGTTAGTGGGACATACTTTAGCCCTTACCCCTCGGGCTGGTTTTGGCGGCGGGGGGGGGGGATACCTGATACTCCTCATCTCTCTCCTCTTCTACCTATTCTGGTTCCCCCAGCATCGCTGTTGATCTCTGTGGTTTACTTGGTGAGGTGACTCTGTGGGCGCTGGGCCTCTGGACACCACACTCTTCTCAGACCATGAGCGCTGCACTGTCCGTTTCTAATCAAAATTGGGCAAAGGACCCCTGAAAGAGATCTCATTGGCTCAGCCAGGGACAGGAGCACTGGGTGTGTCTGTGTACCTCATAGACTCATTAGGACCTTGACCTGGGTCAGAACTCCTTTTTGGGCTGTCCCTCATGTACTTCCATTCAATGGGGCCGTGGTGATCCTTTGGGTTCCCCAGCTGTCGATATCCACTCAGACCCCGTGTTTGGCAGTCAAAACATGTGGGTCTTTCTCCTCCCTGAGTTTATGATTACTGGAATAAATTCTGTAGGTCCCCCTGGGAAAGACCGAGGGAATCGCTGTGACATACACCTGCTGTGGTGTTCTGGCGTCCTTCTGCCTGGGAATCCCTAGCCTCTCCTTCAGACAGAGGTTTTCCAGTTTGAAATGGTCTCAGGTCCATACACTGGGTAAAGGATGAGGATTTTAGTGGGACAGCCACCTTTAGCCTCCTGATCTTCCTTTTTCTGATTTTTGGTTTTTTGGTGGCACAAATGAAGCGGGGCTGTGGTTGGCTGCTCATTTACCTTTCCCCCCGGGGATGCTGTGCTCTGTTAGGCATCTTCCCCGATCTCTGTGGGGCAGGCCCCTCAGACTGCACCTCTGACCTTACTGCTTATTGTAATAGAACCTCACCCACCTCACTTCCAACAGTCAGCACTGCCCACTGGCCCCTGAGTAGCTGGGGTCCCGTCATCCCCATTGCTGTCAGGGAGTCCAGTGCCATCAACTCTGGCCTGTGGAGGACAGCGGCCACTGAGGGTCTTAGCCTTGCTGGTCCCCTCTGCCACCCCCACCCGACCTCAGTTTCCACTCTAGTATGCTCACCTCTCTGCATTCTTTGACTCTCTGCTTCCATTGTCTTCATGAAAGTTCCTGCTTCTCTGCTACACTTAGTGTGGGCTAGGAAGGCAGGCGGCCTCTCAAAGCTGAAAGAGGCAAGGAAACCGATTCTCCCCTTAGAGCCTCCAGAAGGAACTGGCCCTGCTGGCATCCTGACTTCAGCCCTGTAAGATTTTGGACTTCTGTCTCCAGAACTGTAAGAGAATATATTTGTGTTGCTTTAAACCACGAAGTTTGTGGTGATTTGTTACAGCAGCAATAGGAAACTAATTCAAACCTGAACAGGAAATTCACTAAGGAATAAATCCATATAACACAAATGCGGTAAAAATATATACCCTAGTTACAAATATATATACTAGCTATCAACAAATCCAGATTAAAGCAATAATATACCACTTTAACATATCATATTGGTGAAGATAGAAAATGGAAATTCCCAGTACTGGTGAGGATTAAATGTGTATTCTCATACTGCTGGTGGGAGTGTTGTATGAACAGCTTTAGCTGTTCTGGAAGGTTACCTGAGAATATTTATCAAATGACTTCACAATTTGTATCGTCTTTAATTTATAAATTCCATTTCTAGGGCTTTCTCCTAAGTTAATGGTTGTATTATAATCTATGATAGTGAAAAATGGGAAACTCCTAGTATTTAAGGAGAGAGGATTGGTTGAACCTATCTATTGTATAGGATGTATC
Organism: Anoura caudifer; assembly: GCA_004027475.1. Lineage (NCBI taxonomy): Eukaryota > Metazoa > Chordata > Mammalia > Chiroptera > Phyllostomidae > Anoura > Anoura caudifer. Next base: position 408,066 of record PVKU01000072.1, on the reverse strand, counting down.
TATACAGTATTTTCTGTATACAGTCGATATGGAAAATATTAATGACTTATAGTTAAATTAAAAAAGCAGGTCATGAAATATTATGTATAATATAATCCAGATTTCATTAAAATCTGCATATAAAATGTCTTAAAGGATATGCACTATGATTTTAATAGTGGTTATTTCTGGTAAGTTATAGTTTAATTTAATTTTTAATTTATATCAGAAGTCAGCAAACTGCAGCACCTGTTATGCTTTTTTTTGTTAAAACCTGTAAGCTAAGAATTGTTTTTATACCTTTTTTAAAGGTTTTTTTTAAAGAAAGAATATGCAACAGAGACCATATGGTCTGCAAATACTAAAATATTTACTATATTTACTAAAATATTTAGGATCTTTACAGAAAAAGTTTGCGGACCCCAATCTGTGTCTTCTAATTTGCTATGAATAACAATGTTAACAATGCAAAATGAAAAAGATTTGTAAAAATTTCCATAGTGTTGTGGTTTAAAGTAAATAGATCATTGGAGCATTTTATTTATTTATTTATTTATTTATTTATCTATTTATTTATTTTAAAGAGTCTATTTCCTTTATTTTTAGACAGAGGGGAAGGGAGGAAGAAAAAGAGGGAAAAAAACATCAGTGTGTGGTTGCCTCTTGCACACCCCCTACTGGGGACCTGGCCTGCAACCCAGGCATGTGCCCTGACTGGGAATGGAACCAATGACCCAGTAGTTCACAGGCCAGTGCTCAACCCACTGAGCCACACCAGGTAGGGCCATTGGAGCATTTTTAAAAATACTAAAGAGAGGATCATAAAATGAAGAGATGAACAAAGTGGGTAGAGAGAAATGTATGTAAAAGGTCTTGCACAATTGCTGAAAGGGAATTAGAAATTCTGCCCTGTGCTTCATAGTGGCCAAAGCAAGAATGAAAAAAAAAAATATATATATATATATATATATATGATCCCTAATATCAGAGCACTCCAGCTGCTCAAGAGAAGCATAATAGTTTTTCTTATCTGAGATAATACCACCTCTGAAGCTTTATAAAGTAAATTTCTGGTGTGATCAGATTTGCAGTATTTTTTCCAGAGGGAAAATAAATTGGCTTTTGTGATATGAAAGAACAATTCTCATGAAGGAAATTCTTAAATTTCAGGGCATGACATCCCTTATGCTGCCCACAGCCCTTGTCTCCTTGTGTTCTGTTTCTTGTTGGTTTCAGAGAAGCATCTTATGGGTGAGTGAGTTGGGGACCTGCAACATGTATGTATGTCGTTTGTGATCTCTGAGAGCCACAGCTGTTACCACATGACTGGCGAGGTCACTTGTTGCCTAACCCCTCATCTCCATGCCAGGGTTTTCTCCCTTCTGAGTGACTTGAACAAAGTGCTCTGTACCCACAGCCCTGAAGGATATTGTCACCAATTCCTTGGAAGAGCCATTTTTAGGATGCCACATTGAAGAAAAAAATGACTCATTGAGCAACAGATGCTGCTTCTGCTTTGGGGGGGTTGAGCATGATGGACTGGGTCAAGCATTTGTCTGCATGTGGAGTGGGTGCTGTAAGGCTGCTCCTTGTGACTCCCTCTGATGGGAAAAGGTAGCCCATTTTACTTTTGTTAGCTACTTCATTCGAGCATTCATTCATTCAACAAGGAGGCATAAGGCGGTGCTTCTCCACAGAGGCTGTGCACACAGAGCACCAGGGAAGCTTTGTAAATAAATAGGTATGCCTAGGCTCCACCTAGACTTGCTGAGTCAGAATCTTCTGGAGGTTGGTCCCCAGGCATATGTATTTCTAAACATCTCCCTTGGAGACTCTGATGTGCATCTCCAGCAGAAAAACCACGTGTGGGGACCTTGGGTTTGACGTTCGAGTCCTGATTTCCTTACTTATTAGTTATGTGAGCATGGGTGAGTGACTTAACTTCTCTGAGCCTCTGATTTTTCACCTGAAAAATGGGTTAACAGAAAAATGTGTGAAGTAGCATAGGGCTTAGAACATAGTCGGTGCTTGGTAACAGCCGTTGTGACAGTCGTGGTCAGAGCTGCCATTGTTGTTGAGTTGGCTGAGTTGGCCCTCACCCTAGATCCTGGTTCTCATAACTGAGCCTTGGTCTTTTTTGTGGCCATATCTTCTTCCTATTCCTTTCCCCTGAAATTGCATCCCGTCCTTATAGGTGAATCCCTGGCGTGGGACCTCAAGTCTTGAGAGGCTGTAAATTCAAGAGCATACAGGAGCCAACAGGCACAGGGCAGATAATATGCTGGTAAGTGGATGAAGAGAGCAGGGGTAAAACAAATTGACATTAGACACACTCTGTGAATTACACATGTCAGAATAGTTTTTATTTCCATTCAGAAATGCGCTCTATTTTTCTTGGAAACATACAGTCTTCTTGGTTTATGTTTTGTTTCCCACTTTCAATAGAGCTATGGATACAGAGAAATATTTTTTCACCATGAAAAACAACACTAGAAGTGCAGTGATAAATGTCAGCTGACACTCACTGTTGGGTAAAGACAGGGTGTCGTGGGGATGTGGTGGAGAGGAGAGCCCTGCGCATCTGAAGGCCAGGGGCTGCTCAGCCTCAGTTGATGGAAACTATGGAATGTGGCCCAGTTTGGCCAAATCTATTGATGTTTCAAGAGAAGCCAGAAATTTGAATTTTTAAATTATTGGTTCAATTTTTAAAAGTAGCACTGTGTGGAGCAAATAAAACATATGTTAAGCTTGAATATGGCCCAAAAGCAGTGAGTGTGCAACCTCTGATCTGGAATCAAAGAAAGGCTTGCCTTCCCCAGTACCTCCCACCCACCTACCTGTTAACAGCACTCCTGATGGTTGATGGATCTTGTCGGGATCTCCCTGTAGTTCCTTTGTCTATAATCACTCAGAATGCTCTGCTCTCCTGCTGGGGCACCCTCATTCCTAAATGCATTTGGGAAATGTGTGTGTCTCCTCTGATAGGTTTTCTTAAGAATGGATGAAATGAGTTAAGGCATTACTGGTAATTGGCTCCCTGTTCTTTGGCAATAGAAAAATATTCCTTGCCAATAATTTTTCTCAACACCTTTTCAGGCAAAGCAACATATGGGATCATTATTTTTAGATCAGAAATAATTTGGGTGTTATAATGTCGGTGTACCTAAAACCTGGTAAGATTATAGAGAAGTTTTAAATGAGTTTTGAAACTAAGGACATATAAATTAAGTGTTGAAGTACTTCCCACTTATTACTAAAAAAGTCAGCTCAACTGTTTGGTTTTTTTTTTTTTCTCCTTTTTCTTCTCTTTGTAATAAGACAGCAGCACAGGCCTGGGCTTAGCCCAGTGATGGAGCTGGTCGGATGTGATGGCAGCACCTTGGCCTTGCTCCCAGGTCCTACATTTCCTGCAGGGTTCCCCTTCCTGGTATATGGCATCCATGGTTTCTGCAAGCTGGAGGCTGGCTGTCACTTTCCACCCCTTTTCTTCTTCTCTACCATGTCCATCCTAAATACTAACTCCTGGGTCCACTCACTTCTCCTCATCTCTGCCACTGCCCTGCTCCAGGCCACTGTTGTCAGCATTTTGGTGGCTGTACCGACCTTCTGACTGTCTCCCTGTATCTGTTTTGACCCCCTTTCAGTTCATTCCCTCCTCTGCACCCAGGTAAGATTTTCAGAGCTAAAATCTTACACAGCACCCCCTTGCTTAGGACCCTCCCCGTGGCTCACATTGCCCTCAGAATAAAGACCAAAATCCTAAATGTCACTCTTAAGCATGGGCTGACCCCCAGATACATCACCACTCTTACCCTTCAGTCCCCTGGCTCTCTGGGCTCCAGCCCCTGCAGCCTGTTTCCGGTCTCCATAGATGCTGTGTAGTTCGCTCTTCGTGGACCACCCCACACTGCCCAGTGCCTGTGTCTAGTGAACCCCAACATGTCCCTCAGAGCTCAAGGAGTCTTCCTTGTCCCTTCAGATCAGGTCATCCTCTTTTTGCTCTGTGTTCCCTAATGTCCTGTGCCTTCCGTAGCACCAACCAGCTTGTAATCACATGTGTATTTGTGTAACTCTCAGACTAATACTCGTTTTCACCACTAGTATGGAAGATCCGTTTCGGCACCCTATTGAGTCCCTGCTGCCTGGCCCATAGAAAGCATTCAGTAAATATTTGTTGAGTGAGTGAATAACAGGGAAGAGACTACTTCTTCTTCCCATCGTGGGCCCTCAGAGGACTCACATGTGAGAGAGATATTTAAATAGACAGCTGAGCTGGGGGTGGGAAGGGCTGTGATGGAGCTCTGCACCAGATGCAGAGGGGCCCAGGACAAGGGCACCTATCCAGCGCTCAGCTGTTTCCATGGTGCCTGGAAGAGTGGGCACCACCATTGCTGTGATATTCAGGAGCAGCCCTGCCAGGGTGCCATTGGTCTGTATTCCTCAGCGACTGCATACATTTGGTGTGCGCATGTACAAGGGATGGTTATGGCTGTTAGATTGAATGGAAGACCACTGAATTTAGAGCCTGCAAACCAGACTGCGTGTCTCAGGACAGTCACTGGTGAGCGCTGTGACCTTGGCCCAGTGACTTAATCTTCCTGAGCCCTAGTTTCCTCATGGCTGAAATGGGAGTATGCAGCACAGGTAGAAAGCTTAGACGGTGCCTTCCTACCACATGTGGCCAATAATGTTAGACCTGAGTTTTTCCACAAGCTTAAGGAAGGTACTTGTCTGGATCTTCTTCCCTTATGATTAGAAAAACAGATGGTATAACTACTTGTGATGCTGAAGACTAGTATTTTTCATAGCCTTGTCCTAGCTATTGGTGTATGCGTGTGTGTGTGTGCGCACGCGCACACACACATGCCTCTACACGGAAAACCTCTGGGGAGTCCCTTTAGGCGTGGAAGAGAGAGATTGAGCTGACCGTCACATCTTGGTGGCTTTCACATTCATATCCAGAAAGAGACGTTAGAAGTTCCTCCTTTTAGAGCTGTGATAGAAAAGGGTAAGGTACTCAGTTCTTCCTGGGAACCTCAGAAGTTGCATTTCTTTAACTCTTGAGTTCTAGCTTAATTGGTATTTTCCATCAATATCTACTGTGCATTCTATTTATGTGTTATGTTTATGCCAATGTTAGTTTTATTTCAGCCATTTAGTTAGAAAAATAGAGTTGCATTTTGAAGATAAAGAAGGCTAACTGGTTAGAGAAAAGGATCCTGCCGTCTCTGAGGCTGTATCAGAAATCCTTGCCACACTTCAGAACAGCCAAGGGTTAAAGCAACACAGCCTGCGGCCACCCCAGACCAATTAGGTCAGTATCTCTGGGGGTGTGGCCTTGATGTTGGCGCTTTTCAAGTCTCTCTGGTGATTTAAGCGTGCCTCCAGGGTTGAGGGCTCCAGGGTTGAGGGCCGATGCTTCTGGGAACCAAGACTGAGAAGCCAAGTGGCTGTTAAGATCTCAGAGCCACCTGGTGGCCACCTGGTAAGCCACCTGGTGGCAGCTCTTCTAACCTGAAGTGCCGGGAGAGTACCAGCAAAATGTAAACCTGGGAAAGGAGAGGAAGAATTCCCACTTCCTTGGGAAACACTGGGGGAAAGGCTTTAGCCTACCTGAGGAAGATTGATAGGAAGTGGTTTCCAAGATCACTCTGAAGGAGAACAGGCAAGAGGAGGGTGTATGAGAAGCCCAGGCTTTCTCTTTGGGGCATGAGAAAGGAGGCTGCTTGGAAAAGAGGACAGTTCTGTGACCCCAGATCCAGGTTTGTGTCCTGATTCTGCTGCTGGCGGCGAGAGTGAGTTCACTAAACTCTCAGGGACTCAGGTCCTCATCTGTAAAATGAGGTTAATTCTGCAGGAGAGGGCTCTGTGACTATGCGGTTGGTAGCTCCTTCAACACAGGAAATGGATGAGCAATAGGAGTCTGTCCTGGAGCTGAGTGGCCAGAGGCAACAAGGTCAGAGGGACCATCCACGCTTTCCATGTCCTTTAGGTTTGGGGACTGGAATTCACTGAAATTAACAGATGAAACCACAGTAGTCATTGAACATCGTGGTGGGCCAGGAGCCTCTCCAGACCTTTGAGGATAGAGATAATGGACATAATGTAACAGCCCAGTCTCTGAAGTTCATAAACTGTTTGGCCTTATTTTATGATGGAAACTGAGAAACCTACAGTAAGCAGAAGAGCACAATGTGAGGAACTCCACGTCCCTTCCACCCAGCTTCAACACTTGCCACCTGTGGTCAGCCTTGTTCTGTGGCTCCTATCCCCCTCCCCTCCCTTATCATATGGAAGCTGATCTCACGTATTAAATCATTTCACTTGTAAATATTTTTGTTTGTATCTGTAAAAAATAAGGACTCTTAAAAACCATTATCACACCTTTAAAAATCTTTTTTTAAAAAAATTATTTTATTGTGGTTCAATGACAGTTGTCTGCACTTTCCCCCCACCCTAGCCAAACCCACCTCCCTCCCTTGTTTCCACCTTCCCCCTTGGTTTTGCCCATGTGTCCTTTATAGTAGTTCCTGAAATCTCATCTAATTCTTTAATATAAAATATCCAATCAGGGTTCAGATTTCCAATTGTCTCATAAATATCGTACATGTTTTAGTTTATTTCGAATCAGGTCCACGCCTTGTGATTGGTTGATGGATCTCTTAATCATCTTTCTGTGGTCAGTTGTGGTGAAATATATATATATATATATATATATATATGACATTAAATCGATCACTTTAGCCTTTTGAAGTGGACGGTTCTGAGGTACTGAGTGCATTCATGCTGCTACACTGTCATCACTGCCGCTCATCACCCCAAACCGAAACCCTGTGCCCGGTAAGCGGCGGCTCCCCATTCAGTCACCAGGCTCCTTTCCGCCTCTGCAAATGTGACTGCTCTAGACACCGCACGTAGGTGGAATCATACACGATTTGTCTTTTTGCATCTGGCTTATTTCACTCATCCATGTTATAGCAAGTGTCAGAATTTCATTTCTTTTTACGGCTGAATAATATTCCATTGCATTTTTAGAGCACATTTTGTTTATTCACGGACACTTGGTTGCTCGTTGCGTTTGGCTGTTGTGGATAACAGTGCTGTGAACAGGGCTGTATCAGTGTCTCTGAAGGATCTGTTCATCAGCAGGTTCCCTCTCCATCTCCCTCCTTCCTTTCTCTCTTTTTTTTCTCTTCATAATCTGTTGATGAAACTGGGTCATCTGTCCTGTAGCGCTCACCACGACCTGAGGTTTTGCCGATGCCCTCATTAACTTTTGGGCTGGTGAGGGTATCTTAAAATTTGTCAATTGTATTGTACTTATTCTGTGTCGGGCACAATTCTGAGGATGTAAAAAACGGAAACTGAGTTAACCCTACGCAGTAAGTCCTATTCTTTTAACCTCCACGTTAAAGGTAGAGAACTAGGTTATTAACTAGAGGTTAAATGACATCCTTGGTCCCCAGTTAGCACGTGACGAGCAGGAGCATGTCCCCGGCTGTCTGTTTGGATCGCACTGTCGGGGGTGGGGGGTCAGTAAAAAGGAGGGCATGCTCTTAATTCCTGGGGAAATGGGACCTAAACACATGACAAATCAAAACACAGACGCACACAGAATGAAAAATTGAGCTAGAAAGTCAAATCAACAGAAGGAATGTTACAAGACCGCACCCGGTCAGCCTCTAAATGACAAAGACACACTGTGAGCATCAGGGGAGATGAAGGAAGGCGAAGCCTCTTCCCAGCTCTCCTGAAGTCAGTGTAACCCAGACATATGAGTCGCTGTGGGGTGTTTGTGAACATAGCTGTGAGTGCTTGTTGTTGGAGGAAATATCCAAAACAGGCGGTCATGGTAGTTCGCCGAAATAAAGTGAGGCGAACGGCCCCATCTGTCTTTCTGATGGCCCCCGATGCTCCCTTTCCAAGAGCTTCATAGGTTGTTGTGTTTGTAAAGCTTATATTTATTTTGAAGACAATGCCACACTATTTTGGAAAATGGAGAAGAAAATCATTAATACCACCCCTCCATCAGGTGTTTTCCTCCGTCTGTTCTTTCTATAGGCATAAATGCGTACATATATTTTTTTTAGTTGTTGCAGTGCCTTAAAGCTGAGAGGCTTATTTCTGAGTGACAGAAACCTTAGTGTCTGGGCCTGCGAATCAAGAAGAAAGCATTTATTTCCCTTCTTTCACCACTGTTTGGCTCCACCGCCACTTCAGCTAGTTTGGGGTGAAAGGGAAGCCCCTGCAATGCTGTGGTTCTTTGGAGGATGTGGGATTCCTAGGAAAGACCGTGAGGGAATCGTGGTGGAGGCAGTGGGGTGTGGTGGAAAAGGCACTGCCTGGGGGTCTGGAGAGCCTCCTCCTGCCCTGCCACAAATTCTCACGGGGACCTCGGAAGGTACTACTTTTTGGGGCCTTACATGGTCAAATTGGGTGGCTCCGAGGCATTTTCAGCTTTGACGTTCAAGGATGGTTGGATGCTAATAAAATAACTTTTTTTTTTTAAATAAAGAAGAAAGCTACATGTGTCTCTGAGCTGTGAAGGAGGCTTTAAGGTTATATTCCTGGAGGAAAAACAGAGCACATCTTTTGTGGGGAAAACATTGGTCAAATTGAGTCCTCCCGACTGGAGAGTTAAATCAGCTAGATTTAAATCAAATCCACCCGGCCCTGCCTGTCGTCACTGAGAGATGAATCAGGAGACATCTACCTTTGAAACTGACCTGGATTCTGAGACATCTATCACTTTTTAATGGACCTCTCTAGGTTGTGGACTTTTTGGGGGGCTCTGTGATTTCTGTGGATGCTGGTGAATGAGGAGAAATGACAGCCAGCGTGACCCGTTTAAAAAGAGGCGTATTTAGGGAAGTGGAGAATAACTCAGATACCTAGAAATTAGGGAATGATTAAGATTATTACCAGGTATCAATTCTGTGGGATGGTCCGAAGTGTAGACTAGCCACCCTGGAAGCAACGTAGAGAGAGTCTAGTCCAGCTGGCCGGGCGCTGGCCTGGCTGCCTCTGAGTGCCCCCGGGAGAGCTGGGAGAGGGGCTTGTCTTGCTAAAAATTCAGTTTCCCAGGCCCCACTCTCTAGGTGGGGTGAGGCCTGGGAGTCTGAATATTGAAACTTTCTCCTCCGTTGATTATGATGCTAATCAAGCTGGGTCTGGTGGCCCCTGATCTAGTCAGCACCCATCCGCTTACAGAGGAGGGAACCAAGAGCTAGAGAGGACACGCAGGAGGAGCCCTCTGGCGGCAGAACTGGGCCTGGGGAATGCTGTCAAGTCCCCTTGTCAAACCCCCATGTGAACATGGAGCTATGTTTTGAAAGTACTCTCAAGTGGTTGTCATATTCTGCATGATTATAAATATAAACAGGGATGCAATGGAGAAGGGGACTTAGAGAAATAACCCCCTGTTTCGGTCCCATGACTGTTGGCTGTTTTCTCTCCTGTTGTTGAGAACTGGCTTGGAGGAAAAAAATAAACATTAAAAAAATAATTACCGTGTCAATGGACAATGTAAGGACAATACTCATTCTTACATAAGAGAAGTCGCACTTGAATAACTGGGATTTCCTTCTCAGTGACTAACCCCTATATCATGGCCAGCACCCAAGGTAATGAGGTTGAATATTTGAATATCATTTGGATAATAACTTTTACATTTATTTAACATGTGATCAAAACATGGGACTGGGGCCCTTATTACCCTCTTGTATTTCTTCTCAGTGTAATTAACCTAGTTCTCCCTCCTGCTGGTGGAGTGAAGAAGGGAAAGTAGGTGGCCTGTTCATAAAACTGGCACACCCAGCACTCTGGGCATCGAGGCGGGAAGGGCCCAATTTTATTACATTCCTGCTGGGTAACAGGCACAGGGCCAGGTGCAGATTTCATGCATCCCCCAGACCCCTGTTACTTGCAGATGAGGAAGCTAAGAGAGGCCTTACAGTACTTGCCAGAATCCGAGAGCTAGCATGGGGTAGAGCTGCGATCAGACTTGGGGCCATCTGTTTCCAAAGCTCATGCACCTTCTGTGCTGGTGGCCTGCACATTTCCGGGGCTGGGCTTTTCTGGAGGAGAAGAACCATTGAGCAGAAAGGAAGAGTTGGACAAAGAATATAGCAGGCCTGAGATGATGCTAGTCTGACATTATTAGGTAAACATAAAATTACCTGGGTAGGTGCTAGAAGGCAGCGACCCAGCCTTATTTAGCATTCCTGGTGTTGGGGAGCTCAGTCCCTGAAATGAAAGCTCGCTGTGAGATGGGAGCTCCCGAGGAGAGACTGTGTCTGGTGCATCTGCACCCCCAGCACTTGGCCCATGCTTGCTCAGTGCACGTAGGAGCAGCCCCTGTTACAGGAGGGGCATTATTTTTTTATATTGCAATAAAACGTTCTCCCTGCCCCTTCTGCTCATTGTGCTTGTCCCCTTCCGGGACAGACCAGGGGTGGTCCCTGGATGGGAAGTCAAGAGACCTATTCCTAGTCCTCCAGGAGGTCACACAACCATTCTGAGCCTCAGTGTTCCTGTACGTAAGACAACATAGCTGCTCTTAGTGTTGGCCCAGGGCCTGTTTCCAATGCCCGTGAGCCCAGGGAGTCTCTCCTGGAGATAGTCCCCTGCGAAACCTGCCAGCTGTGGGTGACTCACTTTAAGGCACATTGCAATACCAGGGAGATTGTCTCATGTCACCTAAAAGTAGGGGCCTGAGAAAAATGTCACCGAAGACCAGTTGAGCCATGACTTAAAAAAAATATTTATTTTCTATAGAGAGAAGGGAAGGGAGAAGGAGAAAGAGAGAGGGAGAGAAACATCGATGTGAGAAACATCGATCGGTTGCCTCTTGCATGCACTTCGACGGGGACGTGTGCCCTGACCAGGAATTGAAGGGGTGACCTCTTGCTTTGTGGGATGATGCCCAACCCACTGAGCCATGCCAGCCAGGGTGAGCCATGACTTTCTGTGATTTTCTTTCAGATGATTAGCTTTAGGGCTTTTGAGGACGGATCAAGGTCCCCAAGACCATCTCCAGGTTCAACGACTCATCCAGGAGGACTCAGGACTCAGCATGGAGTCGTTCTCACAGCTATGATTCATTACAGTGAAAGAGGAAAGAGAAAAATCAGCAGGGGGAAAGGTGCATGAGGTAAAGCCTTGAGGAAATCGGGTGCAAGCACCCAAGAGCCTCTCCTAGTGGAACCACCCAGGACAGGCCTAACTCTCCAGCAGTAAATAGTGACCATGCATATGCAATGTCTATCAGGGAAGCTCATTGCCCAGGGCTTTTGCTAGGTACTGGTCGTCTAGACACCCTCTGCCTAACAAGTACCAAAATTACTGAACTCTCGGAAGAGTATAGTGTGCTTAATATGGGCCATATTGTTTGCACAGTTTAGGCACAGTGAGCCATCCTCGTTGGAAAAAGGTGGGAAACTTCCCGAAATCCAAGCTTCTGGACTCCAGCCAGTGGCCAACCTCAGGAGCAGGCCTGTCTCGGGGTGACAGTCTCCGGCCCGCCCCATCCCCCTTTCTGCACAGAGGAAATGTTGCACAGCGGTGCTCAGCAGGGCTCCTGGAGCCAGACTGCCTGGGTTCACGTCCTGGCCTGCCCTTTGCCTTGTAGGTGATCCTGGGCCAGTCATTGAGCCTTTCTGTGCCTCTGCTTCTTTCTATCAAATGACCGTAGTGCCCTCCCCACAGAGTCAGTGTGAGGATTAAGTCAGGCAGGCGATGTAAAGCATGTGAACTGTGCCTGGCACATGAAAAGTATCAAGTAACTCTAGCTTAACGGCTATTATTATTACGGTGGTGGTTGTAATTTAAGGTTCTGTGGTGCTCAGTATACGTGCTTGGTTGTGGTAAAGGAGCTTCCCAAAGGAACTGTACTCATGTCAACTAGAAATGCACTGTCCACGCTGTGTCTGGTCCAGGGCAGGCTGGGGATGTGGCTTTTACATACACAAGGGCATTCAGAGCCTTGTGGGGTGGGGGGGGACTCGGTGCCCGCTGGTCTCCTGAGCACGGGATGGCTCACACTGAAGAAGACCCTCATGGGGTGGCTGACGGTGAAAGGAAGAACTGACAGCTCGGGGTAGCCCTCCAGCAGCCAGACAACATAATGGAATGAACTTGACTACCTTCTAGCTTCTATCTTGTATAGGCGGGGGGAGCACCAGCCCAGCTTCTGGTCCCAGTGAAATCTCCAGCTTGCAGAGTGGCCTCAGGCCAGCCCCTGCCACTCCTCAGGGCTGGACAAGAAGTTCCTGAGTCCTCTAGCTCTGACAAACTGTGTTTCTAGGGGCCTCACTGGAGATGAATCTGGGTTAATATGCCAGCGAGTTCCAAGGTCCCTGTGTTAGAACCTAGAACTCCTTGTAGACTGACCCAGGTGACCCAGAGACACTTCAGTTCCTGGCCTCTTTTTCCACAGTTGCATCCTTTCTGCGCTTTGCTGCCCACACTCTGTGTCCGTAACTGTCCACCGCCTCTGCTTTGGAGGTCATGGTTTTGACTGGGTCACTGACCATGTGTCTCTGTCTGCCTGTGGCCAGGGACTGCAGTATCCTGGGAAATGTGTTTGGGTGGCTTCCTCAGCCCTGCTCTCCCTCTAGACCCCTCCTCCTCCTTACTGAGTGCCAGCAGTGCAGAAGGGCCATGGCCTCTGTCCTCCAGGGGACAGACAGGGAGACGTAAAGCAGGCTGCACTGGATGGGATTTGGGGTTGCAAGTGACAGAAACTCAGTTCAAGCTGACTTCAGGGGAAAGAAGGAATCGATCGAGTGGGAATGGAATCAGTCAGAGGCTCCAAGGAACACTGGCTGCGGAGGCTCAGACAGTGATGGCCCTGGGATGTGGTCCCCTCTCCCCTCCCCTTTTTGATTCTGTGTTGGCTACATTCTCTTGCAGCTTTTCTCTTCTTGGTGGGAAGATGGCAGTCAGCAGCTGTCAGCAACCCCAGCAAAAAAAAAAAAAAAAAAAAAAGGAAGAAAGGCTATGCTTTTGCTAACAGGGCAGACCGAAGTCCCCAGGCTGAGCCTAACTGGGCCTGTTGGAGTCAGCGCCCATCTCTGTGCCTGTGGCTGTGGCCACAGGGGTGCACTGGCTCACGTGGACTGAGGGTGGAGGTAGGATGCTCCCCAAGGAAAACACATGCTCTGTTTCCAGGAAGGAGAGGGCGCGGTACTGAGCTGATTCGGTCCTTCCCCTTAGGGAGCTCCCAGTCTTGTGGGAAGCAGATACTAAACAGAAACAGGGTTCCGACTAAAAGGCAGAGTGGAGTCTCTGCACTATTAAAATCTGTGCTTCTCTGAGCTTTAGGAGCAAAGATAGAGGAAGAAGTGCCCACTGCACAACCTGAATTATGACGCCCCCGTGTGTGTGTGTGGGGGGGGGGAGGAAGGGCAGAGCACAAGGTCAGTGTTCGTGTAAGACTTGACCTTTGTCTGTCACTGTCACTGTACTACCCATGGACTTTGGGCGTGCACTGTGCCCCCACTCACCCCCACTGCTCTGACCACCTCCATCTGCCTGGATCTTGCAAGTCTGCCTGGCGGGAGTTGCTGGGTGAACATCCCAGCCTCCCGGCCCCCAGAGTCCCCAACACATTGAATCCACTTGTTCAACAGACCAACCTGCGTATTTCCAGTTCCTTTCCTGTTTCCCTTCTCCATTCCCTCACTGGTGCTTTCCGGGATCACTTCCCAAACAAACATCCTCATCCCAGGGTCTGCTTCTGGGGGAAACCAGCTAGGATGGCCTGGACGAATGGGTGAGATTCGGATGGCAGCTGGCTGGGGGCGGCTGGCGGGGGGGCAGTGCAGGCGGGAGGATGCGTGTGGAGACGGCGCGGTGAGCACAGAACACAGAAGAGAAGCAGCGAGTTCTGTTTGGCTCGAACAGCACTTTTCGAATCTTTTTGACTGTGATTCATGGTAAGATGTGTATTTTACAGTGTGATACGGTACATTCACACCTACACACATACGCGCACACCCATCTAAAGCAGAATTTTCATGAAATGAAAGCTTCCTCTGTGCTCCAGTATTTCATGTTCTGTTCTATTTTATTAAAACTTCCTGGTCAGGACCCACTAAGTTAAACTGGGGCCTCACTCATAGGCTGGGATCTGCCGTTCGAAAACATGGGGGGCTACTGGGAGGGGTGAAGGAGTCAGAGCACTGAGTGATGAGGGAGACGCTTAGGTCAGACCAGCCCCCAGGGGAGCTTGAATTTCAGGCTGAAATATTTGCACTTGATTCTGAAGCCCCGGGGGCGGGGGCTGTGGCAGGTTTTGGAGTAGGGGCATTGTAAGTTCTCGGCTGTGCTGCAGGAGGACAGCCATGGCAGTGTGAGGATGCGCTGGAAGAGGCAAGGAGACTGTGAGGAGCCTGTCTCCAGGGCCCAGCTACAAAGCTGTGGGGTCTGCGTTAGAGCGGGGACAGGAGGTTGGTGGGGGGGAGCAGATGGTGGAGGCAGTGGGCCTTGGTGGCTGATTGGATTGGACGTGAAGATTGAGAAAGAGGAGGAGAAAGAAGCTTTGGGGCTGTCAGACTGGCTCCCTGGGAAGAGGGTGGGGCCACTGCCTCCCTTGGTTCCTGATCAACTATTTATCAGGGCATGAAACTTTCATTAATATTATTCCGGTCTGAGAGTCTGGAAATGTCATAAAGAACTTGTTGAGTGGTCAAGCAGCTTGTACTTAATGTGCCCAGGAAGCCGAACTGTTCCCAGGGCTGCCATAAGTGGCAAGTAGCCGTGCTGGAGGAGCCTTGCTTCTTGATGGATTTCATTCTTCCTACTCTTCTCCTCCTGCGTGAGGCCGTTGCAGCTCCCCAGCTCCTGGCCCCTCCCCTCCGCCCCTCAGCCTGCTTACTGGGCAATTAACACCTAGCCAGGCTGAGGGGCTGTGGGCTCACCTTTCATTCACAAAAGGCTTACCTGGCCCTGGAGGCCCACCTGACACAGAGGATACTAATTTGGTCCCTCCCCTTAAGGGGCTCAGGTCTCGTTGGGGAAGCAGACACAGAAACACATAGAGAAACATATAAAAGCAGCTCTGACTAAAATGAAGGTGGAATGCAGTCTCTGTTAGAACTGACGCAATGACTTACAGGAACAAGACAGAAGAAGGAAAGGGAACGAACTTTTTGAGCACCAGTGATGTGTCAAGTGTATGCTAGTTGCTTTATTTATGTTGGATTGTTTAAGTCTTACAATAACTCAGTTGATGCTTTATGGATTCACAGACAACCCTTTCATCACAACGACCTGCGCGCTCTGTGTGTGTGTGGTATGTGTATGTGTGTGGTATGTAGTATGTGTGTGTGTGGTGTGTACGTTACAGCACAAATCCTTGGGTCCCATCCCAGACCTACTGATTCAGATGCTGTTGGTGTGGGGTTGGGGGGAGCCCAGGAATGTGCATTTTAATGAGGCTTCCAGGCTATTCTGATGTGTGCCAAGGTATGAAGATCGCTGAGGAGGTAGATCTTACTATCCTCGTTTTACATATGAGGAAACAGAGGCTCCACAACTTCTAGGAACTCAGTCAAGCTCAGTCTGTTAACAGCTTACTCCGAATCCATGTGTCAGACTTACTGACCTGCTGGTGGTTCCCCCAGGCATCCTGCCCTGTCTCACGACCTCTGAGCCTCCCCAATGTGGTTTCTCCCACCTCCCATAGCCTGCATATCACCTACTCTCCCTTTCTGCTCAGGTGCAACCGCCTCCAGGAAGTCTTCTAGGATGTTTTCCTCCTCTTCTCTAGTGGGTTAGACTTCTCCCTGCTCCAGCTTACCCAAAGTCTAGCATGATCCTGGTCTGCTCGTGATACCCTCCCCCAAAGAGAGCATCTCTCACACTTCCTGTATGCCTAATATCAAACATAATGAGACTGTTCTGTGTGTGGTCCCTCAGCATTTCTCAAGGAGTGATAGATTCTGACTGGCAGCAAGGGGGGCATCAGGATGGTTTCATGATGGAGGGGGTAGGTGCTTGAGCTGAGCCTTGCAGAATGAGGAGAAAACGAGGGCAACCTGCCCCTTCATGCAGCAGGCGGGATTACTCAGTATTGGGTAGGTAGCAACTATGTGCAGACAGCAGGGCAAGCTGCATGGTGTCCACAACCAGTAGGTCTGTGACTCTGTCCCAACGCTCGAGTTAGGTCGGGGATTAAACTCAGTCTGGCACACACCACTGGGCACCCACTGGCTGCTGGAGGTGCAGCAGATCCAAAGGTGGACAAGGCCCTGGTTCTTCTCTTAGGAAGGGGACGTCTAGCTGTTTGAGGAAGTTACTGTCATTTTGTTGAAATGTTTTGTATATATTTGGTTGTATTTTCAAAAGTTCAAAACTTAAAATTTACTCAAATAAAATGGAAGTCTTAAATGTTGAAATTAGTGGAATTTAGCCAAGAATTCCTTTTTGATGCAAGTGAGGGGACCAGCAAGGAAAAGATGTGAGATCTGAGGAAGCTCCGAGCCTGCCGCAGGTGACGGAAGGGCCTGACCTGGCTGCCATCACGGATCCTTTTTTCTGGTGAGAAGAGAGAGGAACTTCGTGGTGGCAAGTGCCCAATTTTCTCCCCTGCCCAGTAGGGCAGGCCGGGGAGCAGCCGGGCCCCTCCCAGGGCAAGGCTGGTTTTAACAGGAGCACTGGGACCCTCAGAGGGAGCAGCTGGCAAGGGAGTTGCTGACCCCGGAAGTGGGCGGCTGGATTTCTGGGAATCGGCTCCTGGGCTGGGGAGGGGGCAAGCGTGAGGCTCTCTGTAAAGCAGAGTGTGGGAACACGGTGTTCTTGAACCATCATAAATGGGTCTCGTGTTTGAAAAGCTTTTCTCTGCACACGCATGCGTGAGAGGAATGGTGGGTGACTGGCTAGGAGGCTGAAATTTATGCCAGGTTAATTGAGTTGTTTTGTAGGAAAAGTGTGTCACCGCAGGTGTGCTGTTTCTTCTCTCCCTGGGAGGGGATGAAAGGGGTCAGTGCTGGGTCCCTAAAGTCCATTCTGGAGCAATGCCAGTCTCCTGGCAGCTGCCATCTTGGGCGTGATGGTACAGGCAACCCCGAGTGGGCAAGGCAGTGCCAGCGTCTGCGCACACAGCGGTTGAATTGGATGCATATGGCCTGTTTCTGGACTGATTGCTGGGTGTGTAGGAGCGGTCGGCCCTGCCCGAGGAGAACACTGCTTTGAGACACCGTAGGCGCAGGGCCCTGAGCCACCTCCATCAGTGTGTCCCAGGCAGAGCGAGCACTCCTCTTAGTGCCCACGGGCTCTCACAGGCTCTTCTGGAAGGAGGAAAGGAAGAACAGGGTGAGGGGTGCATAGGGTCCAGCAAGGGATAGGGAATGGGGCCCCGCCTCCCAGCCTCCTCTCTGCCTGGCCTCTCTGCTCCCTATGGCAGGTCACTTCCCCTCTTCAGGTGTCATTCTCCCTTACGTTAGCCTGGGGTGTTTGAACTAGATTATCTCCAGGGCTGAACTAGATTAGCTCACAGCCCAGGCATTTTGAGTCTGTGGTTAGAACTCCCTTTGGTGACTCTGCAGAGTTATTTTGTGCTTTGTCCTGGGTCTTCCTTTCCAGCTCTTTCATCTCTCTCTACTCCTATTTTATAATCTTATTTTTATGTCCTCATTTTCCTCCCCAACCTCCTTCATAAAGGATCGTGGAGACAGACAGACCTGGGTTTGCATCCAGGTGCCGCCGCTTCCGTCTGCATGGCCCAGGCAAGTCCTAAAGCCTCAGTTTACTCCTATGTCCAAGCAGGAATGTGATAATGTCTGTTCTCTGGTTGTTCATTTATTAAATGAGATACTTGTGTACGCTATCCAGTGTTTCATCTGGCATATAGTAAGTATATTAGATCTCTATTGCAGCTGTCATAAATTACCTGAAATTTAGTGGCTTAAAACAGCATAGGTTTGTCACCTTACACTTCTGAAGGTCAGAAGTCCAGTCTGGGTTCCGGTGGGATAAAATCTAGCTGTCAGCTGCATTTTGGGGTCTCCAGGGGTGAATCTGTTTTCTTGCCTTGCAGACGCTGCCTGCAGTCCTTGCTTCATGGTCCCCCCCCATCCCCAAAGGCAGTGATGACCAGTTAGGTCTTTTGCACAGGGCTCACTCTGACACCCACTTTTAGGGCCCTTGTGATCACATTGGGTCCCCCCTGATAATCTAGGATAATCTCTTGATTTTCAGGTCAGCTGATTAGCATCCTTAGTTTTCTCCATAACCTGACTCCCCTCTGCCATGTAACCTGATACAGTGTGCTGTATTCTCAGGTCCTGGGGATGAGAATGTGGACATCTTTGGTGTGTGTGTGTGTGTGTGTGTGTGTGTGTGTGTGTGTGTCCCTGTGTGCGCGCGCACACGTGCATTACTTCTGCCAGCCACAGTGCACATTTAATATATAATGATTTTCATTAACATCATTACTCGTGCTGTTCTTGTAAGAAGCAGCAGTGAGGGAATGCAAGGCAAACGGGCTGTGAAAGTTCTCAGAGTAGTCCAATGGGTTTTCCCTTTTAACACGCATGTCTGTGTAGAGTCAGTGGGTCGTTCCTGGGTGTGGGTTTCACCTTCCTACCAGCAGCAGAAATAGGGTACTTATCTGATTCCGTGCAGAGGCTGGAAGCTTGGAGCATTTGACACAAAAGGAAATTGTCAGATGTTTTTATTGGTCACAGCTCTTCACAGTTGGGCTGGGTCACCCTTGAAGGGAGGGAGTGCTCTGTCCTCGGAGTTATGTAAGCAGAGTCCAGGTGAGCTGGGTTGTTTGTCCCTCACCACCAGACCCAGCGGACCAGTGGAGCACCCAGGACTCTGTATTTATGGGCAACTCTGAGCTCACTGTTGGAAGGACATATTTTAGCATTGGTTGGCAGATTGGCCCAAAGGATCTTCCACTCCTGTGATGCTTTGCTAATGAATTTTTTTTTTCTTTCAAAATTCTTTTTGCTTTTCAAAAACAAAATGAAACATCTATTTAAACCCCCGTAGCTCCTTTGTGAGGGAGTGACTTCTCTGCAAGGGTGTGCTTCAATTTCCTGAGAGATTGTTGGGTCCAAATGCTGCGGTCTCCCTGAAATGACCAGAGGGCCTCTCCTTGCAAGTTATGGTGACTCTGAGGTTCAGGAAGAAGGCTGGACAGACCCACAGGTCATTGCTCGGCCCTCAGAGGTAATTTCTGATAAATCCTTGGCCTTTCATTTTCGCCAAGTACCTTGATGGAGAATTGAAATTGGTTCTCTTTCCCCAGTGCATCTTTTCACATGAACTTCAATTGCCGGTATTTCTGGCATAACCTAGTCTGTTTCCATGCCGCCCTCACCGTTTTTCATAATGAAGGAGTGTGGGAAGCCCTTCCTCGGTGAGGTTTGCCACCTCCTGCCTTGGATTCATTGCCGGAGCATATTTATGAAACAAAAGCCCAACTTAACTCTGAGGCACGGAGTTGGAATGGGGGGCAGGTGGAGCATGCGGGTGAGTTGGGAGTTTGGGGGGCACAGTGTGGTGAGGCTGGGTCTCTATCTTAAGCTCACTGCCCAGGTGATTTCTGATGCACACAAAAGTTTAACACCCATCATAAACGCACCTAGAATTCCTGTCTTAGCTAAAGAGAGGAAACCTTTACTCAGACTAAGAGGACCATCTTTTACATCATCTTCTACTCTCAACTCTGCCTCTTGCAAAAACACAGATACCCTTTTATCCGAACGGCACTAGACTTGTCATCACACTATGAACATGGCCTGAGGTTCACATCATTTTGCTTTGTTTAGGCAGTTCTTTTGCTTGCTCTGTTCTTTTTATTCTGATTGTCAGGTATGACTTAAAAATCAACCTAGAGGCACCTCCTTCTGAAAGCCTGCCCTGACTGATTCTACCAAGGAGGTAGTCACACCTCTTATGTCTGTGGCTGCCTTTCCTTTTGTCTGAGCTAGAGTATGACAGTTCATTGAGTTAGGTTGAGAGTTCCAGGTACTATTTCTGTCTCTGTCTCCCACACTATTATTCAGGGAGTAACTTGATGGCAGTTACTCTCATTCCCCCCCTCCCCAGCCTCTCTGCCCTCACCTCAGCGTCCTCATCCCCCTTAGCCCCAGGCTTTGGCACTTGGGGGTCGCTCTCTAGATATATGTGGAATGAAGGGACCACTCTTCCAGCTCTCACCTCCTAAACTTGGCCTGGTGTGCCCTCCCAGCCTCAGTGGCTGTCCCCAAATGCCCTGTTGTTGCTAGAAGCTCTGGGCGTGCCAGTTCTGTGAATCCCCAATGACAACAGAGACAGAGCAATATGCTAATCAGGGAAAGATTGTCTTTATGGAGTGCAGCTGATAAGAGAATTTGCATATTCTGGTTCATTGTTGTATTTCCAGTAAGTTACATTATTCCTTAAAGGAACTAGGGCAGAGTAGCCTGCAAAAAGGAGATTTAGTAGAAGATGTGCTTCAGGAGCCAGCTGGATCCCAGAGAACAAATCTAGGCTGGAAGCTAGAGAGATCAGAGGGAGGCAGATATCTTAGGTCCATGGAAGGAAGGTCTGACTGTTGGAGCTGCCAAAAACAAAGAGGCTTCCTCTTTAGGTAGTAAGTTCCCCATCACTGGAGGTGTTCAAGTAGAAGCCCAGAGGTTGATAGGGTGTGAGAGGCGTGGATCTCATGCATTTCAATCCCAAGGGTCACTGATTTTCTGGTTGGGCTTTTCTTCCTCCAAACCTGTGAGGTCTATACTTCTGATGAGCATAGAATTATTAACTTATTATTATTTTATTTTTTACTAATTTACTGTTTTATGTTACTAACAATAGCTTATTAGTCTTTTAGTTTCCTGGGACTGACATAACAAATGATCACACACAGGGAGACTTGAAGGACAGAAATTTATTGTCTCACATTTATTTTATTGTCTCACATTTAAGTCCAAAACTGAGGTATCAGCAGGGCCCCGCTGATGTAGGCTGTACAGAAGAACCCTTTCCTTGCATCCTCTTCCAGATTCTGGTGCTTCCTGGCTTGTGGCCACATGACACCCATCTCTGCCTCTGTCTTCACATGGCTTTCTTTTCTCTGTGTCTCTGTGTCTCCTCAGAAGGATACCAGTCATTGGATTTAAAGTCCACCCTAAATTCAGGAGGATGTCATCTCTAGATTTTTGACTGATTACCTCTGCAAAGCCCCTATCTCCAAATAAGCTCGCGCTCTGAGGTTCCAGCGGGGCATGAACTTTGGAGGGGAACTACTCAGCACACTGAAAATCGGTATAGAATGTCCTACCAGGGCTGTGTGCTCACTTTCAGTGCTACCCGTCAGGATGCTCTGTGCTCTTCTTGGGCAGACCTCCCACATCTGCAGACTGGAGCAGTGGGAATGTGGTTCCATCCAGGCCCCAACATGGGGGGCCCAGTTGGGAGGTGAGCTGACCCACATACATCCCCTGGGCACTCCTTACATCAGCTGCGGTCTTGTGCACACTGACAGGCCCCCTTCAAGGTCCCACGGTACTTCTCTGGGTCCTTGTCTCTAGGCCACAGGGCCCCAGATGGCAGCTATGAAAATGCGCCTGTGCCATCCCCAGGAGTGGCAAGCATAATTGACCACAGCTCCAGCTGTGGCCTTCTGAAATCACCACTTGCCATGCTTCCTGTGGAATGCTCCCAGCCAACACTGAGCCAAGCAGGGACACTGGGGTGGGCCTATTCTGGGAGACACAGGACAGCTCTGATGGGTGCCCTGGGCTGGAGGACTCCCCATTGACCTTGCTGAGCACCTCTCGAAGTGCACTGCAGTCTGGGACTCTTCCACGGACCACCCTACCTGCTGGTCCTCCGGCCTGCATGCGGTATCAAACCTGCATAGAAGTCTGAAATGCTCTCCCTGCCTCACCAGCTGCTGGCCCATTTTCTCTCAGAGACGCTTCACCTGTGATTTCTCTTGCACCTGCTGCTCAGAGGTTCCTGGACTTGCACTGGATAGATGTCTTAGTGTCCTTCAGAGGGACACTTCTGAGAAGCATCCTAGTGGTTCCTCACTAGCCCAGAGCAGTGACAGCTCAGTAGCCTGCCCGGTATCCACATTTTCTTCTTGCCCATCCCACCCTCCCTGCTCCTTCGCCGGATCATCCCTCTGCCCTTGAGTAAGCTCTGCTCTTAGAGAAACCACACGACTGCAAGATGCTCCATGTTATGAGGAAGCCTAGACTTCCTGCAGGTCATCTTGTATTTAAAATACAGACTTGTATGAGATTAGAACACAGCCTCCTTCGGTAGATGGGACAGTATCAGCTTTGGGCAGACTTGGCCACCATCCAGGACATATTTTTCTTCGGTGGGGAAAGGTGTGTGTGTTGGGGGAGGGGGCGGGTGGGGGAAGTTGTGCATCCTTCTGTTTTCCAATTTTCTTTTGTCTTTCAGAATTCTAGATTCCCCTCTTGTTTCTTTTTTTAAAAAAACTTTTAAAGATTTTATTTATTTATTTATTTATTTATTTATTTATTTATTTATTTTTAGAGAAGGGAAGGAAGAGGGAAAGAGAGGGAGAGAAACATCAACGTGTGGTTTCCTCTCGTATGCACCCCCCAATGGGGATCTGGTCCACTACTTAGGGATGTGCCATGACTGGGAATTGAACGGCGACCCTTTGGTGCTCAGACCGGCTCTCAATCCACTGGGCCACACTTGCTGGGGCTCCTCTTGTTTCTTTTCTTCTTCACTATGTGGCTTCCAAAGGCGCCTCTCTTTTCTATGAACCTTCTTCTCCCCCTTGCCCAAGCATCACTTCAGGCTGTCTTCCCACACCCTCCCCTCATAAATCCATTTCCTGTAGTAAGTGATTGGATCCACCACTCTTTGTTTCTAAGGTTTTCTTGCTTAGGGTGGACTGTTTGATAGGGTAGTTTTAGGTAAGCTTTACACCTGCCACTGGCCCGTCTCTCCTTCACCCACGTTCCCCTGAACTGCTCTTATTCTCAGCTTGCTCTCACTGAGATTTAGAGCTTGATTTTCCTACTTCCAGATAATTTGAGGTTTGGGAGGTCTCTGTCTTCTAGTTACATAGAAACTGTGCATTTCATTTGTTCTTCTTGTTCTTTATGGTTTCTTGGAGGCAATATCGAGAATTTGGGAGTTAAATGGCCACCATTACCTCAGCCACCTGGAATCCCCCTTGCCCCTGACATTTTTACTGCCTTTTTCATAGCACTTCTCACCCCAAACTGAGTTCCTCTGACGGTGCCGTGCCAGAGCTGGTTTGCACTGGCTCAATAAGAGCTGATGTTAAATTCTCAGGAGTTGTTCAAGCTGGCCAACTTCAAGTTGGTAGCTGGAAATTGATGATGGTGGGAGAATTTACACCATGGAAATTGGCCAACACTACAAGGGAGGGCCTTTCCCTAGCCCCTGGTGCTTATTAATCATTTACCAGCACACCACTAGCTATTTACAGTTAAATTTCTTCTCTAGCCAGTGTATTTCTTGAGGCTGTCCACAGTGCACTGCATTACTTTGCACATGGAAGGCCCCAGTGAAAGTTGGGTGAATGAAGGATACCTACTGAGTATTTCAGTTCCTTATTGCTTTGTGACAAACCCTTCCAAATGTAGTGGTGAAATAGCTGCCATTTCATTATTCTCAGGGACTCTGTGGACCAGGAAATCAGATAGGCCAGAGCAGGGATGGCTTGTCCTGCACTATGGTTTGGGGACAGTTGATGGGCCGGGTTGACTCAAATCTGAGCTTAGCTGAGACCATTGACCAGAACACTGACAGACTCCATGTGGTTTTAGCTTCTTATAGCAGGTGGCCAGGTTTTGAGAGGGAGCATCCTGAGATCCCGAAAGAGACTCTAGGTAACAGCTGGATGGCCTTCATCACTCAGTCGTAGGGGTCACATAGCATCACTCCACCATGCTCTGTTGATCAGAGCGGCCACAAGTCCACTCAGATCCAAGAGGAGGGGACCTGGACCCCACTTCTAAGGGAGGTGTATCTAAGAGTTTTGAGTCCATGTTTTGAAACTGCCATAGTGCATACGACAAGAGGCTACATTTTTGGAGCACCTCATGTTTATTTGCCAGATGCTTTATATACATCATCTCTCATTCTTCACAACTGCTTTGAAGGTATTGTTCTTACTTCCATTTTGTAGAGGAGGCAGGTTCAGCGAGGTTGAAGAGCTTGCCTAAAGTCACACAGCCATAAATCATTGTGACCTTTCCACTGAGTGACTGACTTCACTCATTTATGGAGTGTGCTGTGACGTTTGTCAGGCTGGGGGAGACAAGGATAAATTGGTCCCAGCCTTGCTTCAGAAAACACAAAACAAAGTCAGTCTGGCATACATTCGCTACTGAGCATCTCAGCAGCCAGCCAACTGTGGTTGGGTGTGAGCAGTCGTTTCATTGTGCCAAAAAGTCAGTCAAGGCCATGTGTGCTAGAGTGCTGAGTAATTGCTCTTGTCCAGCCTAATTCAGCTTCATAACCTCAAGTCTGAAGTCAGTATTGTGGAGTACTTTAAATTAGCTGTAAAATTTCAATCCAATTGCTAAACTGCCTAAATTATCAAGTTTGCTCATTGCTAGTTGAATGCATGCATAATTAATTCTTTTCTAAACTCTGGACTAAAAGCTGCTGAAACCAGATCTTTTTCTTGAATTAAATTCAAATATTATAGGGAAATCTTCAGTTTAATGATATAACCCAAAGCAGACCACAAGTTTAAAGAATTCTGAGTTGAGATCTATTTTGGGGAAGTAGGTAAGTTAGAGGGCCCAATTCTTTTAAAAGTGATATTGCATTCTTACTAACTGACAAATAGGTCTCCATTAAAGAAAAGTATGAATCATAATATTGCCATGACTATCATTATCAGGAAAAATAGCTAACATTTACTAAAATATTTTAGAATATAAGCTCCATGAGGTCAGGAGGTATCTCTCTATTCTATTACCTGTTTCACCCCCAGAGTGTAGAGTAAATGGTTGCTGGCACATAGTAGTCACTTAGTAAATATTAGTTGAATGAATATGTTAACTAATGTGATGATAGCAGTACCCATGTAAGATACAAACTTTTGTCATTCTCATTTTACAAATGAGAAGACCTTGACTTACTTGGAAAGGTAAGTTGTCTTTCCCAGGGTCACACAGCCAGGAAGTGTGAGAGTCCAGTTTTGAATCCAGATTTTTGGACTCCTTGCCCTGTGCCATAATGGGGTCCTGTCCTATGAGTCCAAGGAACCTTTTGTAACTCACTGGCCCAAGCTTTCCAAGAACATTTCTTCAGGGAAGTATGTATTCTCCTTGGCTTCTTCCTGCACCCAACCGATCCAGGAAGTTGGACTGAACTACAGTTGGTTTAGACTAATCGCCAAGGTCCCTCACCGTGTGGCTGCTACTTTTTGGGGGAGGTGTGAGCCCAAATGAAAATTGGGGTCTATCAGGGGAGAGGAAGATCAGTGCTATGTGGGAGACAAACACTGTCCACCATCCATCTGTAAAAAGTCAGTGGACAGAGGATGTTGAAGCTGTTAGGTGTATGAGGAAAAGGGTGGCCGTCCCTTTTAGGTGTGCTTTATGTCACCTAGTCTTGAGCAAAAGAAAATTGCTTGTAATTTAAGGAGCTCCCATCAGTAAATGTGCTTGCTCAGCTTCATGATTAGAATTAGCTTAGGTATAAATAGGAGGTCTTTCCAGGAGGTATCCAGCCATGTAATTGCTGGATAAACAGAGATGAAATGAAAAATAGAGAGAAATGAAAAATAGAGACATTTATTGAAGAAAATGCAAGATACAAGAAACATTGTACACAGGATGGTGACACCTCTGTCCTCTTCAAAGCAGGCATCTTGGAATCTCACACAGTTCTCCCAAATGCCATCAGCTGCCCTGTCGTACTTTCTTTTAAGTTTTTTAAATTTTTAAATTGTATTTTATTGGGTATGATACTACAGTTGTTCCAATTTCCCCCTTTGCCCCCTCCACCCAGCACCCCCCACTTCCTCAGGCAATCCCCCTACTCTTGTTCAAGTCCATAGGTTGTGTGTGTAACCTCTTAGGCTCCTCCCTTTCCTATACTGTACTTTACATCCCTGTGGCCACTCGGTAACTACCTATTTGTACTGCTTAATCCCCTCACCTCTCACCCATTCTGTCACACACCCCCATCTCTTTATCTTTAACCTTTGGTATTTTAATTATGAAGTTTCTTGGGGTGGGCCTCTTTGTGTCCACCTTGTTTGGGACTCGTGCTTCCTGGACATGTCTATTTCCTTCAGCAAATTAGGGAAGTTTTCTTTCATTATGTTTTCAAACAGATTTCCAATTTCTCGTTCTTTCTCTTCTCCTTCTGGCAACCCTATAAAGTGAATGTTGGATTGCTTAAATTTGTCCCACAGGCTGCTTACACTATCTTTGTTTTTGGGGATTCTTTTTTCTTGTTGTTCTGATTGGTTGTTTTTTGCTTCTTTGTGTTCCATAACATTGATTTGATTCTCGAGTTTATCCACTCTAGTGTTGTTTCCCTGTAAATTGTTCTTTATTTCAATTACTCTATCCTTCGTTTCTGACTAGATCATTTTTATGCTGTTGAGGTCCTCACTAAGTTCTTTGAGCATCCTTATAATCAGTGTTTTCAACCCTGCATCTGATAGATTGCTTATCTCCATTTTGCTTAGTTCTTTTTCTAGAGTTTTCATCTGTTCTTTCATTTGGGCCATGTTTCTTTGTGTCCTCATTTTGGCAGGCTCTCTGTGTTTGTTTCTATGTATTAGGTAGAGCTGCTTTGACTCCGTGTCTTGGTAGTGTAGCTTAATGTAGTAGGTGTTCTATAGGGTCCAGTGGCACAGCCTCCCCTATCACCCAAGCTGGGTACTCAAGGTGTGTTCTTTGTGTGGGCTGAGTACAGTCTCCTCTTGTAGTTGAGCCTTGGTGCTATTGGCAGATCAATGGGAGGGATTTGCCCAGGCCAGTCAGCTGCAAGGACTGGCTGTGACCACTGACCACCAACTTCTGCCCCTGTGGAGGATCAGATGTGCAGGGGCAGGGTGGTGGTGCTCTGATGTGGTCTGTAGCTGCCCACTGGGTACGCTGGCCCTGAGGCTTCCTGGGTGGAGCAGGCCAAGGTCAGCCCCACCTGTGTTTTGCCCAGGGTCACCCTACCTGAGTTGTAAAGCAATCTGAGATGGCTGCTACTTGTGCTGGGCTTGCAGATTTCCAGGTAAAGCCAAGCTGTGAATCTAGGCTGCTAGTTCTGGGCCTGGGGCTCATTGAAGCCAGCTGTTGCTTATTTGAGAGGA
The DNA here is from genome assembly GCA_004027475.1 of Anoura caudifer. Classification (NCBI taxonomy): domain Eukaryota; kingdom Metazoa; phylum Chordata; class Mammalia; order Chiroptera; family Phyllostomidae; genus Anoura; species Anoura caudifer. Next base: position 380,795 of record PVKU01000072.1, on the reverse strand, counting down.
TTTAGAAAGTTGTGAAGTATGACCCAGGACTAGGCAATCATATGGGAAAGCAACGTAAGTTGGGTGGGGGTGAGTCTCTGGGGATCTCCAAGGTGGGTCAAACAGTGTCAGCCAGGTTGATGGAATTTTAGATACGACACCAGTCTGTAGGCTCCGTGGGGGGAGGGCCCAGAAAAGGGACAATGCCCTCTGCTCACCTTGATGCCAGATACCTCAGCCTGCCCCTGTACACCACTGGTGTCCCTCAAGCTGCCAGAGGGAGTGAGTCTGAGTAGATGAGTCCATGTGTGGGTTCTTTAAAAGGAACTGCTTGGGTCTCCGGAAGTTTCTTCCACCAACTCAATCCCCACTGGTTCGTGTAGCCAGAAGTTGTGGGGACTTATCTTCCTGCTACTGGAACCCTGGACTGGGAGGCCTGGTGTGGGTCTGGGATCCTTACTCCTGAGATATCCTTCCCAAATTTTTATTCACCACACGTGGACTTGGGACCAGCCTGTTCTACATCTGTGCCTCCTACCAGTCTGGATGGATGTAGTTTCTTTAATTCTGTAGTTGTCAGACTTCCATTCAACTTGATTTCTGTTGGTTCTCAGCAATAGTTGTTCTGTATTTTAGTTGTAATTTTGTTGTGATTGTACAAAGAGGCAAGCCATGTCTGCCTATGCCTCCATCTTGACGGGAAGTCTTTAAAGCCCCCTATTGTATTTTCCTGAATCTCATTGATGGTATGAAATCTCTTCCCTTTCAAAGGTGATTTTAGTTTTGGGAAAAGCCACAAGTCACAGGGCACCAAATCTGGGCTGTAGGGGACCTGAGTCACCAGGGTGATTTGATGTTTTGCCAAAAAACTCTGTACAAGATGTGATGCGTGAGTGGGTGCATTGTCATGATAAAGCTGCCAATCACCAGTTGCCCATAGCTGCAGCCTTCTGAATCGTTGAAATAGTTTCCATGGAGGAATGTTTAAGCTGAATGCAAAATCTGATGCAGATTTGTTGCTCTACTCACTCAGTCATTTTGAATGCAACGGCCACATAGCACACATGTCACTCAATGGTGTCTACCATTCCCACAGCTAGTACAGTGAAGCCGTCCTTGTTCACACATGCACATTCCAGTCCACTCTCCTTGGCTGCTGAGTTACATCAGTATTGTGCAAACCATTCTCATTATATTAATAATGGCTGGACTTCTTCCGGACAGACTTTGTAAAATCAAGAAGAAATTTTATGTTCATCGTCTGATCACTTCTAGTTTTTTTTCTGTGAAAATTATGATTCTTTTAAAAAATAATATTATAAATGTGAATCATCTTGATTTTCTCTGTAAATAAAGACACACAGTTTTGGAGCATATTTGAAAATATGTATATCCAGTATGAATGAATTGTCCTGCATATTGAACTTCAGCTCAGTCTCTGTTTAGATGAATTCTGGCATTCAGTACCAGGTGTGTATGGGAATTATGTCTTTCCTTACCCAGAATGGTTTCTTAGAATCTGAAGACTCGGGGATCTCACCCTTGGTTCTGACTTAGTTTCACATTTGGCCAAAGATACGTTGAAGGTGTAGCACCAAATGTCTGTGACTGTGACCTTATTTGGCATTAGGGTCACTGCAGATGCAATTAGTTAGGATGAAGTCATACTGGAGTAGTGTGTTCCCTTCATCCAATATTCCTGGTGTCCTCATAAGAAGAGAAAAAGAGATGCAGAGAGACAGAGATATCCAAAGGGAGGCAGGATGGCATGTGACAACAGCGATATGTCCATAGGCCAAGGAATGCCATGGATTACCAGCTGTCACCAGAAGCTAAGCGGAAGGCACAGAACAGGTTCTCCCTAGAGCCTTCTGAAAGAACAGGGCCCTGCTTAATTTCAGACTCTGGCCTCCCAAACTGCGAGGGAATAAATTTATCTTGTTTTAAGCTCCTCGATTGTAATAATCTCTTACAGCAGCCCTGGGAAACTATTAGCATGTTGGAGGAGCAGCGGAAAGGCCAGCAGGGCTGAAAAGGAAAGGAGGTGATGGTAGCGAGGACCTAACCAGAGGCGGGTCATGTGGGTTTGGGGGCCACTGCGAGGACTTTGACTCTGAACGAGAAGGGGAACCATGGGAAGGTTTTGGGCCAAGGAGTGCCATGGCCTGGCTTATGACCTGACTCTGAGCGTCTTTGTTTCTCTAGCAAGTTGCCCAGATAGTAGCTGGCACCCAGTAAACATTAATTCCTTCCTTCCATTCACAGATGGGGCTTCTCCTTTGGTGGTTTTAGAATGCGTGCGGTGTGGCTGGGAGAAGGAAACGTGACTAGGTTCTAGGATGCGGAGGATGCCCTGATAATTATCATATTTGGTCGATAAAAAATACGTTTTTTAAAACTTGGATGTCTGAAGGCATTTTTTAATGGCAGGGCAGTTTTTGTCTTAAAACCTGTAGTCATTGTTTTGTATTTTGATTTAAAAATTGTGTGTTTTTAATGGAAGCTCGTAAGGTATTGATTTGCGGATCTTGATGTGGCTGATGGATCTTATAGATAAGCCTTCATTCCTTCTCAATGAGGCTTCCAGCACCGGATATCTGCAGGCAAGTTATTATGGGGAAGCATCGATTTTTGCCTAATATAATATGCCTATTCTTTGAGAAATGAAAACCATGACAAATGAAAAACCATTTTTCAAAGTGACTTTGACTCTTATAGTTTATGATCCAAAAATGAAGCCTGGGTGAAGGGACCCTATTTTCTGTGCTACATACAGTATATATTTGGCTCCACATGCAAAGGAGTGCATTTTGAGAAGGAGCCCTTCGTAGGCCCACCGCTTCTGATAACGGGTGGTTTTCATTCTCTCCAAAGTGCTCTGCGGTCCACAGCGCTTCTCCGCTTGGCACTGCAGAGCACCAGCCTCCTGCTAGGGCGAAAGGTTCATGTTACATCTCACAGATGGGGGGACACAGGCTCAGAGAAGCAGAGCCTCTCTCCTGTGGTCACACACTAGGGTGCAAGGTGTGTCCAGTAGGACTGCACGTTCAGTGACCTGAAATAAGACAAATGAGAGTTCTCAGGCAGAAATGGATGGAAAGCCACATACTACTGTTGCTATGGTAACAGAATGAGAGCTAAGAGCTGGGGGGGCAGGACAGGGGTGGGGCCCCTCTGAGTCCCAGCTCCCTCTGTAACACCAGCTGGGTAACCTCAGTTCACCTGCTCAACCTCTCTGAGCCTCTCTGAAGTGGGAGAAATTGTCCCCATGCTGCCACCTCCTCAGACCACATTCCACAGGAGATAATAGAGAAAGTGCTTCATAAATTGTGAAGGGCTCATCATAAGCCAGAGGTAATTACTGTGCAGATAAGAGCTTTGATTGTAGAGTCCATAACTTCTGGAACATTAATAACTGTAATAGCTCCTTTTTTTTTTTTTTTACTAAGCCATTACTGTGTGCCTGCTGCTGTGCCTAGTGCGTCCCATGAATTATGATGTTGAATTCTATTGATGGTCCTATGAGGTAGGCGCTAGTGTTAGCACACCCATTTTGCAGACAAAGAAACTGAGGCTCAGACACATGATAACTTGAGGGTAATGCCGAGGATCACACTGCTGGTAAAGGGGAATTCGAATTGGGCCCTACTTGGCTTCAAACACTTGTGAGCCTCAACTCCCTGCATTGGAGCGATAAGGGGGTCCTGACACAGGCTGGCACGAGCCCACCATTTCAGATGATGGAAACATCTCTAGGAAGGAAGCATCAGGCCCAATGTCACCCAGAGCCAGGGGCTCAGAGAGGATTTCAACCCAATTTTGAGGGTTTCTTCTTGCCTTTTCTGCTACCAAGTCATTATCTGCTTTTTTATTCCTGCTTGCCCTGGAGAAAGTCTTTTTTCCCTGTACTATATGAAAATCACAGGATGGATTGGCAAAGAGAAATTGACAATTTCTCAAATGTAATATGTGAATTTTCTTTTAATTTGGGATTTATAAAAACCATAAAAGACATTTTTGGGACAATTAAGAAGCTTGAAAGTTGTATTTTGTCATAATATTATTTAATGAATATTACTTTTTGAGTTGTATAGTGGTATTAGATGGAGTGTGTCCCTATTTTTAAAAGATACATCCCAAAGCATTAACGGGGACGTGGTCTTAGGTTTGCAGCCTATGCTCAAGTAATTCAGGGGGAAAGCAGAGAGAGAAAGAGGCAAATATGGGAAAATATTAATGACTGATGGATATGTGAAAGGTATAGGGGTGTTAATTGTACTATTCTTTTAACTTTTCTATAGATTTGAAAAATTTTAAGTAGAATATAGCAGTGGAGGGAAAATAAATCAGGGGGCTGAGGGAGGATTGCCATTTGCTGACCACCTTTTGTGGGCCAGGCTCCAGGCCAGGCACTGGCGTGAGCCATCTTGCTCATCTCTCACAACTTCTCTCTAAGGCAGGTGTCATCCACATTTGCAAATGGCCCGACAAAGCTCAGACAGTAGGTAGCCTGCACAAGGTCACCCAGCAGGTGAGTGGGGACTGCAGGCCCACTGGAAGCTTTCGAAACTTCCAGCTAGACCACAAATGAAAGCTCCTTCCTCCCCAGCCCTTCGGCTCTTCCTCTCCTGTTTTTTTGGGGGGAAGGGCATGCATACAGTAGAACTTACGCTTTATGTCCGAACAGGAACCTTAAAGGCTCAGTAAAAAAGAAATGCCCTTCACAATTGATCAAGGCCCTCAATCAGAACCAAGGAAAACAGGAACTCTAAGTGTCAAGAGCTTCGTTCTCTGACGGGAGTCCCCACAAGAAAGAGAGTTCTGGAAAAATAAATGTTGACATTTGACACCATAGGAGCACCAATTTTAAAAGGCACTTTCAACCAAAATTGACTTCACAAAAATCAATATTGAAAAAATGAAACTTGGATTCCCATGAAGTATCAGTCTCTAGATGTTTATTGACTTGGGTAAATGTTGGCATTATACAGCCTAGAATTAAAATAATGGAACTTTAGAGCTAGACAAGACTTTGGAGATCATCCTGTTACCTGCTAATATCTCTTTCTGGACTTTGGTTAGCTGGGCATAATTATCTGGGGATAATTATGTTTAATTATCCCCTCTTAAACTGTTTAATTTTATAACTCTCCCCCAAATCTTGGTACCATGGACACAAGTTGTAATAAGTATTTTATTTTCAGAAAGTAGAGCTAGGCTAGGCTTAAAACAGAGGCGGAAACTGGCCTGATAAGGAGAGTGACTGGTCTGAGGTCACAGATTTGGGCTGGGAGCTGGGCTGGGAGCCAGGTCACTCACCACTGCACCACACTTCCTCCTCTCCTCCTTTCTCTTCTGGACTCCCGCAGTCATGTTGAGGGTAAAGGAGTGAGGAGTGATTAGCTATGGCTTGTTCACCAGAATTTGCTGGTGAGGTGGGGGCCATGTTAATCGAATGTCAAGTGGTGGCGGGGAGGAAAGGAGGGAGGGAGATAGGGAAGGAGAGTTATACTATTTTCCTTGGATGGAAGCATCTTTTGTTATTGTTTTAGGATAAGCTGTAAAATAGGCCATTAAATAAGAAATACTGTTATTTCATCCTAACATACTTTTATCTGACTAATTAAATACCACACACAAGCCCCCAACTATTACAATCAAACAATCTCCAGAAAGTCAAGATTACAAAGATAGTAGGAGACTAGTAATTATGCTGAGTCTGGCTCCCCTTCTGAGGGGCCCTATCATTAAGCCATTTAGAGGGATCTTGTGGAGTAAAGGTTGATGCCCTTCATGAGGTCTGAGAACAGAGATCCTGGGTCTGAGGTTTGTTAGCCCCAAAGCCTGACTGATATGGGGACACGGGTCTTTGATGTGAGTAAAGGACACATCTTTTTAATGATGGCAAGAATTAGAATAGCAGCTACTTTTTTGGAACACTTTATCTGTGCCAGGCACTGGGTTAAAATTTTTAAGTACTTTTTTCCTTTTAGTTGTCATAGACAACCTGACAGGATGGGCGCTATCCCATTTCATAGATGAGGAAACTGAGGCCAGTAAGGGAACTGGCTCAGGGTTACACAGCCTGTGGGTAATGGAGCCAAACTGGACACAGGTCTGTCTGGCTGTGAGTCCAAGTCTCGCATAGCAATGATGGTCCCCATGTTTCTTAGCCTCACCCCCTTCCATGTCTCTCATGTCTGTTGGCTTACAGTTTGCCAAGTATGTTCAGCGTGGCCTCCTAACCAACCCGTCACACAGCAGCCCACTCAGGGATGACCTCGTGAACAGCGCAGCTCCCGCACTGAGCCTATCCCTGCTGTGACTTTAGCACTCGATTTTCTGAAACTGTTTTGGGGTCACAAATGATTTGGGTCTTCTCCATTTACCGGAGGAGAGGTCAGGATTTTGAGGTAATCTAATCAGAGAATGGAGCCCAAAGAAATCCATTTAGAACCGGAGTGATCTGATCGTTCAAATAAGCCAGAAAATCCTATCTCCCTTGTTGCTCCTTCTGCGGAAGGTTGGCACGTTTGCACGGGCCTCAGCGGTGTGTCTAATGTACATGCTTTCATTGTGAGTTCAACAAGCACAGGAATGTACCCAGGAAATCAGGAATCACAGAGGCCCTTGGGGCCCCAAAGCAAGCAGTGTTGCTAGCTCTCCATAAACTGCAGTGGTAGCCCTGCCTCCGGAAATTCTTCTCACACTGCCGTTTATTTTGCTGACCCCCACCTCCTTCAGGGCACGGCCTGAGTCTTCCTCACCTTGGTGACCCCAGAGCTGTGGCCTGTGTGTGTTTAGTTTCCAGCACACATGTTTGACAGAAACTTGCAGCCATCCATCGTAAAGAGGATTTGTTGTGGGGACTTGGGATGTGGTTTAAATGCAACGCAGGACCTCCTGACGACTCCAGGTCCCACGCCTTCAGACTGAGTGGAGAGGGGCCCCGAACTGACGCGCAGTACCGCAGTACCTGGGCAGGACGTGTGGGCATTGACAGTGAAATGTGCTGTCAGAGCTCTGCGTTTTGAGAGTGGAGAAATGTAAAAATGCCTAAGTCGGAAACTTTACTTAAACATTTAGAAAATATATTCATATATCAATACCTCACTTACTCAGAGGACATGGGCCCAACCACCTCACCTGGCCAGGAAGACTTCTGTTAAGACCCATTCGCTTTATGAATGGGACCTCTGCTTAGGGCTTCGCTCTATGCCTACCTGTGCTTGTTTTGTACATTGTTCTCACCAGCAGTGTTATATTTGGTTTCCAGTCCAGAGCAAGCCAGCCAATGGGGTGTAGATGTTGGGCTGATGGAGGCAGAGAGCTAGCAAACTACTGTATGCACCATTTATTAGTACAAAGCACTGGAGCACAGAAGTAAACCCTCCCAAGGCCACAGAGCTCATAAATGGCAGAACCAGGATTCAAAGCCAGGCAGCCAGGCTCCTGAGTCAGTTCCTGACTACAGCTGTTATTCTGGAAGCAGTAATTGCCTCTCCCTCACAGAGCTGTTTAGAGGGAACCGAACATGTGCGAAGATGCCTTGCACAGTTGCGAGCAGACACCAAGTGGTCTGGACGGGGGCTGAGTACATACAGCTCTATCTGCTTAGGAGAGCAGGAAGTCCACAGTAATTACTCCTGGAGGGTGAGATTGGAGTGAAGGAAAGCAGGGAGGAGCTTGCTTTTCCTACTTGACATGTTACTGTGTTGTTGGAATTTTCTACGGGCACGGGTTGTTGCCTCAGCTCTTTAGAAAAGGGTTCTCGGAGGATAAAGCATTATAAACAGTAAGAACGTGGCTAAAACCTGCAAGCACGTCTAAATGTATATTGTCTTTTTAAAATGGGTCTATTGAAAGTATACACTTGAGTTTTCTAAAAATCCACGCCCGTGGAACAGCTGATGCTGTTTCACGGTTCCACTGTGGACGCTGGCAGTTACTGTGCCGAGGTGGGTTTGTAGTCTTCCTTGTTTCCGCAGCAGCTCTCTCACCAGGAGTGACCCTTCTTCACACCTGCGAGGGCTGGACCTGTCATCTGGTTCGTCCAGACGGACGTGAATGGTGCATTCTGGTGCATCCCCGCCTGCTAGGGTCTGGCAATTCAGAGGTGAACTGGACAGCATCTCTGCCTCAGGAGCCCATCACCTGAGGGGACAGAGCTGGGCTGCCAGCAGAGGGCGGAACTGAGAAGCAAGCCTGGGGGAGGGATTCTTCTGCGGAGGGTCGGGGAAGCGGGGGTGTCAGTTGAGCCTAGGAGGAGAAGAATTTTGATAGGGCCACAGGGCAGAGAGCTGTTCTGGGCTGAGAGAACAACAGATGCAAAGGCAGGGATGCTTGTTATTTACCCTAAAAGTCTATTTCTGGGCAGTGAAATCACTGAGACCTGTATTAAAAAGAGCCAGCCCTGGATGAACTGAGTTTAGAATCTCAATTTCTGGTCAAGTCCTATAGGGCTGATCTTCATCTCTTCCCTCCCTCCCTCCCTCCCTCCCTCTCTTCCTTCTTTCCTTTCTTTTCCTGTTTTTAGGGTTCCAGGAATTGTTCTAATCAGCTGTAATGAGACACACAGGCATGGAAGAAATGACTCCCAGGAAGGAAGGAGTTCATACTCTCAGCCCTGTGGAAACCAGATGCACAGCCAGGGTCACAAGGGGAAGCCCCATGGTTGAACTGGAGGCAGAAAATGTGGGCATGAGCCTTTATTGTGTTTTGCATGGCAGGAGGATATGAGTGGCCAGAGAGTGAGCGCCCAATAAAATGGTTGGGGGTGTGGGCTCTGGATTGGTTTGTATATGAGAGGCCCACAGGGTAGTTGTTTCCTGTCTCTCAGAACTGGCTAACCCTGGGAGGGGCCGTCCTCCTAGACCCAGCCAGGTCTCAGGGGTCAGCATCAGAATACAGCCGATAAAAGACCTCCCCCTTCCTCTGTCTCCTCCTTTCCTTCCTTCCTCTTTTTCCTCCTTCCTTCCAACTTTAAAACATGTCACAACATATTTCAAACATACGGTAAGAAGAAACAATATAGCTATAATATAGCTTATACCTGCAGCTCAGATTTGAAAAGTGTGAATATTTTCCCTCCAGATCTCATTTTTCAAAGAACTAAAGCATTGCAAATGCAGCCAGAGCCACCTCTTTCCCCTTCCCCAAGCCCATTTCCCTCCCTTCTTCCTTCCCCGGAAAACAACTGTCTGGAAGTCAGTTGTATGTTTTCCCATCGCTATTTTTACATTTTACTACAGATGTACATGTCCATAAACAATATATAGTATTTTTAAAGCTTTATGTAAACATCATACTGTACCTAACATTCTGCATCCCAATTTGTTATACTCATTTTAGTTTGTCTTTTAATAGGTGGTTTTAATTGGTTTATATTTATTGTGATTGCGGACATATTTCCACCATCTTATTTTGGGTGTTCCTTCTGTTACCCCCTTTTTTTCCCTCTGCTGTCGTAATACCTTAACATTTTAGCATACATTCTAAATTATATTTCTTTTTCTTCCTAAAATCAAAAGCTATTCAGCACTTTTCTCTTCTACTGAATCAGACAAGAATTGTAACAATGTCAAGCAGCCCACTAAATCTCGGCTCTGTATTTTCTATTGTTTCCTAGAATTTTGGTTCCACTAATTAAACAACATTTTTAGTTACTGTTTTTGTTTTTGTTTTAATTTAGTAATTAAATTTGCCAACAAGTCTTGCCGATGTTCTTGCCCACCATTGTTTGCTGGCATGCCTTTCCCTCTTCTGGGTGCAGTTCTTGCCAAGTTCATTCATAAGTTGTATTCAGTGCATAATACGGTGGGGGTCACGGATGATCAACTCTCTTCATATTTGGATGTCTTAAAATGTCTCTGTTTTCCCCTCACTCTTGAGTAATAGTTTATCAAGGTATAGAATTCAGGGCAAAAAGTTACCTGCCTTCAGAACATTGTCTTTTGGATCTCTTGTTGCTGGTGAGACATCTGCTGTCCATCCGGTTGTTGACTCATTGTAAACTGACTTTTTCTGGCAACTCTGGAGCCCTGTGGCTGGAACCAGCTTACTCTCGTTTCCATTGTATGCTCCTGGCCAAATCAAGTCACAAGGCCAGCCCAGATTCCAGAGGTGGGAAAGTAGATTCCACCTCTGATTGGGGAACTGCAAGTCCTGTTACAAAGACTGTGAGTGCGGAAAAGGCTGAATAATTAGGGCCACTTTTGCACTGAATGCATTGCTTTGTTTTGCATCCTTGTCTTGCCACCCTGAGCGTGCAGCTTCGAGTGGTCTGCAGTGCCCGGCGGCAAATGGTAGAACTTTGCTCCAACTTTTCCCACGAGCAGCGGAGGCTGTTTGCGGCCTGCTCTGCTTCACATAGGGAGCTTGGCTCTGACTCCCCATCGCACTGAGTAGGGCTCTGCCCCTGGCTTTTCTTCGTCTCCACTTCATGCATCGTAGCTTTTGTTGTTTCCTTGAGAATTTCATTTTCTTTTTAAACTAAGGTTATATCTTTAAATTTTCTATTTTTGTCTTTTAGCCATATTATTGCTCTGTGTTTGGCAGTGAGGAGGAGGGGACCTCAGAATGTGAATTTGATTTGCAATATCTACCTTGGCTGGGATTTCTGTTTACCTTCTTCTTAAAACTGTGCTTGTCACATTCTTCAGGCTACAGATGAGGTGGTGACAGCTCTATCACAGTGTACATAATTGTGATAGAACAGAAGCTCAGAATCTCGTGGCAATGGGGCCTTCCAGTGCTTTAATCCCTTCAATACCTGCCCTACAGGTGGGCATCTGATGCGTGGTCATCTCCAGGTATGGCTGGCCAGCCACTTCTTCATCGCTTCTCTGAATAGCCCTGGGTTTTTAAAAGTTGTTGTTCTTCGGCTGCTATCTGCTGCCTGTAGTTTCTTTGCCCCTCCCCCCATTCTGGTCTGCTTTTTCCTTCTGGAATGAAAGAAATCACACCAGATTTTTTGAGAACCCACCAGAGTGTGGGTTCTACTTTTGAGAACCACCAGAGTGTGGAGAACCCACCAGAATGTGGAGCCACAACTGGGCACCACCTCCCCCACCCCCACCCATAGTGAGCTTCTCTCCAGGCTGCTGAACGGCCGCAGGTTTTTGTAGCCTGGATGGGCAGGGTTTGATGACCCTCCTCTCCCCGCTTGCCCGCTTCCACAGACACTCTGCACATTTCCCCCTCTCTCTCCTAGGCAGGGTCTGGATGGAGCCTCAAAGGTGCATTTAATTGGATCAACCAGAAACCTAGCAGGTCTGTTCCCTATCTTCCTTGATTCTGGGACCCATTCTCCTATAGGTGCATCTGTGAACTACGTCATAAAGTGAACTTACATGACTCCTTGGTCAGCCACTATTCATTCATTCATTCATTCATTCATACCTTGGGTGCACCAGGGATGCAGCGGTGAACAAGACTGCCATGAAATGTGGGCTCTAGTGTGGGGAACAGATGTAGTGTGACCGTGGCAATGAGGGCTAGTGACTATCTTGGCTTTAAGATCTTCAGCACCAATATGGTGAAGGGTACATAGAAGATGCTCAACATTATGTATTGAGTCAGGGAAAGAATGATTGGCTCCTGAGAGGCAGGAGGTCTGGACTTAGCACCATCCCTGTAACCAATTGGCTGTAGGTCCTCAGGAAAATCACTTAATCTCTATGAGCTTTAGTTTCCCATTTGGAAAGTGGGTATGATCATGTTTGCCCTGTTGTTACAGGTGACTGTGAGTCAAAGGGAAACCGTCACACATCTTTGTAACCTGGAAAGGTGCTTACATCAGGAATCTCATCACTAGCATTATCATGACCGTTACTGTTGTCAGTACTGATACCCAGTTAGCATTCAACAGAGGCATATATAAGGGACAGCCTTCCAGTGAGTGGCTCCAGTCTGTGAAGATATTGCCAAATATAGGCAACCAACAAGCAATTCCTCAGGGTCTGCACTGTGCCCAGCCTTCTGCACATTGCAGACAGAAGAGCGAAGCTTGAAAAACATAATCTTCTGGAACAAAAGGAAACATGAGGAACCTAAAAGATGGCAGGTAGCCATTATAGCCAGAGGAAGGAGAAAGGTGGGCTACAGAGAAAGACTCTGAGAACTTTGGAGAGTCTGCAGTCTTAGGGATTTCATAGACCTCACCGATGCCCTGTCCTGCAGAAATAGTTGCTCAGCAAAGTGAAGGAATAAATGTGTGTGTGTGTGTGAGGGGGGGGGGGGGTTGGAGGCTGGGGGCTGCAGGAAGGTTGTTGAGTAAAGCTCCTTGGCAGAAAAATGAGCTGGCATCTCAAACTTTAGCGTGCCTCTGGATCATCAGGGATGCTAATTAAAAATAGGACCAGCACTGGAGATTTCTGTTTGGAGGTCTGGAATAGAGGCACTGAAGTCTTTGAAAAACACCACCCTGTGCCCGGGGCAGGCCTCCATGCCCCAGCTTCCAGTTGTCAAAACCCAGCCAAACAGAGCTCCTTAAAAATGCACTGAACACAATGAGAGCACAAATCTGAATCAGAGGCAATATATTCGAACAGAACAGGATGTTATTTTTGTGCATATTGGTGGGAAGGTTCTTGGGCTTAGTGAACCAGGGTTGAGTCTGTTGCTCCACGATGCTCTAATTATGGTCCCTGAAGCTTTTGAGGGAAGAAAAACCAGAATATTCTTTCTGAAGATCTTGTGTGCTACCCTGGAAGGTCTGATTTGCAAAATTAATCAGCTTTGGACCGGTTTCTTACCCTGAACTGTTTGGGGGTTTTGGAGCTGCAGTTAAAGAAAGCATGGGTAGGGGTAAATACTTTCTTCTCTGGTCCTTGTTCCCAATGCATTGGCTTAGCTCCACCGAGCTGCCGGGCACAGGGCTGGGATGAAAAAATCCCGGACATTATCTTTTCCTTTGAGGGGAGACAAGAAAAGCAGACACAGCTGGCATATGAATAGGAGGGAAGGATGTGTGGTTGGAAAGCGTAGTAAGGGGTCTTGAGAGAATAATACCAACCCTGGGGAAGCTGGATGGAAAATCAATCACAACATTTCTAGGAATAAATTAGTCCCTAAAAAGTAATTAGAAATATTAAATTCTCCCTCTCTCCAGCATGAGTGGACATTGGCCACGGAGGAAACACAGTGGAGAAGTCATTCCAGACCAAGTTGTCTGCTGGAGAGGATCCACTTGGATCTTGGTTGCAGCAGGCAAGAAGGAGGTTGCTGGAAGCACTCCTTACAGCCACTGGGGGTCTTGATCATCTTCCTGAAACAGCGAATGTCTTGGCAAGTGAAATGAGGTGCGCTGCGTGAAATAGGCCAGAGAGAGCAGGGGTATTTATATATATGCAGCCCATTCTTTCTTAGTCTACACGTATTAGCATTTTTATTAGCAACAACAGTAACAATCATTCTGGCAGCAATCTCTTGTATTTGCTCAGTCCTGGAGTTTCCAGAGCCTGCCATCACCCAGCGTCTCAGCGGTCCCTCCCTACAGCTCTAGAGGCAGGTGGAAAGGGAATCCCTGCCTTTTATGGGACAGGAAGCTGAGTCCCAGAGGGGCTACCCAGCTGCATCCAAGGCCTTGCCTGCTCTGACTGTGGGACCCTGGACTCTCCACTGTAGACTGTGGCCCCCAACTTTATTGACCCAGTGGCTGTTTGGGGGTTGCTAAAGAAGGTAGAAACTGGGGCAGGTGCAAGGAAGTTTGCTAAAAGAGAAACCAAGCATCTCTATGAGAGATTTGGTTCCCTTTCCTCCATGTTTCCCCTTTCCTTAGAGTTAATTAACAATTGCGAATTGTTCCCAAGTGCTTGCACAGGTTTGTTTGTGCTTTATTATTAGTGTGAGGAGTATTTTCTGAGTGATATGAGAAAAAGCAGTTGTTCGAGTAAAATCCTCCTATAACCAACCCAGCAGCCCAACCAGGGGCCTTCCCGGTAGCTGGATCATTGTATGATGGGGCGTTACTGGAAGTCACGTTCCCAGGCGGCCTGGGAGCAGGGAGGCCCTGACAGCCCCTGTCCTGGACAGCCACACCTGCACGTTTGTCCATCTGTGAGCATGCTGAGCACCTCCTGGTTCAGCCTCACCCTAGGGGACTTACCATCTCTCATGGGAGATGTGGACGACCCAGGAAATGCTTGCAATGACCAGCCCTGGGCCCACACTGGCCTTGACAGAGCTTTTACGGACCACGGCGATGTGAGAAAAATAGGGATGTTTTTCCCTGAGCTAATGTTAATTTCAAGGAACATACTTGACTTTGAGGTGGTGCTCTTCTCTACCTCGCCCTCCTCCTTCCTTGTTATCATGTCCTTAAAAAAATTAAATTGTAGTGTTAGAAGGTGTTAGGGTTTGTTTGTTCATTTTCTTTTGTTATTTAATGTCCTTGAAAAAAAACCTGACAATCTGCAATGACATCCTGATCTGCTGTTGCTGTTGTTGTTGTTGTGTTTTGTGGGATTGTGTGTTTGATGGAGCCAGGACCCTGGGCACTGCTGTTGCTGATGATGTTCCAGAAGTATGTACGTGGTGCTTGGGTGCAGGGAAGAGGTAGTCAATCCTGTATATTGGCATCAGGAAGGATTTGGGGCAGAAAGGGACGTCTGAGCTGAGCCTTGGACAGCGAGGGGAGAGGGTGCTCTCCAGGGAAGAGGGGCATCCTGGGAAGAAGGGCCGGCCAGTGAGTGAGGGCAGGTGGAGCTGAGATGCTCCTTAGAATGCTGCCTTCCAGCCTGAGGAGGGAGTTTGGGCTGGGAGAGGTGAGGCCCGCAAGGTGTGCGTGGGCCCATCTGGGAGGCCACGTGTGTCAGGTGAACGAGTGTGAACTAAGTGCTTTTGGATGTGGAGGGCCAGGCAAGCCTTTGAGCTGAGAGTGACATGATCAGCTTCTCCTTTAGGGAGATCACTCTGGAGAGAATGTGACTAGCAGGGCGGGAGGGAGCAGGCCTGGCAGCAGAGGGACCTGCCTGTGGTCCAGGGAAGAGATGAGGAGGCCAGACAGGAGCACATGGCAGTGGGGGCACAGAGGATGGCATGTTCCACAGCTGCTTAGCAACTAGAACCTTCAGGAACTGAGGCTGGGTGGGTGTGAAGGGTCATGCAAAGCTGGCATCTAGGAAGGTGTCAGGTTTTCTGGGGACCTGTAGAGGGGAATGTTAGTGCTAATAATGATGAAGATATCAATAACAATAATAGTGATGACCGATGCTTACTGAGCCCTTACAGGTACTGACCACCTGCTGGACGCCATTCCTCTGTGGAAGGCTTCCAGAGAGAAAGCAGCTTTCTTAGACTCTGAATCTATAGCCTGTCTCTCACCTACCATGTCTGCATTGGTCCTCCTGGGACACTCACTGGGTTTAAGGAGAAGGTGTTAAGTCCAGGTTTGGGCCTGTGGGTCACTTGTATGGGGACACGCAGTCTGGAGCCGTGAGCAGGTAGCAGGGATGGAGGAAGGAATTTAGGGCCATCACCCGAGGAAGGTGCTGATGCCGTAGGAGGGGCGAAATTGCTGAGAAACCCTGCCTGGGAAGACGGGCTTTGCCCAGCAGAGAGAAGTGGGGCTGCCCTGCCTTGCCCGCCCCCCATACCTCTCCTCCTAGCTGTGATTTGGGCGTTCAGTTCTATGTCTCCTGGGATCATTGAAATGAGGAAGGGAGATTTCAGGGGCATCTTGGCCCTTTCTTTTCCTTTTGTTTTTTCTTATGCTTTTTGTATGGATGATTTCAGAAACCTGTCACAGTAGGAAGAGAGGGATAAACAGCCTCTGTGGAGCCATCGCTCAGTGTCAGCAGTTACCAAGCATGTGCCTGCCTCCTTCTCAGTGAGCCTCCCGGCCTTCAGACCCCTGCACCCAGGTGGGCTCTGCTTTGGAGCCCCGTCTCTGCCCGCCTCTCCTACCGCCGGCTCCGGCTGGTCTGGGCTGGCGGAGCCTCAGCTTCCTCTCACAAGGTCTGGTTTGTGTCCTGGGTTTACATCTGAGCCTCCTTGGACTGGTTGCACCATGTCTGTGTGACCTGCACCGAGCCCGTCAGCACTTGCTGTGCATGGTGTGTGAGGGGCCTTGGGCCACATGTGCCATAGGATGGGGGCCACCTGTCAGCCTGGCATTTAAGGTGCGACACTATGAATGTTTGTGTTCCCCCCAAATTCGTATGTTGAGACCTACTCCCTGATATGATGATAACAGGTAAGGCCTTGAGAGGGGATTAGGTCATGGAGGAGCCCTCATGAATGGAATGAGTGTCCTTGTAAGGAGACCCCAGAGAGTTCTCTCACCCCTTCTG
This sequence comes from Anoura caudifer, assembly GCA_004027475.1. Lineage (NCBI taxonomy): Eukaryota > Metazoa > Chordata > Mammalia > Chiroptera > Phyllostomidae > Anoura > Anoura caudifer. Next base: position 364,524 of record PVKU01000072.1, on the reverse strand, counting down.
CCACATGAGGACACAATGAAAAGGTGGCCATCTGTGAATCAGGAAGTAGTCTCTCATCAGACACTGAATCTGCTGGTGCCTTGATCTTGAACTACCCAGTCACTTAATCAACTGTGAGAAATAGGCATTTGTTGGTTAAGCCACACTGGTGGTGTTCATTATGGCAACCTGGACAGACTGTGGCGCAGGCCATTTGTAATTTAGCCCCAGTCAGCTCAAAGGAAATTCACAACCCTCTCGCCCTGCATTGAAACTCCAGGAATACACTCATTTGCTGGGACAGTTTATTGTGTTTTAACTTTTCTGTTGTCTATTTGGCCAAATCATCAAGCACCTGGACCTCTTTTTAGGGTGGAGCTTTTTCTGCTGCGGAGGGAGGCCTAGGGCTCCAGTTGCAGGTCCTCGGTGGGGCTGGCCCATGTCGATAAGGAGGACCACCGTTGTCATGGCAAACCACCTCCCCAGCCCTCGTGTCCTGGCTGCCACTCTTCTGCAGAGCTACAGAGCCCTCTGTTGAAAGAAAATTTTCTAGGTGCCCAGTGCCTAAAATCTGCAGAAGAGAACTCTCCTGGTTCAACGGTGGTGGAAGAGTGGAGCCTGACTGGTGGGTGGGATCATGTCATGTCGGTGCTTTGAGGGGTCTGCGGAAGAGCTGAGTTGGAAAACCCTACGGAGTCCTCACCCTCGAGGCCCCACCCAGAGCAAGAATCCCCCGAATCTCTCACCGCTGCTCCAACAACTGATGCTGCTGTCCTATCTCGCGCCCAGCTTGGCAGCATGGAGCAGAGCTCTAGTTCAGAGGCAGGCCCAAAAGAGATGGTCTAGGCATGGCTCTTGTCCTCAGGTGTGGCCTGCTCCCAGGGGCAGGTGCACCAGCCGTGGCAAGAGCCAGCTGGTTAGTAAAAGGCAGAGTGGAACCCACACGGGGGACATGTGTGCGCTGTGACTAAAGAAGAAGGTCCTATCCACCCCACAGGACTGTGGGGGCTCTGAAGCTGAGGAGGATCATAACCCCGCCCCACAAATTAACTGTGTCCGTGATCACTGGATGAGCCCATGCATCCGCCAGCCGTGTGGAAAAGCACTCCAGGCCCTGGAATACCGGCTGCATCCGAGCCCCTGGCTGGGCCCCGCCACCACAGCCAAGAGTGAAAGTCCCCCTCCCCTCCCCAGGTAGATCTCTTACACAGAGATGGGTGGTTTGCTGGTTTAGGGATTTTTTTTTCTTTTTGCACATGTGAAGTTTTAGTTTTTCAGTAAATAGTAGTTAAAACTAACATACACAAAGAGATAACAATGCCACGTTTTAATTTATTTATTTCAGCTGACTGCATCAGCCAGCCTCCTCGTAAATTCCTTTGTTGCCTCCTGTTGTGAACTGCATTAACAAGCATTAACAATACATCTCCCCGTGTGATTTTACATCCCTTCTGTTTCTAGAGAATGTGGGGAATTCAGTGTGGGTGGGTGTCAGGACGGGCTATTGTGTACTCTGTACCTGGAATGTAGGGGCTGGGTTTCCTGGGCTGTGGAAAATTAACACAGTCCTTTCTTCCTCCCAATTCAAAAGCCTCCTCCTCTAAGAAGCCAATTCCAGTCTCTTTAGTCCTGGTCATTGACCTTCCTAATTTCCCCCCAAGAAATCCTTAAAGCAAGGTGGACAGATGATGTCATCAGAAGTGCCTGCTCCAGTGCTCGGCATTTAGAGGTGTTCGTAAGTGAGCACTCGTTCCTGCTCTCCCCCAGTCATGCGCCGTTCCCCTCTCCTGACATGGTGTCCTTCTTCCTTCCTTCTCTGAGCATAGTGCTGGACGGTTCCTTGTCTGTGCCATCACCCCAGGTGACTCAGGGAAGTGCTGCCACTTCATCCTTGGTGCCCCCCCAACTGGGCCTCATGAGGTCAAGGGTAAGTGCATTGATAGGCTGGCTCCAGACCCATCTCTTCTTCTGCCATGTGTCCTTGACTTCGTTAGCTAAAACTCTCTGGGCCTGTTTCCAAATCTGTAAGTGGGGATGCCGCGAACATTCAGGTACCTGAGATGATGTTTGTGTAGAGTTTAGGATTTGCCTGGCCTATGAGGAGTCTCCAGAGTTGAGAACTATTATTATTATTATTTCTGTTGTTGTTATTGCCACCCTAGTGGGCACTCAGTTCATGTGTCTTATCCCTGGGGTGTTGTTTGTGGTTGCAGAGTTCCTGGTGTAAAAATAAAATTCGGTATGCTCTCTTGTTATGCAGGAGAATCCAGCACATTCTTTCGTGTTTTAGAACAATGTGAATGGAATCTTGGTGGGTGAGGGAATCCTAGGCTGGCAGGGGTTGGGGGAGTGTCTGTGTAATTGCAGAAAAGCCACCCTTCTTGGGTTCCCCAACAGAAGAACACAGTGCTCAGCTCAGAGCACCTCTGCGAGCCCTTCCTGACCTGCTTATCCCTAACACATGAGTATTTGGGGACAGATCACAAGCTGGGGTGGGCCCTCGTCAGCTTGTGGTTGGGGAAGGCAAGGCAGCCCAGGGTTTTCTGGGAAGCTTGGAGATGGGGACAGCCCTCCCTCGGAGTGCGTAAGCCCTGCTTTTGGGCTTTGGGGAGTGGAGCTGCCAGTCCCTGTGTCCAGCACTAGCAGGGGTGCCTGGTGTGAGGCCCTTCTGTCCGCTGCTCTTCAGGGGAGGGTCTTCACAGAATCTGTGAAGATGCTCCTCCATCCAGGGAGGCGGCTGGTGGAGGATGTGCCTGGTAGAACACAAGTGCAAGGATGGAGATTGGGCGCAGGGTCGGGAAGCCTGGTTGTCATGTCAACAGATTGGCCCAAAATAGAGAGGGGCGGGTCCCCATATGGTGCCTGTCGTGACCACACCACCTGCTTCTTCCATAGCAAGGATGAGGCTGGACCAGGCTTGGAGAGGAGTGAAAGTCGGGGGGGCTCGTGAGGATGTCCCCCCATGTGACACTGGCCTAGGGTCTCCATTGCTGTTTAATGTGCAGACTGAGAAGGGCACTCATAAACAGCACCCACCCCAAAGGCTGCCCGTCTCCTTTTATTCCCCTGGTGGCGGGGGTTGGGGGGCTGTCAGCAAGCATTCCCAGAGTTCCTCATGCACGTGGGGGTCAGTGGGGCTCCTGAGGAGAGTGAACTCAGCAGCTGACGTTTGTCAGATGTTCACTAGGTGCCAGGCTCTCTCCCTAGAACTTTGAAGTAACTCATTGAATGGTCATAACAACCATATGCAGTAGACACTGTTACCCCACATATGGAGGTGGAAGGTGACCCACAGAGAGGCAAAAGATTGCCCAAGGTCAATCAGCTATTCAGTGGGAGATGTTAACCCAGGCGCCTGGCTCCAGGGTCAGACCCTTGAAACTATGCTACAGCGGTACAGGACATAGCCCCACACTTAGAGAGCTACATGCTAGAGCTTGTCCTTGGTCGTTCTCCGCCAAGACGGTGCTCAGTGAGCTGAAGGACAGGGCATCTCACTGAGCGAAGGCTTCTAGAAGGAGGCAAGATGCACTGGGCTTGGCCAGGTAGGCATGTGGCTGTTGTAACAGAAGCCACGTGTGGTCTGAGGCGTTGGGGGTCTGTTGCTAGGTGAGGGTGAGGGGAGCCTGGGGTCTGGGGCAGGAGGGTCTGCCCCGCTCGATTAGTGACTTGCTATGTGCCCCGGGCAACGTCCTTCTCTTCTTCCCACTCCAGTTTCCTCGGGAGTCCAGAGCAGAGGGGCCTGGGCATGGAGGCCTCCAGCTTCCCGAACACACTCAGTCCGCCCTCCACGTATGAGGCTGTTTTGTGCTTCTGTGTGTTTGCTTAGGTTCACTGTAATTCCTCTTTAGTCTCTTTGTAGAGTATCATTGGAAAACCCTTTCCTGGCCTGGCAAGAAACAAAGGTGTGGGCTTCTCTCTCCACACCGAGGCTCAGTGTGCAGGGCAGGCGGATTTCTCTCCCATTTTACAGATTAGGAAACTGAGGGCCATGGAGGCCATGAGACTGGTCCTGGGGAACATGTTACCTTCCTGTTTGTTTTTTTCCCAAAAATTGAGGTAAAATATACATCACATCAAATTGACCATTTTTAGCCATTTTTAAGGGGTTAAGTAGCATTTAGTACTTTCCCATTGTTGTGAAACCACCACCACCATCCATTTGAGAAGCTTCTCGTTGCCCACACTGAAACTGTGCCCATTAAAAATAACCACCACCATCCCCCCCCCCCCCCCCCCCCCCCCCCCCCCCCCCCCCCCCCCCCCCCCCCCCCCCCGCCCCTGGCAACCACCACGCTGCTTTCTGTCTCTGGGAGTTTGACTGCCTGAAGTACCTCCTGTAAGTGAATCATGCGATATTTGTCCTTTCTTTGTTGTCGGCTTTATTGCACTTCCTGCTTGCTTTTTAAAACATTTTTGAAAAAAACTACATTCAAATAATTTTTCAAGGCTCAGGAAGGATTGGTTAAACCTAAAAAGAAAACAAAGTAACAATTTCACAGCCAGGTGGGCTCAGGGAAAAAAATCATCATTTTTTCTGCATGAAAATGAATAAACCCTGAAAAATCCTCCTGTTCTGTTTGCATGATTTATGAAGGTAGTTTTCCCAGGTAAGGTGCCCGTGGCCCCCAACCTTGGAAAGGGCCCAGGAGGCTGCGGCAGGTGTTGATGGAGCAGAGTCCTGGGGTCGGGTTGACGTGGGGGCCACGGGCACCTTACCTGGACCCTGTGTCTGAGCAGGGCTTCCCGCACCGCATGGGGCTTCTCAGCATTGCTCCTCTGTTTTGCAAAGAAGGGGGTTGCAGGGCTGAGTCCCCCACCAGGGTTGGGACGGGCTGCCCTCTGAGAGTCTGCATCTCCCCCTGGCCTTCCAAAGGTCGCTGCTCTTGGAGCTTTGCCACCTCATGGTCAAGGTGTCCTGCAGAAGGAGTTCCCTGGAATGGATCACACCCTAAATGCACTGGTTCCAAACTGCCCCTGCAAGATCCACAGGAGCCTCCCCTGGACTCCACCCCTAAAATGCATCCTCCTCCTAGAGCCTCCCCTACCCCTAACCAGTACTTCCTCCCTAGGGCCTCAAAAGAATTCCTTCTCCCAGAGCTTCCTGCTCCCCTCTCAGCACTGGGTGGTATTTGTTTTCTGGCGTGTTTCCAGCTAGGCTTCAAGCTGAAACCTCTCTGCCCCATTTTCCAGGCAGGGGGGAGCTTCACATCCTTCAGAGTTCGGGCACAGCCCTAGGCACTGTGGTCTGGGCAGGCAGTGCCCTGATGGGCTTCGGGCCCACCTAACAGGATCTCAGCTATGACATGGGGGTTGGGGGGCACAGGCAAGATTTTCGACCTGGGCATACAGGCCTGGGAAGGCACATTGGGATGTCTGATGTGGAGGAGCTGAGATCTGGGGGTGGGGGTTGAGAGGGGCACACGGCTAGGCCCAGGGCTGCCTGTGTAACTAGGGTCCTTGCAGTCACCCTCCAAGTGAGGTCATTTCTGTGTCCATGGGGTCACAGGGCCATGGGGATGGGCGCAGAGGAAGCAGGCCTGCAGGGCTGGGGTGCTGGGAAAACCCTTTAAAAAGGCCTCTGGAGACAGGTGTCAGCCCGGCTGTGGAAAGGTGGGAGCATTTGTGACAGGACTGAAGAATTGGAAGTTCCCCTGAGTAGAATCCCCTGATCACAGTGATGTGTGACAGCGGCCCAGCCCTCCTCCATCAGTCAGGGGAGTGACCACTGTGTCCCCAGCCAGAGGACAAGAGAGACACATAATTAACTCCAACTGAGCTGCCACCGGCGGAGGGCAGGCCACCTGAGTAATGATTGTGGTGTCGGCCACAGCGGCAGTGATGGTCCAGGTCTGTAGTCACCCTTCCTCTCCAAGCAAGTACCCAGTGAGTGGGCAGAGTCAGGATCTGTGTCAGGCCACAGACCGCAGCGGGAGCCGGGGCACAGCTCTGCTGGTGTCCCAGGAAGGACTGTCAGGTTTGGGGATGTGATTCCCCAGAGAAAGTCAGTGGAGTGGGCAGCCAGCCAGCGCCTCTTGGCACTGTCCCCAGAACCCCACGTCCCCTGCTGGCTTTTCTATCTCAGTTCCTTCAAGTGGTGGCCAGTGTTGTCCATCTCAACCAAACCAAAACCAAAACTCCCTAAGGCCCCAGAATAAGGTGCAACCCCTTGTGCTGGTGCTCAGAGCCCGCTGAAGGCTGCCCCAACCTCCCCCCAACCCTACCATTCACCCATTGAGTGCTCCACCCCAGGGAACCGCTTGCTGTTCCCCAGACTTACCCCACTTTTCCTGTCTCCTTGCCTCACCTCCTAGAATTTCAGGGTTAGAGTCTATTGCTTTACTCACCAGAATGATTCCTTCTACAACATCCTCCTGCAGGCTCTGCCACAGTACCCGCAGCCCCAGGTGGCCCACTGCTTCACATGGGCGCTTTACTCATCTCTAGACAGCGAAATAGTAAGAGACAGAGTTAAGGTTTGGAATGCGATGGTCTGGGCTTGAGTCCTGGCTTCCTGACTTACTAGTTGTGTGACCTTGAGCTTGTCAGTTAAGCTCCCTGAACTCGTATTTCCTCTTTTGTTAAATGAGGGGTGTCCATGCCATAGGGTCATTGCAAATATAAAATGAAAAGTACATTTTAACTAGTTTACTAGTTTACTAGTTAAAATGCATGTAAAGAATGTAGCATAGTGCCTGGCAGGTAGGTCAGTGCTACAGAGATGCAGCCGATATGTATGAAGTGAACTAAAATCTTGCCTGGACCTAAACCAAACCACAGACTGTTAGGGCAGGAAGGGACCTAAGAGATGGGCTGTGGCAGTCATTTGCAGGTTCCCTGACACCTAGCTCTCCTCTCCTGCTTGCCAGTTGCACCTCGTGTCCCTGGGACTCAGGTGGGGCCAAATTCTTGTTGCTCGTTGAACCTCCCCAGACTTTTCTTTTCCCTGCTCCCTGGCAACTGGCAGCACTGAGGATGGCAGCTGTTCCATCACCTTGGGCCCCTGAGTGACTGTGATGCGTCACACCCACCGCCCTCCTGCCCCTCACCGTTGAGAGAGAAGTCAGCTCCTTCTGGGGCGTCCAATTGAGATTTCTTTTCCCCACAGCAGATTCTAGCCTCTTCTGACTGATACACCCAACTAACCAAACCTTCTCAGTTTAGAAGTGAAGTCCTGGTGAGGAGGAGGTCATATGGCCAGACAGTGGCAGGTCCGGGGCTCTTGGCCAGGCCCAGCCTGTGTGCGACATAGCTGGCTTTACTATCTCTTTGGTGTTGGCCTTCCTCATCACTGAGCTCTTGTTAAGGAAGCCTTTGAGGTGACCCAATTACTGGGTCCCATTGATGTCATGCACTGGTCATACCCAAGCCTCTGAGCCTCTTAGTTCGCACACCCCTGAGCAGCAAGCTCCACTGTGGATATGTCCTTCCCGGGGTGCTGGGGCGGGTTTTCCACCCAGCCGCCCACCTGGATCATCACCCCCACCTCCCACCTGGCTTCCTTCTTCTCCGCCAGGCCTCTCCACTGCACCTCAGCCGGGGCATCTGTGTGAAGCACAGCCTGCGTCTGGGCACTCCCCGGATTCCGGTTCCGTGGTGACTCCTGCTGCCTGGAGGAAAGAAACCACCGCTGCCTGGTGTTCAAGGCTCCCCAGGGTGCCACTCAAGCCAGTCTGACCCATCCTTTCTCCTGCCACAGAAGCACACTCCACTCCTGGATGCCCTGCGCTCTTCACTCCGAGCCCTTGCCCCTGCCGGCCTGTCAGCCTGTGTGCTCTCTGGTCACTTCCATCTCTTCCTCCTTTCAGGGCTCAGCTAGAAAGCTACCTCCTCCAAGCTGTCTCCGTGCAATTTGAATATTCCTTCCTCTTCTCACGACCTTTGTCCTGCCTTGTGTTATGCTTCTCGTTTCAGTCTTCTCTCCCTCAGTGAAATGAGAGCTCCCTGAGGGCCAAGACCCGGTGTGACCTTCCCTGTGTCCCCAACACCCACCCAGGGTCTGGCTCTCCATCACCCTGGAGAGAGTTTGTGGAACAAATGAGTGTTCCGGAACTCCTGATCCAAACTGTTGCTACACCTCGTAGCCCACTTCACTAAATTGTTTCTTTCATCTCCTCCAGATGGTTGGTCAGTTCCCTGAGGGGAGGAAGCACATGTCCCCCATCTCATGCCCCCCTGCCTAGCCCAGGCCCCCAGCAATGTTGAACCAGTGAGCCCCTTAGAAGCACGTGGGAGTGGGAAGGAGTGGAGATGGCTCCCTGGCACCCAGCTGCAGCGCCGCCTCGCCTCAGCAGGTGGCCCGGGCCCCCACACCCAGGGAAAGGGCTGACAACTTATAATATTTGCGCACACCGGTGGAAAGGAGCACCCCTCCCATCACCTCCGCAGGCAGCACGCATACGCTTTGCATTTATGACCCTGACTTTTAAAAATGTCACACCTGCGAGTGCTGGGGTACTTATTGACAGCTAATTAGAAAACGCAGTTTGTATCTATCCATCTTGGAAAAACATTTTGTAAATTGGGTAATTGGCTTTACCGGTGCAGAGGAGAGATGTGTGGTACGGCTCCATCATGCCCAAGTAACACAGTCTGCAGCCAGCCAAGAATTCAGAGTGACAGCTCGGGGGAATACAGAAATGCCAGTGTTTCCTCGGTATTCGGGATGGACAGCCGGGCTCTCTGGAGACTTTTAGAAGCAGATGGTCTGTCCATCACCCCGGGGAAAGGGTGTAAAAAACTCAAGACGGCTGGAGTTAATAAGCACTTGGGGACCAAGATACAGCTAGGACTACTTTTACTTAAGGCGGTATCTGCCAGTGGGGGCCGCCCCCCACCAGGCGGCAGTGATTTTGTCGGGCTCATGTGTATGGAACACCTGTCTGGAGCCAAGCCCTTTGCTGAGCACAGGGCGGCAGGGACTAAGACAGCCCAGCCCAGTGAATCCGAGTACATCTGGCTATATCCCTTAAATTCCTGCTTCACATCAGGGTCTTGGATGATAGTGGAACATTTTTTACATGTACAGTATACTTTTTCCGTAACCTTTTTTTTGTCTTACTTTGAATTCTTTTCACCTCTCTCTCAAATAGTTTCCCAGATATTTTGATTTCTTATATTTCACAATCTTTACAGCAGGTGATTAAGAATGCCCGGGACTCCATGCAGTCTGGCTGCAGGCACAAACGCCGTTATGTTCCCCTCGTTTCATCTTGGAAGGTTTTTCCCCTGCTCATGTCATAGTCAAGGGCATGTCAGAGGGGTATGTTGGCTGGGTCTTCTGGGAAGCAGGTGCCCAGACAGAGTCGGGGGTGCCCTGGGAGGAATATCTCTGAGGGCAAAGTGGGAGAGAGCAGAGGAAGGCAGGGCAAGTCTTCAGACTGGGGGGCGGGGGTGGGGTGGGGGCAGGTCCCACCCGATGGAAGGAGAGGGGAAGGCAGAAGGTATGGGCGGACAGACGCTCAGGCAGGAGGAGCTCTGGGAAAGCCTCAGCCAGAGACGAAGGCGCTCAAAGATTGCGCATGGTTGAGTCCTGGACAGGCCAGACGTGGCGAGCACCTGTGCACCGCCATGCTCAGTCAAGGGTAGGGGCTGCCTGGGAAGGGTAAGGCATATTCTGGGGGCACTGTTTCCAGAGGCTCTGCTCTCCTGGGGCTGCCCTCTGGGTGACAGTTTCTCTTGAAGCGGTGGCACCCCTCCCTCTTGGCCACGGGGATTCCAGGTTGGGGCAGCTCCACCCTTCTACGTCCTTGGAGCCTTCCCCACTCACTCTGTGGAGGGAAGAGGGAGCACTGAGCGCCCGTGGATGGGTTTATCAGCCAATGCCGGCCACAGTGCACATTGCCTTTGCTCGTACTTCGTCGCTCAGAACTCAGTGGTCACATCGAGTCTCGCGAGAGGCTGGGGAATGTAGGCTCTCTGCGGCTTCAGGGAGGAGAGTACAACCGAGATACCGTGGAGCACAGGTTCTGGAGCCTGACTCCCTGGCTTTGCGTCCCAATGGTGCCCCGTACTCAAATTGCTCACCTCTCTGACCCTCCGTTTCTTCATCTGTTAAAATGCAGGTAATAGAGTTGTTGTGAGGATTGAACTAATGTATATAAAGACATCAGAATAGCGCTGGCCCAAGTAAGTGCTGTATAAGGGCTTCCTGTGTTATTATTACTCTTCTTATTTCCAAATGTAATTTGTCAGTAAATGTTTCTTGAGTATCTTCTCTGTTCCAGGAATTTGCATATGTCACAGGGATTTACTAGGTGCCTAGAAGATGCTTGAATGAATTAATTTCAATGGAAGAACGATAAAGTGTGTGTTTAATCCAGTTGGCTAACGTGCTGGGCTAATTTTTATGATGTAGCCATAATAAATGTAAGTTCCTGTTCTTTGGCTTAGAAAGTCAACCACAGAAGAACAGAAAGAGGGGGAGAAATGGTTGAGAAAAGCCTACCAGTTTAAAAATGACTTTCTGTCTTTATAAAAGGAATGTGTGCTTTAAAAGAATTTAAGTAAAATAAATAGGTATAAAGAAGAGAGTGAGAAAAGACCCCCCAAATCTCACCGTCATTAACAATAGATGACCCTTATTCCAGGTAGCTTTCTGTGCCTGTAAGTAGAGAGAGGGACAGAAGTAGCTTTATAAAAGGAGGTCATTACTACATGCTGTTTAAAGTTGGTGTTATGTTTTACTTATTTGAGTGCAAAGGAGAAAATAAAGAAAAGTAAAGCAGAGGGCCCTGCTCAACATTAAGCAATTTTGCCTTCACTACAGACAATATTTGTTTCTAAAATATCTTAAGGGTAATAAAAGATTATGAAAAGCAGTGGGGTTAGAGTCCTGGCTTTTAAACTCCAGTTTTCAATTTTAGATCATATCGATTCAAGTACTTCAGTGGAAGGAGAGGAAATTAGCAATTTTACAACTCCTTTTCCTTCCTCCGCCTCCTGGATTTTATGTGACACTGTCTGCCCGTTGCCGGTGGTTTCGCATGAAGTGGGTCCAGTGCCCACAGTCCCACCTTTTTATCACAAGGCCTCCGTGTCTGAGTATGTTTTGATCCCTCTTTTGGTTGGCTGAATTTTATCATCAAGAAGTTTCTTCTTTTTCCTTCCAAGAAGGTTACTGGTTTGGTAGTGCGCCCTGACAGTACGGTCTGTGGGAAGTGGTTGCCCAATAGAAGGACCGCAGTCTGAGGCTGCATTAATAGAGGTCTGTGCTCAGAATGCAGGAGGTGGTCATTCCATTCAGGTAGCATGGTGGCTGGGTGTGCGCCAAACAAACCAATAAGGAAAAGACAAACAACGCCATAGAAAAACGGGCAAAGTCACCAGTCCAAAAGAGTAAACACTAATGGCTTGTAAACATGTGAACAGATGGCTCATCCTCCTTTACAATCAAGACCATAGAAATTGAAATGATGTGTCAAATACCCACAAGAGGGGCAAAAATTAAAGTTGCAAGGATGTGGAATAGTGGGATTGCTCAACCACTGCTGGCGGGAGTATAAATGGGCAAAACCACTTTGAGAACGTGTGGGGGACCCTGTGATTCAGTGATTCCATCTCCAGGTTTGCATTGTAGAGAAACTCTGCCCTGTGCTGGGAGGCACGTAGAGATTCGTTCAGCCGGGTGGCTGACCACAGCAACCAAACAAAACACAGGCACTACCCAAGGGCCCTTCCACAGGGGAATGAACAGCAACAGCAACAAAGCTGTGGCATATTTATATGATGGAATACTACACAGCCATGAAAAGGGAATGAACTACTCTATTCAGCAACAAAAATCCCACAAACATAATGTGAAGCCACAAAGGCAAATTTTGGGGAAAGAACACAGCATGAGGCCACTTATGTATACATTTAAAAACAAATACAATTAAATGATAGAGTGTTTAAGAAACATATGCATATGATAAAGAAAAGCAAGGAAAGATAAACACAAAATTGAGACTAGGGTTCCCCTCTGGGTGAAGGAGGGATGTGTGTGCACCTAGGGGCTGCCATGTAAACTGGGTGCTGGGTATCCTGCTTGTTCCTATTACCATTTTCATACCTTATATACATTATATGTATATGGTAGGTTCTTTTCTGTGAGGGAAATATTCATAAAAACAAATTCTTATTTAAAATAAAATATTACTGCCCTGGCTGGGTGGCTCAGTTGGTTGGAACGTCATCATGTGCACCCAAAGGTTGAGGGTTCAATCCCACATCAGGGCACATACCTAGGTTGCAGGTTCGATCCCCAGTTGGGGTGCACATGAGAGACAACTGATTGATGTTTCTCTCTCACATCGATCTCTCTCCCCCTCCTTCTCCTCCCTCACCCCCCTCTCCCCCATCTTCTCTCTCTAAAATCAATGAAAACATATCCTTGGGTGAGGATTAAAAAAATTTTAATAACATAAAAGGAAACAGTGCTCTGGAGTGACATTGCCTGGGATTGAATCCTTACATCTAAGTGACCTTGGGCAAGTTATTTAACTTCACTGAACCTCAGTTTCCTTATCTCTAAAATGGAAATAATAATAGTGCCCACCCTGTAATAATGTTTTGCAGCATGGATAGGGTCATTTCTGTGAAGTTCTGTGTACCATGACTAAGTAACGCACAGCAAGTGCACAGTACATGTTGGTTCATGTTCTGTGCTGAGCAGATGGAGATACTGGGTGGTTTGTCCTAGAAATATCAGTCCTCGGAGCCTTCCCAGAGAAGAGCCCACAGATGAGAAGGGTGTGAAGCCATACTGCGCAGGGATGGTTAGAAGGAAGAGCCACCCTTGCCTGGCGAATCGTTCATCGGCAAACAAGACATCTTTTGGAGTCAGGCTGACTGAGTTCAGGTGTATGCAGTGCTCCCGTGGGAATGGGGGATGGTAAGTGTTCTGGGGGGTTCCAGAGCAGGTCTAGGCAAACTATCGCCCGTGGCCCGAATCTGGCTGCTGCCTGTTTTTGTCAATAAAATTTTATTGGAGTGCAGCCACACTCATTGGTTTACATATTATCTTTGGCTGCTTTATGTTACAGAGGGTTTGAGAAGTTGCAAGGCCCACAAAACCTAAAATATTTACTGTCTGACCCTTTAGGGGAAAAGTTTGCTGGCCTCTCTGCTCAGAATTAGAACAGGGAATGCAAAAGGAAGGGTGATTTCGAGACCCACACAAGAACTTTCTAAGAGGCGGAGCTGGCCAGTGATGGATTGGGGAGGGAGTGAGACCCCTGCCACCTGAGGGATGTAAGCAGCTGCTGGCTTCTCCCGGAGTGGGATGCACAGAGGGGACATTGTATTGGGGGCAAGTTGGACATGTTAGCTTCTAAATTCTCCTTCAGTTCTAAAATTCTGCATGGAGTAATTCCCAGTTTCAAATTGGTTGTTATTAACTCTGACATTTTCTTGGCATTTTTGCATCTTAACTCTTAGTAACATTTTCCTTGAAATTTTTAAGTCAAAAAAGTATTCTAATCTTTAAAAATGGGATTTAAATGAAAATGGATTTTATTCTATAGTCCCAATTTTTTCATTTAAAAACTGATTTTCATGGCTTTTAGGTCTATTCCCATTTGTAGGTGCTGCACCTTAAGCGCCTCTGTGTGCCAATTGTGACTTCTCTGTGACAAGTCTGTCCTCCTAGGGAAGGGAAAACCACTGGAAATGAGACAGTGGGAAGGCGTTTGGAGGTAGTGACCAGGAGCTGCTGCAGATGAGGAGTCAGTGAGAGGCAAAGAGGGAAAATACTGGTGAGAGGAAGGGAGGCCACAGTTGCTGAGGGCCTACTGTGTGCCAGAGCCCATGTCCAGGTGGCACAAGTGTAGGTCAGAGGCTGTGGCTGGTCATTAAACTTTGAACTATTGCATGAGAATATGAACTGTGATACAATTGCCTCCCCATCTGCCTGTTGGTTACAGCCACACCAACTATCAGAATACCCTCTAGAGTTGAGTGGGGGTGAGTTTGTCATCAGGGGAAGCCAGAGGGGGGAGCAGGAGAACATGATAAAGCCCATAGCTTTCTCCCAGGACACGAGAACCCCCTTACAGGGGCTCCAAGAGCAATTTATCAAAAGCTAAACTGCATTTCTCAGAATGATGGTTTTGGCCTGTGATCTCACTGAGAGCTGCCTGACAGACACGGTAAATGGGGGATAGAAATGCTTCAACATTTTCTTGGCTCAGGCAGGGACTGGTCCAAAAGAAGAGGACGATAATAGACAGGCATTAGGGGAACATCTCCAAGTGCAGTGTTTAGGAAGGACTGAAACATGAAGTACAGGGGAGATTGACTTTCACCCCAGCCGAAATGACAAATTCTTATGAAATGGCCTTGTGAGATGTCTGCAAGGTTGGGGAACTCCAACTCAGAGAATTTCCCCAGCACTTGGTGAATTGACCATCAGGCAAACTGACGTGTAACTGATGTGTGACTGATGACATGTAACTGATGACATGTAACTGACGTGTAGTGGGTTAACTTTCACTGAGCAGTGGCCTGTCCTGTGTGTGGTCAGGTGACTGGCTCAACCAACCTCCCCTGCAGGATGCTCACTCACCCCTCTTTTTTTTAAAAATGATTTTATGTATTTATTTTTAAAGCAGAGGGAAGGGGAAGAGAGAGGGAGAGAAACATCATTGTGTGAGAGATTGGATTCCTCTCACAGGACGTGGCCTGCAACCCAGGCATGTGCCCTGACTGGGAATCAAACCGACGACCTTCCGGTTCACAGGCTGGTGCTCAATCCACTGAGCCACACTGGCCAGGGCTCACCTGCCCTTCTTGAGGCCAAAGACAAAAGTCATACACAGACAAGAACCTTTGGGGTTATCTTCATCCTTTTCTTTTCTTTTCTTTTTTCTTTTCTTTTCTTTTCTTTTTTCTCTTTTCTTTTCTTTTCGCTACTAGCAATAAAATCCTGTTTTCAAATTAAGCATTTCATGGAAGCTTGATGCTGTATAGTGAATAGATATAAGGAGAGCTGGTGGCTGAAGTGAAGGTGAGGAGCCCAGAGCCCCTCTCACTGGCCCCAGAATGTCTCTGCTGGGTCCAGGGGTCCTGCACAGCACTTTTTTTTTTTTTTTTCAATTTTCATTTATTGATTTTAGAGATAGAGAGGAAGGGAGAGAGAGAAACATCAATTTGTTGTTCCACTTATTTACGTATCCATTGGCTGCTTCTTGCTTATATGTACCCTGACCAGGGGTCTATCCTGCAACGTTGGCATATCAGGACAATGCTCTAACCAACTGAGCTCACCCAGCCAGGGCCTGGGCAGCACTCTGAAGACACCCAAGCAGGTCCAACCACAAAGGTTCAGCTTTGATCAGGGAAGTCCATCTCTTTGGGACACTAATCACATCAGGTAGGAAGCTACACTGTTAGAAAGGAAAATGAGGGAGGGAGGTAGCAGTGAAAATGGGACAGGAGCCTGTTTATTTTGTTATTCACAGTAAAAGTGCTCTCCAGGGGAGCCAAGGAAGCTAGCTGGGCGCCTAGTAGGTTGCTTCTCCTGCCTCAGATCAGGAGGAGGCTCGGGCTTTCAGCGTCACGCTGGGGGGAGGGAGAGTGGTCCTTTCTGAAACACTGCGAGTCCAATCTTCCCTTTGCCCACTGAGTGCATTCTCTAGGTTATGGAGAAAGCATTCAGCTGGAAGTCCCAAAATCCCTCCCTAATCCTGGAAGGACAAGTCTCTCCACACTGAGGGCAAGTGTTCAGCATCTGCATCTGAAAATGAGGGTGCTGAACTGGCTGGATTAGCAAAGCCCACGCTCGCTCGTTTCCTTTCACAGAGCAGCAGAGGCTGAAGGGACGGGCTGGGAAGTGTGGTCGCGGAATAGGAGCTTGCACAGAGTGGAAAACTTTTTCCTTTTGTCACATCAGGACATTAAAAACAAAATCTCCCTACTGCCTATAATTTAAAGTAGCAAAACATTTTAACACCATACACGCCATGAAAGATCTCTATAACTTAAGGAGAGTTCTTTGTGTGGACTACATTGAACTTGAAGAGGTCATTCTTATTTTTCTGATTTTACTGTGCTGTAGGAGTTGTCAATGGCTGTGGTCACAGATTACCACAAACCTAGTGGTTTAACCCACAACCGGCTATTGTCTCACAGTCTGTTGGGCAGAAGTTCAGGCACTGTGTGACCCTGCTAGGTCCTCTGCTCAGGGAAACAAGGTCAAAGTCAAGATGAGCTGGGCTGGGTTCTTAATCCGGAGGTGCGACTCACTTGGTCTGTTGGCAGAATTTGGTTTCTTGCAGCTGTAGGCCTGAGGTTCCCATCTTCTTGCCAGGTGTCTCCCTGCATCTTCAAACCAACAAAGGCCCCTCAAGTCGACCTCATGCTTTGAGTACCCGTTTCCCCCTCTGCTCCCAGCCAGGAGAGATCTCTGCTTTCAGGGCTGGTGTGATGACTTTGGGCTACCTGGGTAATACTTGCAAGGTCAATACTTAAGGTCAGCTGTTTGTGACCTTAATTACATCTACAAAGTCCCTTTGTCATGTAACATAACATATTCAGGAGAGTGAGACCAAAGGGTGAAGTCCATGGGAGCCAGAATTCCGCCCTCTAAACCCAGCCTGGAGAAGACTGAGTCAGGTACACATTTTTGAACATTGGAAGATTCTTCCAGCTCAGATACTACACTGGTTATCAAATGTTCTCAGGTTTTTGCATTGACATGTTCAGAAGTTGTCTATTTGTGAAAAGCCAGGGCATCATTATTGATAGAGAATCTCGCACAAGCTGGGTACTGGGGAATTGTTTGCTGAGCAAACAAGTATTAATTAGTTCATTTTTGCTAGTATTATTTTAATGCAACTTTGATTATAAATCTTGTGGCACTGTGTTACCATTGTCATTAGCTACAGATTAGAAAGCAAGCTAAAATCATTAGCAGAATGTATTAAAACAGGAAATGATTCAGTAAATCATGATAGAAACAATTAAATCATGATCTGCGTGCTCTGCCGAGGGCAGGACGTGTTGCTGTCAATCAGGAACAAGGGCAATTACTAGAGGGCCCAAGAACCAGCAACTTAATCTTTCTTCCTCCCTCCCTCCCTCCCCTCCCACCTTTCTGCCCTTTCCTCATTCTCTCTTTCTTTCTTTGCCAAAAAAAAAAAGTAATAAGTTGACCAATTAAAAAATTAAATCAAAATTTAAAAAATGGAATTCTTTCTTGAATTACAGTAGGCTACAATCCAAACTCCCTGGTTAGCCTTAGCCCAGGCCACTTTGCCCTCGTCACTCAGCCTCAAATGCTCCACCCCCAGAGCCCTCCCTGGTTCCCCTGGAGGTGCCCACAGCCTGGACCTACCTGCCCCAAGCACTGAGTGCTGTGTGCCATGTGACATGGCCGCCCGTGCCCCTGTCTCGCTGCCTCTACCAGATGGTGAGCTCCCTGAGGCCAGGAACTGTGTCAGTCTCATTTTTGTATCTCTTTCAGCACCCACCCTGGGTCACAGTCCCGACTCTCTCAAATAAACAAGGAAGGAGCAGCAAACACTAACCTGCTCTGGTCTCATTATGGTCACTTCTGGGAGGGAGGGGGAACAGAAAGAAAAGAGGAAGACAGAGAATGGAGAGTAAGACAAAAGTCAGGAAAGAGATGGAAGGAGAAGGAGAATGTGGCTGCAGGAAGAACATCAGAACAGCTCCTTCAGGCAGTCGGCAGATTCTTCCTGAGTCCTACGGAGGACCCGTCCAACCTCCAGGGAGACAGCAGTGGAAGCAGCCGTAGCTATCCTTGCCCTCAGGGGCCTTACATCCTAGCTGAGAGGCCAGCCAATTGACAGGCAAATGAAAAAAATAGACAAGATGATTTCAAATAATTTTAGGAATCATGTTAGGGCAAATCAGAAGGTGGCTTTTAGTAAGTGACTGGGAGCAGGGGACCATTTAGGGAAGGGGGGATCGTAACAGCTTTGCGGTGGAGGTAACAGCCATGCCAAGACCTGAATGATAAAAAGCAGCCCATTCTGCAGAGAACCAAGTGAATATTATTCCTGGAGGAAAACAGCAAGTGCAAAGGCCCAGGGGCAGGAAGGAAATTGCTTTCGATTTCAAGGAACAAAAAGGAGGTTGGCAAGGCTGTACTGGAAGTTGGTGAGGCTGTACTATGTGAGCACTGGGGAGGGGCGGGAAATCAGGTCAGAATGAGACATAGGCCGGGCCCTGTGGCTTCTCGAGTCCATCAGGAAAAGGAGGGTTAAGAATATCATACCAGACTTGTAAATAATACAAAGTATACAAATTATACGGACAGCCCAACACTTGGAGCATTTTGCAACAGCCCTGCCTGAGAGTCATCTGGCCTGGGGAATTTAAAGCTCAGACATCTCACAATTCTCTAAAACTGGTACAAAGTACTGGTGTTCAATTATTTTCTTTTCTGTCCCCAAAGGTTATAGCTTTATTGCCCTGTAAGTCAGTAACCAGTTTTATATCTAACTAAGCAATTTTATCTTTTCTTATTTTTCCATTCACTGTAAAAATCCCTGTCTCTTAAATTTTCTTTTGACTCTACCTTGTCATCCTGCAGATTCCCTTATTCATGAGTTACATAAAAGGGCAGCATGTACCCACTATTGATTTTCCTGAGAATGGCATTTTTAACCTTCTGAGGATTGTATTCTGTTAAGAGTTTGGGTTTTAAGTGCATGGAAAGCAGAGGAGGAAGAAGGACTACTTTATGTCTCACAAAGGTCCTCGGACTGGTAGGTGGTGAGTGGGCTGGACTGGGCCCCACGGGGAGCAAGAAGCCCAGTGAGGAGCCAGAGTCTCTGTCCAGGGGAGAGCTGACCACGTGGCTCAATGAGAGGTCAAGGTGGGGAGGTGGGCAGCCAGCCGTCCTGACTGCCAGCCCCCGTGGACCTTGCTCCTCATTCATGTCCATGGTAGATCTCCAGGGTCCGCCGTCGTGGTCCGTGTCCCTTTCCCGAAGGCGAGCTCCTAGGCAGGGGCCGTGTCCAACCTCTGTTCCCTGCGCACCCGCCCTGGGCTGACACAGAGTCACATTTGGCAGGTGTCTGCTGAACCTGTTCTTCCCTTTAGCACATCTTCTCTTCCTCCTCCTCCCCCTCCTTTTTTTAAAATTGTGATAAAATATACATAACATAAAATACGTTTTTAGGTGTACATACAGTTAAGTGGCCTTCGGAGCATTCACATTGTTGTGCCACTGCCGTCTCTACCACCCCTCTCGAGTTTTTCCATCACCCACGCTGAAACTGTATCCGTAAACGCTGACTCCTCCTCTCTGCCCCGCTCCTGGCGACTGCCATTCATTTTCTGTGTCTGTGAATCTGATGACTCCAGGTGCCTCATACAAGTGGAATCACACAGTGATTCCTTCTACGTCTGGCTTATTCATTTAACATAATGTCCTCGAGTTCATCCATGCTGTAACACGTCTCAGAGTTTCCTTAATTTCCAAGGCTGAATAATGGTCCACCGTATGTGTACACCCACTCAGTTTGTTTACCCACTCATTGTGGATGAACACCTCAGTTGTTTCTACCCCTTGGCTACTGTGAACATGGTGCACAAATGTCTGCACGAATATCTGCTGGGGTTCTCGCTTTCAGTCCTTTGGGGTATATGCCTGGCTGTGAAATGCTGGATCATATAGTAATTCTACTTCACCATGTGAGGAATGGTCAGCCTGTTCTCTGCAGCAGCTGCACCATTTTGCATTCCCACCACCGATATATAAGGGTTCCTGTTTCCGCATGTCCTCGCCAATATTTTTCAATTTCTGCTTCTTTGATAATAACCATCCTAAGCATAAATGACCATGGAAGGGGAGATCCCACTGTGAGGCATTTGGGAACCAGGAATGGTGGGGGGGGGGGGATTGCCAAGATCATGCTTCACGGGCTCACAGTGCGGGCCCAGGGCTGGCATAATGAGAGGCCCCTCGGATGAGAGGACTGAAGCCCAGAAGGCTTCTCACGAGGCACATCTGTTTGTGTGAATCCACGGTTGGGCCCCTGCCCCTGGGGAAAGCTGTTTCTAATTCAGGCTTCTCTTTCTGTGTGTTGCTCCCCAGTGCGATAATGCGAAAGGACTGAAAGCTTTCTACGATGCAATAAAGTACGGGCCGAACCACTTGATGGTGTTCGGGGGCGTCTGTCCATCCGTCACGTCCATCATCGCAGAGTCCCTCCAAGGCTGGAACCTGGTTCAGGTAAGTTCCAAGCCACCTTCTGTTGGGGGACTATCTTGAATGGCCACCAGTCTTTTGCAGGAATGGTTCCTTGCCCAGCATGGTTCCTAAGTTGCCTGATTTAGGCCCTGGCCCATCCCTTCCTGTGACTGCACAGCCTCCCGCTGCCACTACCTCCCGGCCTGACCTTCTCGTCAACCCTGGCGTGGCCACCACAGCAGGTCTCTGCAGGGTGGCTCTAGCAGCACCTCTCTGTGTTTGAAATCTTTCAGGGACTCCCTAGCCTGACTCTCAGGGCCATCAAATTCCAGCCCGTCTGCCTGCCCCGTGTCATCTCCTGTCCCTGCCACATATTCCATGCCCCAGCCGCTCCGGACAACTAACTTCCCCCCCGCAATGCACCCTGGACTTTCAAGCCTCAGAACCCTGCTCTCTCTTTTCCCTCGCCCAGATGGTCCTTCATCTGTTCCATCTCCAGCCTCTCTTCTCCACCCAAGTTCTGTCCGCTAAGACTGCCTTTCTCCTCGGTTAAGCCTTTCCTGGGGCTCCTGGCCAATTATTTACTCTTCACACTGGCAAATGTTATGCACAGCCAAAAGTTCCACCAGGGAGTGTGCGGTCTGTTGTAGGCAAAACTCGCCAGTGCTAGCTAGCTGTTCTTTGGAGTGCAAGAGAGGAGCATGGAAAGCTGCAGCCCCCTGGGATGAGTGGTCGCCCATGCACACGTGTCCCTTCTTTGCCTCCCCATCCATCCATCCATCTACCCAACAAACACAAGGGCAACTTGCTTGTGTGCCTAGAATTTTGGTAGACACTGGGGATGTAGTGCCAAACTGTCTCTACCCTTTCGGAGCTTACATTGTAGGAGGGAGGCAGGCAGGAAGCAAATAAACAAGTAATAATACTGAGCCAACACTTTTATAATACATATGTCATGCTTACTACATACCAGACACTGTTCTGAGCACTTGTATGTATTGACCCGTTTAAGCCTTATACCTGCGCTGTGCGGTAGGTACTATTGTCGTTCCATTTCATAGATAAGGAAACTGAAGTACCCAACAGTCCAGTAACCTGTCCCCGGAGCCACAGCTCATGAGTCACAGGGCCACCGTTTACACTTGGGCAGTCTGGCCCCTGCGGTCAGACTGTGGCAGGGAAACTGGGCTGTCAACAGGGCCAGGAGATAAACTGCAACTGCCTTGGGGCAGGCAGAGAAGCCTTTGCGGAGCAGGTAGCATTTGAGCTGAGGCCTGAAGGGTGAGAAAGGACTGGCTGGTGCAGAGCACCCGTGTTTATGGGTGCAGCGGCCAGTGCAGACAGTTGGTGATGAGAAGAACCTGGCATGTCCGGGGAACAGAAAAGAGGGCAGCGGGGCTGGAGCATGGTGGGTGGGTTGTCAGGGGGTTAGAGTGAGAATGAAGTGGTGGCGGGAGCTGGGCCACAGGGGGATCTGGCTTTGTTCTGCTTGCTTGGATTGCCTGAAGACCTCTGGGTCTGGCCCTGGGTGCCTGGGGTGCTGGGAGTGGAGGGGAGGTGGGACCAGCCATGGCAGAGGTGTGAGGAGGGAGGGCCACCCACTCAGCCCAGGGACAAGGCAGGCTTCTGAGGGAAGTGATGCTGAGCTGGCTGCGAAGGAGTAGAGGGTGTTGGACAGCTGGAGGTATGGAGGAGAGCGCTGCTGGCAGAGGAAGCTGGGTGTGCAAAAGCGGGAGGTGGGAGTGTGTGGATTTGGGCAGCAGTGAGTCATGCGTGGTGGAGTGCAAACCGAACCACGTCACGGGAGCCAGCACAGCTCCGTGTGCCCTGCGAGCCCAGCTTCCGGCCCTGCCAGGTGTCAACAACCGCGAGACCCTGGCCAAGTCACTTCCCTTCTCCGTACCTGACCTTCCCTTTCCTGGATGCCAAGGAGCTCTCTACCCACCCTGCGCACCACTCTGAGGTGCCACTGGGAGCCTCAGTCCCTCACCCCAAAATGTAGTCAGGGTCCTGAGAGGACTGGCCTCTCAGGGCTGCTGCATGGATTAAGTGATTACAAAAGGATCACAGCTGTGCCTGGCACATCGAGAGCACTGCGTGTTTCTGGTTTCATGGTTGCTGTCACCCCTGCCCCATCACCTGTCCTCCCCAGGTTGAACACCCCAATTTTTAACACCCCTGGTCTTTCCTGCAACACAGTTCCCACCACCTGAGACATCCTATTCTCTCCATATCCAGTATGTCAGTCCTGCCCATTCTAAGAGCCCCAGCTTAAAATGCTGCCTCTTCCAGGAAGCCATTCCTCACTGCACTAGCTAAAGTAGCCCTTCTAGGGATTGTTTTTCCTCTCCGCCCCGTTTACTTCCAGCAGGCACGTACAGCTGTCCCCCACACTGTCTCGCCCTCTTAGGGCTCCGCAGATGTGAGGACATGTTTAGCTGGGCTGTGAGCTCTTTGAGGATGGAACCTGGGCCTGAGTTACTCCTCTTTTTCCTGGTGCCCAGCACTTCACAGACCTTATTAGATATCCGCTGAGTGATCACAAAGGACTGGCAGATTGACGTTTCTCCCGGATGAGAGAGTCTCTGGGAAACCCTGACCCAGAGAGGAATCCAGGGAGCTTCCTGGCCCCCTCACAGCCTCGCTGGGACTGCCTGGAATTCTCCGAGGAGCTGCAGAAGCAAGCCCAAGGTTGGAAACTCCTGGCTTACCAGCCAGAGCTGCCTGACCTCGGCGTGTGCATGATGGCCTCCAGCCTAGCGGAGTCGACAAGGCAGGGAACCAGGTTATGAGATGGGGCTCGTCTTCATTATTTATTGCTGTGTAACTCATCACCCCAACATTTAATGTTTAAAACAACAGTAATTTATTATTTCATTGTTTCTGTGGGTCAGGAATGCAGACCCACAGATGACTTGCATTTGCTCCAGGATGCTTGGTGTCCCTTGGGGGGGATTTGAAGGCTGGGGGCTGGCATCGTCTGAAGCTTGGGCTGGGGCTGCAGGATCTGCTTCTGGTGTGGCTCCCTTGAGTGCCTGGCAAGTTGGTGCCTCTCCACGAGGGTCTCTCTGTAGGGCCACTGAGTGGCTTCCCCCAAAGTGAGTTCAAGTCAGGGGTGGCAGAGTCTTAGTACCTAGCTTCAGAAGTTGAATATCATCATTTCTGTCACATTCTGTTGATCATACAGATGAGCTCTGATGTAGTGGGTGTGTGGGGGGTACTGCACAGAGTGTAGTGGGGGCGAAGAACACCGGGGACCACCTTGCAGGCCAGCTACCACTGACGTCTGAGAGCAGGGCGGGAGCTCAGACTGTCCCACAAGGGAGACCTGATGCCGAGTCCCTCCTCTGCTTGCAGAACTCCTGCCCATCCTTCGAAACCCTGGATAGATGACCAACTCCTCTGTGATGCCTTCCCTGATCCCTTCCCTTCTGGGTTCCCCATCCCCAGTCCCCAAAGTGAATGAAGTGTTCCTTCCTAAACAGTGCCTTTTCAACTGGGGCCATCTCCCCCAAGGGGGTGGAAATTGGTTCTTCTGGGGAGAGGGCAAAAAATCTCACTCTTTTTAGGTATAAGCGTAGGACATACCATACAGAACATAAACGGGTATATACTTATCCGTGGTGTTAACATTTCGAGAGTGGGGCGGGATTAGGAAAAACTACTCCCAGTTGAGTGAGAGGGAGGGCGGAAAGAAGGCTGAGAAACATGGTTCTAGTAGCTTCTCTGTTGCCTTCAGCATTTACATTGTGTGGGAAATAGTGTATTCTACAGGGTCCGGCACAAATAACACCCCCTTTTTATTACAAAATCTTTTATTACAAAATCATAAGCTTGGAATTCTGTAACACAGCAATATCACACTCAAGCACACCGTATGACATTTTAGGTAAAATGTTCAAATTAAAACTCTAAATTATTACACCCATATCATTACCCTCCCAGCCACACTCAAGCAGGCCTCACTTCTGCCAGGCCCTGTATCTCCAGTCCCCCCTGTGAGACTGCAGGCTTCCCAGGGGCAGGGACTCCTATTCCCGTCATCTCCTGGGTGCCTGAAGCAGTGCTGCTCACAGTGCGGACGTGGTCATGAGGTGGTGGGGGGTGGCGGGGGGAGCTCTGGAGAAAATGCAGATTCTCAGCCACCTCAACAGAATCCCTCTGCATTGTTGACAGGCTCCTGGGGCGATTCACAGGCCCCTGCTCCCTAGGCATCTGCTGACAGACAGTGGGGCAGATCGGGGCTGTGCACTGATGGGGCTCCCTGAGGGGCTGGGAACTGGAAGGCACCCAGCAGTTTGAGAGCAGAATCGCAGGGTGGGCCCCCGGGCAAGGGGGACATAGGAACGAAGATCCGGATCCTGATGGGGAGCAGCCGTGGAGCCCGATTTCTGCCTTCCCCCATTGTCAGGGAACACAGCCCCATTTGTTATGGGTCAGACTCTGGGGAGCTCCCCTCCCCCCTTCCCACCTCCAGGAGGCTGAGCTTGCTTACAGAGATGGCAGAGGGCTGGATGTGTGGGTCTGCTGTCATTCAAGGGATTTGATGAATCCCTGAGTTTCACACATGGGAAAATGCATGTAATTTGTGTAATTGAAAAGTGGCTCTGACTTCCTTCTGGGGGAGGCAGCCTGGAATACGTATTTAGGTGTTTCAGTCTCCCGGTGCTGCAAAAATAGGCATGCGCAGGACAGAGGGGTGAAATGCAACCTGCTGCTGAAATTGGTTAAATTTAACTTGCTTTTGCTGGGCTTCTCGATTCATGGTTGCTGTGTCGAGAGGCTAATATTGTTTAAGTCGTGATATGTGAGTCCTTTAGCTGCCAGCCGAGTCAGCTGCTCCAGCTGCATTTGAGGACTTTAATGGAGGCCAGAGTCTGATGTGCAGGCTCTGTCCCTCTCCCGTCTGTCTGACCCTGCCCATGGTGGGGCCTCACACTGGGACGGACACTCCAGGACATAGCCTGGGAGTCACCTGGGAAGGGCCGGGGTCTAGCCATTGGAGACTGAGCATGTTCAGGCCAGAGAACACACAGGGCGCTGGGGAGGAGGGAGGAGTCTTGCCTCTAGAGCTGCGTGGTTCTGTGGGAGATTTTGCTGCTTCTCTGTGCTATAGGTGGGGACCCACAGGAGCAGCAGGTGAAGTTAGAGGGGAGCAGGGTTTGTCCTTGTGGCTGGAGGCATCCAACATGGAACAGCCTGCCTGGCTGTGCAGTAGTGAGTTCCCTGTTGCCCGAGATTCCTCAAGCGTCCCAGTCTCTACCAGTCATGCTGTTGGGGAGATTTAATACATTAGAGTGACACAGACTAGGATGCTGGCTCTCAGACTATGTTGTAAGAGTCACTCATGGAGACTGGGGATGTGCTCCTGTTAATGCAAATTCCTGGCTCTGCTCTGAGCTGTCCAGGTTAGGAGGCTCACCAAATCCCTCAAGGACTGGATACTCCACTCCTCATCCCTGCTGCTGTATCCATACTGGCAGCTCAGGTGGTTATGTGCAGTTAGGTTCTGGAGATTTGCTAAGCCAGGTAACCTCTAAGACCAGTTCACCTAGGCACTGGGACCTACCGAGCATTCCTGGTCCAGAGAACTTCAGTTCATGCTGCTTGTGTGGAGGAGGTAGCAGGGGATGCTGCTGGGGCAAATGTCCTAGTGCGGCCAGGACAAAGCCCACAGTCTGTGGTGTGGCAAAAGGGGGCTCCATCACCTTGCCACCCCACCTATTCCTGTTCCTGCATTCAGCCGGCCTCTGTACAGGCTGTTTCCTCTGCCCTGGTCTCTCCACCTGGCCAGACCCTGCTCACTCCTCCCAGTGCAGCTTGCCTGCCCTTCCTCTGGGAAGCCCCCTTACCCCCACCTTTGTGCTCTGTTCCCCACACACCCCTCCCACAGTGTTTGCTGCCCTGTGCCTACACCAACCCTGGCCTGGAGCTGCCCAAGATCAGGGCCTGGCCTCACTCACCCCTGCGCCCTAGGCCTGGTGCAGGCCTGGCTCAGAGGCAGAGTGGCACCTGGAGAAGGTTTGCCGACAGAGCTCTGGATTCCTGCCTTCCAGGCCTCAGACTCAGCCCTAATCATGAGGGCGGGTCATTAGAGCCTGCCAGACCGGTATGGACCCAGTGGCTCTCCAACTGCAGCCCCTTGTTAAAGAGAAGCCCAGGGAGGCCCGAGATGGTCTGTGCCTTGGCTTCAGCCCTCATCTCCTATTTCTGGACCCAATGCTTTTTAACTAATATGTTTCCTTTGGAAAAATTGTTCAGACCCCTTAGAATCCTGGCCTCAGAGATCTGAACGTGGCTTGCTTCTGACCCAGGCTCATGCTTTGCTGGAGCAGTTCTGCAGACCTCCTGCCCACCTACTTGTCCTTCTAAAAGTGTTGGGGCCCTGGGCGGGGGGGGGCAGGGGGCGGAAAAGCAGAGGTATTTGGAGCTGGTGGGGAAGATGGAGCAGGGCGTCTAGAACAAGAGAGGGAGGCGGAAACCAGCAAAGGAACAAGAGATGCGGCGAGGGGGGCTCTGGCCTCCTTGGAAACCAGGACAGAACCCCTTCTTTCCTGGGAGTGAGACGATCGCCACCTCGGCCTGCAGACTGCAGACGGAAATACGCTAGCTGATGTGGAAATAGAGTCAGATTCCCGAAGGGATAAGGGCTGCTCGCAGGGAAACACAAACACTACTTCATCAAGAACTCTGTCCCGCAGAGCCCGTCCTTTAAAAGGCAGCCATGGCAGATTAATATGAAATTGTAGATGCGTTTCTCCTGGCACTGTCCCAGGAATCCCCTCAGCAGCCCGCCCTGCCTGCTGTCCTGCTGTGACACCTCTGGGGACCTTACTGGGGAGGACCATTTCGGGGTGTGTGGTGGGGCGCTCTGCTTGGAGAAGCTCATGTGCAGGGGTGAGGGGAGGAGGGCATGCGGATGGAGACCATTGACGCCGAGTTTGTACAAGTGCTGGCAACTGTGCCAGCACGTTCAGGACGTGTTTTCCGAACCCTAAATCATGCTTATATAACATGGGGGAAAAGAAACAGACAATGAACAAATCAGTGAAACCCCCCAAATCAGGCCTTTTGCTATTTGCAGAATTCCAGCATCACTTAAACTGTGTAACTATTGGTCAACATTTGCTTCCTAGGAACAGAAATTGTGTCATCTTGAGACTTGATTTTCTCAAGTGATCATCTTAGTAAAGCTGCAGGCTTCCTGGAAAATCAAAAGATTGTTTCTTTCTTCGCTGTGGTTGTGGAATTTGAGGTAGATTCATAGAAAGAAAAGCTGGTAGGGACTAAGTAACCATTTCGTCCAATCTTCCCATTATACAGACTGGGAAACAGAGGCCCAGGGTGGGTAGGACCTTGCCCAAGTTCTCACAGTAACTGGCTTGCTGCCCAGTGCTCTGTAATATGTACCACGGTCTTAGTTTCTCCCTCTCAGCCCTGCTTTTCTCTCCTGGAAATTGGGAATAGCAAACTAGCCTTCTGTGTTTCTTGCAATTGTGAGAATAAATGGTGACTTTTTTTTTAAGTGAAAGTACTGTTATAGACTACACAAATAGTATCTGCTATCATAAGGTTTCTGCCTGATGGGACCAGATCTCTCATTACAACAGTAGGTGTTTAAGAACCACCCCCTGGTTTGCATTAGCGACAAAGGTGGTTTACTCTGGCACTGCAGACCCTGAGGCTAAGGCGCAGGGGCAGGATGGAGGCTCGTCAGCAAGACCCTCAAGGTCCACACAGGGTCTGCCTCTGGGCCACCAGAGTCAAATCTCAGGATGCAAAGTACGGCCGAGGGAATGTGGTCAGCAATATCAGAGTAACTTTGTACGGTGACAGGTGGATACTGGACTTTTTGTGGTGATCATTTTGTAAGGCATATAAATGTCAAATCACTATGTTGTACACCTAAAACTAATGCAATATTCTACATCAACTATAGTTTAATTAAAAAGAGCTTTCATTCCAGAATAGAAAAAAAAATCCCCCAGGCCAGCCCAGGTGGTGCCACGCCCTTTCTGTGGAGCAGGTGACGATGGGGACTGTGGATGGGTGGAAAACCACTTAGGAACGGCAGTGTGATTAGGCACCGCTGGAAACTTCACTGTGGCTGCTGTCGAAGAAAGAGAATGGAGGCCAATAATCCAGGGCGGGTCAGAGCCACTCCTTGGCACTGGTCTCCGGAGGGGCCATTTAGCACATTAATAATCTATGAAATGCTTCTACCTACTAGATTCATAGGGTAAAAAGGAGTGGGGGAGGAGAAGGCGAGGCAATATTAAGGGCACGCTCTATGGGCTGAATGGAGGGGGTGAGAGAGACCCCCAGGACAGGAGGCTGTGGATGGGCTTCCTGGCCTTGTTTGTCATTGGGTGCCTGGCGCTGTGGAGCCTGGTTCTGAGAGCAGGTGGAGTGGCACATGTGAGGTGAGGAGAGGCTGGTAGCTTTTCATTTAGATACAAATGGATGGGAGGAAGTATGAGCTCTCAAAGGGATGCCAGCAGCACCCGTCGATCTCCTGGGGGAAGGACAGGCGTTCTGTCCTCATTCATTCATTCACTCACTGACTCATGCCCATATTTATTCATTCATTGCCTCACTCAATAAGTGTTGCACCTGCTGTACTCTGTCCCAGGCTCTCCCAGCCAGTGCAAATCCCAGTGCCCAGTGCTGCCACCTCAGGACAGATGGATGTGGCTGAGAGGCAGTTTGATGCAGTGGCCAGAACAGAGGCCTAGGATCCAGAAACTCTGGGTAGTGTCCCTTCTCTGTCTCTTACTGATAGAATAGGCTTGGACAAATTGACAGCCTCCTTCAGCCTCACTGAACTCATCTGCAAAATGGGCTAGCTAAGTCTGCCCTTCTTCTGGGGCCACTCAGAAGATGAGACAGGACAGGGACAGTGGAGCAGGTGGAAGCGTCTTGCAGACTGTAAGCTCCCTGCAGATGTTAGGGTAATACTATTACTACTGATGCTTTGCCATCTGAGACACCAGCCAGGCCCTGGGCAGGGAACTGCTTGAAGATGTATAGGTCTCCATTTGTCTCTAGATTCAAAGTGGTGTGAATGACGAAGTGAACTATCACAGACCATGAAGGTGATTCAGAACGGTAAAATTAAAACAGAGCCTGCAAGGAGAGGCCAAACAAGCCCACAGCAGCTGTAAGAGGCATACACACTCTTTTTCAGCCGAGTGTTGGTGGCAGCAGAGGCAAAGGCGGGCGTGATGCTGTCAAGGGGGTGATGCTGTCAAGGCGGCTCCCAATCTGTTCCTGCCAAGGGGCCCAACTCGTATCTTTCCCGTCTGGCTGGTTAAAGATTCTGACTCCCATCGTCAGTTCCAGACCATGGTGTCTAGAGTAATGCCAGTACCCAGCGTGTAACTCCAATGGCCTCATTGTTTATGCATCCTTCACCCCCTTTCTGGAAATGTGCGGGGTGTAAATAATTCATTCTAAATAAATAAATCGCTTGCACTCCTCACGGTGGAGTGACGCTGCGAGCAAGCAGCACAACTGCAGACCACACTGGGTCTGGAAGGACAAGTTGCGTCTGGGGAAAAACTGGAGAGGCAGGTAGAAAAGCAACTCCCTCCAGGAGGACGAATGTGTAAAATGGGTGCGATAGCCAACAATATGGGGTTGTTGTGAGGGGCAGAAGTGATAAATATGGAGCAGAGTGTGGTCGGGAAAGTCCCAGGTGAACGGGGTGAGCTGGTTGCCTTCACCAGCCCCTGTCCTGCATCTAGGAGCCTGGGCCTCTGTTCACTTGTTAGCGCTCTGGGTGATTCTGCCTCACAGAGTGGGGCGGGAGCCCCCGCCTTAGCTGATGAGCCACCCTCTGGTGGAGACTGGGTGGCCCGAGGGGTGGGGGATGCTAAGAAGGGATTTAGGCACCAGATGAGGGGTTGTACGAGGCGGCCTTTCCCAGATGGATCTGATGGTGGGACTCACCAGGAGGGATGCAGTGGGGGCGGGATACTGGTTTACTGGTTAAAAATCAGATTCCCAGCTCCCCTGATCAGCATCTCCAGGGAAGAAGCCTGGGAAGCTGATTTTTAACAAGAGCCCTGTGTAGTTCTTGTCGTCAGGGGAGTTTGGGAAACACTGGTCTGGGGATTCTGCAGCTGTGGAGCCCATGGACCAGCAGCGGCACCTGGGAGCATCTTAGAAATGCAGATGCCTAGGCTCCACCCAGACCCATAGATCCTGAATCTGAATTTTGACAGGATCCTAGGTGATTCTTGCTGACCTAAGGTGCCTCTCACCCAGGACTACCTGGGGGCTCTAGCAGGAGCCCAGGTGTCCACTGAGGAAGAAGAGCTTTAAGGAGAGGCGTTCAGACTCTGGACTTGGCTTAAGGAAACACCTACTGATCCAGCCCTGGGGCCCACTTTTGGGATGTCAGCGTAGAAATGTGGGTGCCGTCAGCATTTTCACCAACTCTGGGGGTCCCTTCGGTCAGCATCACGGATTGTAAGGTCTCTTGTCAAACTGTAGTGCAGATGGAGTGTGTCCTGCTCAAGCCTAGATCTGACAGGCTGACCTGGGGGCTGCCCCCGCCCCCCGTAGTGGCCAGGAGCATGCAGAGGGGACCCATAGTTCCAAATAAGAAGCGAAGGAAGCAGCACTGGGTTAGCGTGAGGATACCTGGCTTCTCATCCTGGCCCTGCTATCTCCCAGGTGGCCTTACACAAACCACAGCCTCCGGCTGGAGCCCGAGCATCTTCACCTGTAAATGTTCCCCACCTTCCCCCCACCCCACCCAGGACTGTGGCAGTGCTCCTGTGAGGCAGGGCCCATGGTGCTTTGTGGCTGCTGGGCAGGTGCTCTGGGACAAAAGCACCAACTGTGCTTCCTTGTCCCCAGTGATGGTGGTCTTGTGCCCATTTGCACAGAGGGGCTAACGTGCTTGGTCACCTTGTAACACCAAATATACTGGGTGCATTTCCAGGGCATGGGGTTGGATGGGCTGGGTTCACATCCAGGCTCTGGCACTTGTGAGCTGGGGACCCTGGGGAGGTTCTGTAGCTTCTCACAGTCCCAGCTCCTTATCTGTGACCCTGGGCTGGTTTTGAAATGACCTTAGATGACACCCACATGGTTCCCTGTGCCATGCTTCCTGTTCCTTCCTCCTGGGGACCCCTACTCAAGGACCGAGGCACCCAGGCAGCCTCCTGGTCTACCTTTCAGATAGCAACGGGGCACTAGGGTCTGGGATTAGCTCCCTGGGCCCAGCTGTGTAGCTTCCATGTGTCCCTTGACCTCTCTGGGCCTCCTATTGTAAATGGGGGGGGGGGTGTTGGGCCAATTGATGGGCCATATAACCTTGATAATGTCATGTCGTTGTTCCTTGTATCCCCTGTGCCTCAAAGCCATGAGCATCTGCCTGAAACCTGTTGTCTTCTTTATTGGGCCCTGCCCACATAGCACTCCCTTCTTTAGGAGCTGGTGATCTGAAGCCCGGTTCCATTCCTATTCCTAAGCCACCTACCACCTAGGCGTGCAGTTCTATGTGGAATAGTGGGAATAGCTTTGCACTTAGTCCGACTTCAACTTTGCTGTCTCTCAATCTCCGTCAGAGCTCTCCAGGGAGAGCACCGGCCATCCTACAGGTGAAAGAAGTGGCCCCAGATGGGTCAAGCAGCCTGCAGAGGGTCATGCCCTCTGCAGTAGCGGAAGAGCTGCAACACCTGCGTTCCTGTCCGTACCCACTTTGTTCCACTCTCCTGTGCTCAGGGATGAACCTGCTCTCTGCCTCTCTGGGCCTTTGCCCGTGCTGTTCCCATTGCCACATGCCTTCCCCGTGTCACCCACTGCACTGCGAACCCCTTCAGGATAGGCCCTGCCCATCCGAGCCTTGGCTGTACCCCGAGGGCCTCCCGAGGGACCTGGCACTGAGTAGATGCTCAGAAATCCTAAATGGCTGCATCTGGATAGCCTCTTACAAAATCGGTTTGTAATCTGGTGGTCTTTGCCATGAGCCAGGCACAGGTCTAAACACTGTGTGTAAATTAACTCATTTGCTCCATATGCCAGCCGTGTGAGCTGGATATTCTTCTTCTCATGTCACACATGAGGAAACTGAGGCACAGAGAGTTTGAGTGTCTCGCCAAGGGATTGCCAGTCCTACGTGGTCTGGAGTCCAGCCGGCAACTGCCAGGCAGGCTCACTGCCTCTCACACAGTGTCATCTAATCCTTGGGGCAACACCGTGGGGAAGGCAGCACAGGCATCGTCCTCGGAGGCCTGTTTTCAGAATGAGGAAAACAAGAAGCACAGAGAGCAGAGATTGCTTCCCCTGGTGAGCAGAACCCAGGGCCTAGGAGTGGCGTCCCTGTGTCCCCCAGAGTCCCTCCCCAGCCCACCTCTGCAAGGAGCTTCCTCCCTGTCAGCAGCAGATGACGATGCCGGCTGGGGGAACCTCCCAGGGAGGCCTCTGTGCTCCTTGTAAATCATTCATCACACATACACCACTTTTAAACCTATTACTCATCCAGTAACTTGTTATGTATAAAAAATAAATGGTTCTTTTGAATTCAGAAAATAGATGGACTGGTTGTTGGTGAAAATCAATAACTATGCTAAGTATTTCAAGC
The DNA here is from genome assembly GCA_004027475.1 of Anoura caudifer. Classification (NCBI taxonomy): domain Eukaryota; kingdom Metazoa; phylum Chordata; class Mammalia; order Chiroptera; family Phyllostomidae; genus Anoura; species Anoura caudifer. The sequence goes on along the minus strand of PVKU01000072.1, from coordinate 331,807 downwards.
GTATAGGACTTAGAGTTCTTCTCTGGGAGGTTTTATAATGAATGGGTGGGTTTTTTTTAATAGAGCATAGCCTAATTCCGTTCTGAATTATACAGAAGGTTTTCACTTTCAGTCTGTTTACTGAGAAGATTAAATAATTTATTTTTTCTGTGATGAAGAGATAGAGCCTCATGAGGTGGGAAGCGCTCAACCTGAGAATAACAGGCTCACGTTAGACGGCTGCCAGGTCCTGCCCAGACGCCGGTGTGAGTGGACGTTCCTCAGATTTCCCCCGGGTTCCCACGCGAGCTGTTAGACGGGGCACTGGCTTTGTGTGTGCCAGGGTGTGGCTCCCTTCTTGTCCTCGCCGTCTTCTGAAACCCTAGGCCCTTTGCTAGAGTAATGGCCATGCAGACACATGGCCACAGCATGGCCGCGCAGACGCATGGCCACAGCATGGCCGCTGTGGCCCCACCCAGCAGCCCAGGCCAGCAAACAGGGCTCTTCCCTCAATTCTCAACTGAAACCTCACTTTTCTGGGAAGCCTTTCCAGCCGGATTACTGCCTCCAGTAGGCACATCTGCCTCACAGTGTCATCATAGGTTCAATCCCCGTTCAGTGCCAGGCTTGCCTGATGATGGTAGGCTTCTTCCATGAGGGCAGGACCAAATCGCCCTGGCTGGCACTTGGAACCCCAGAGTCCAGGCCTGGAATTTAAGAGAACCTCTAGAAATCTTCATTTTTGTTTTGTTGGGGGTTCTCCCTTTCTCAGTCTCTCCCTTTTATGTAAGTAGCATTATGAATTCATAGATCTTTAAAAAATACCTTAAATGGAACTTCTGGCCAACATGGAGGTGTAGGTAGACACACTGTACCTCCTCCCACAACCAAAATCAGGACAACAAAAATTTAGAAACAACAACAAAAAAATCAGTACTGACAGAAAGTTGAACTGTATGGAAGTCCAACAACCAAGGAGTTAAAGAAGACACATTCATCCAGGCGGTAGGAGGGACGGAGTCAGGTGGCCAGGCAGAGAGGGGTTACGGTAAAAAAAGCAGCGGCTGGCAGACCCTGGGCACAGGCTGGCAGCGGGTGAACCCAGTGAGGTGGCAGACTGTGGATGGGCGCGGTGCACAGGGTGGCTGGTGGGCCGGACGGCCCTATATTTGCGTGCAAATAAACCAGGCGAAACTGGGGAGTAAGTCAGACTGCACAACCCAGGGTCCTGGCTTGGGGAAATAAAGTCTCAAAACACCGATTGCAAACACTTGTGGGAGTTGAGGTGCCAGGATAGACTCCCAGCCTCACAGGAGAGTTTGTTGGAGAGACCCACAGGGTTCTAGAATGTACATAAGCCCACCTACCTGGGAATCAGCACCAGAAGGGCCCAGTTTGCGTGGGGTAAGCAGCGGAAGGGACTAAAAACCAGCAGAGAGCAGAGCAAGTGCCATTGTTCCCTCTTGGATCCCTCCCCCATATACAGCAACCTGGGTTGCCCCGCCCTGGTGAGCACCTAAGGCTCTGCCCCTCATATATAACAGGCACATCAAGACAAAAAACAAAATGGCCCAAATGAACAGATCAAAGCTCCAGAAAAAATACAATTAAGCAACAAAGAGGTAGCCAACCTATCAGTGCACAGTTCAAAGCACTGGTGATCAGGATGCTCACAGAATTGGTTGAATTTGGTCGCAAATCAGATGAAAAAATGAAGGCTACAATAAGTGAAATGAAGGAAAATGCACAGGGAACCAATAGTGATGGGAGGAACACTGGGACTTTAATGGAGTGGACCAGAAGGAAGAAAGAAACATTCAACCAGAAAAGAATGAAGAAATAAGAATTCAGAAAAATGAGGAGAGGCTTAGGAACCTCCAGGACATCTTTAAACTTTCCAACATCTGAATTATAGGGGTACCAGAAGGGGAAGAGGAAGAGCAACAAGTGGAAAACTTATTTGAACAAATAATAAAGGAGAACTTCCCCAATCTGGCAAAGGAAATACACTTCCAGGAAGTCCAGGAAGCTCAGAGAGTCCCAAAGAAGTTGGACTCAAGGAGGAACACACCAAGGCACATCATAATTCCATTAGCCAAGATTAAAATGAAGGAGAGAATCCTAGAAGCAGCAAGGGATAAGGAGACTGTTACCTACAAAGGAGTTCCCATCAGACTGTTAGCTGATTTCTCAAAAGAGACCTTGCAGGCAAGAAGGGGCTGGAAAAAAGTATTCCAAGTCATGAAAGGCTAGGACCTACATCCAAGATTGCTCTATCCAGCAAAGCTTTCATTTAGAATTGAAGGACAGATAAAGTGCTTCTCAGATAAGGTCAAGTTAAAGGAGTTCATCATCACCAAGCCCTTATTGTATGAAATGTTAAAGGGACTTATCTAAGAAAAAGAAGATAAAAAACACATATAGTAAAATGACAGTAAAATCACAATTATTAACAACCACACCTAAAACAAAAACAAAAACAAAGTGAACAACTAGAACAGGAACAGAACCAGAGAAATGGAGAACATGTGGAGGGTTAGCAACAGGGGATTGGGAGGAGGAAAGAGGGGAAAAAGGTACAGAGAGTAAGTACATAGATGGTGGGTAGAAAATAGCGGAAGGGTAAGAATAGTATGGGAAATGTAGAAGCTAAAGAACTTACAAGTATGACACATGGACATGAACTAAAGGGGGGAATGTGGGTGGGAGGGGGTGTACAGGGTGAAGGGGGGAAATGGGACAACTGTAATAGCATAATTAATAAAATATATTTTAAAAATATCTTAAATGGATGGCATTTCAGTCAGTTGCAGACACTGTTTTCATGCAGACAGTGTTTTGACTGCTCTCCTTATATTTCTACCTTTCCTCCAGTTTTTTATTCCAAAAAATTTCAAACTTGCAAAAAAAGTTAAAAGAAAGCACAATGAACTTCATATTGTCTTTCTTCATCAACGGTCTGAAATCTCTTTCAAAGGTGATTTTAGTTTGGGGAAAAGCCAGAAGTTACAGGGCCCCAAATCTGGGATGTAGGGGGGCTGAGTCACCTGGGTGGTTTTATGTTTCAGCAAAAAATTCTTCACGAGACGTGATGCATGAATGGGTGTGCTTTCATGATGTAGCTGCCAATCACCAGTTGCCCATAGCTGTGGCCTTCTGAATCATCAAAATAGTTTCCATGGAGGAATATTCAAGCTTAACGCAAAATTTGATGTAGATCTGTTGCTCTACTTGCTCAATCATTTTGAATGTGACGGCCACACAGTACACATGCTCACTCAAGGGCATCTACCACCCCCACTGCTAGTACAGTGAAGTCGTCCTTGTTCACACATGCATATTCTAGTCCACTCTTGTTGGCTGCCAGGTTATATTGATGTCATGCAAACCATTCTTATTAACAATGATTAGACTTTTTCCAGACAGACCTCACATATGTATGTCTCTATGTGTGTGTATATATATGTGAGTGTATATACATTTATATGTATATATGCATTTAGAGAGAGAACAAGAGAAGAAAGTAGATGTGGAAAATGATGGATTGTGAAAGGTATATGGTGTTCAATGCACTGTTCTTTCAACTTTTGGTTTGTTTTTTTTACAATTAAAAGCGGTGAATATGTCTTTGTGTGTGTGTTGGAAGGGTGGGCCATATCCTTCTTTAACTGGACAATAAAGATGTACGATAACTAAAAATCTCTTTACAGATTTTTTCTCCATGTGACTATGATAGGAACTTAATATACTTTTAAGTGCTTGGCTTTCATTGGTTTTAAGTTTGTAGGGATTGATTTTTCTTCTCATTGATTCATTTTATTTTAAAAATATATACAACTTTTATGTGATTCTATATTCAAAACTATACAAATAGAGAGCTCCTGGCTCTGATTCAGCTTGCCCCTGTTCTGCTCCATGCCACCTCTAGAGAACCATTTTTACTAATTTTTAAAATTGATCCTTCCGGTGTTTCTTATGGTAGATAATACACGTGTGTGCGCGTGTATTCCTTGTCTTCCTTCTCACACAAGAGGGAGCACACTATATGTGCTGTTCTGCACCCTGTTTTTCCCTTACCTTTCCTGGAACTCACTGTTTTATTGTAACACCATAACATTCCTCAGTCTTTCTACAGCTGCTCAGCACTTCTCCGTGTGGACATGCCCTGCTCGTGGGCATTCGGGTTGTTTCCAATCTGTTGGGGTCACCTTGCCACGTGTCACATTTGTGTCAGTGATAATTGGGGATGAATTCCTAGAAGTGGGGTTTCTAGGTCAAGAGAAAATGCATCTATAATTCTTCTAGAAAATAACTCTTTGTTGAATGAATGAGAAAACTCACCAATGAACTTGGTTAAGAGGAGCAGAAAGTGAAAGGCCCAAATTCAAATGGAGACATAAACAGTTAGACTAAATCTCTTTGTGAAGGAGGCTGGTGTAAAACCCTTCTGGCGATGTTGTCTCTAGTCCAGCAATTTCCATTTCTCTCCTGAAGAAAAAAGAACCTCCCCTCGGTTTGTGAGTGCAGCACAGAGTTACACAACCGCAAGGGCTCGGAGCCGGAATAAACAGCTGCCTCCTGCGGTCTCCTTACTTTCTTTACAAGGAGGGGACCAACAAAGAGATGAAGAAGAAAACCCAAATTTAGTTCAGTCCTTTCTGATTCAATAAATAATATGTGAAATATCCGCTTCTTAATGAAGCGTGGTATAAGACTGCGCTCCCCAAAGCCCCCGAGATATTTCATAACGGGCATAGTGGTTCAGACCCCCGAGTGCTTGCTGTCACAGTGACATCTTTTTCCACAGAACTCTCTGAGTGTAAATGATTTTGTTTCACATTTTTTGGTGTTATTCTGGGGCATTCAAATGTAGTCATGATGATGAATTGGATCAGGTGGATGGTTCAGCTGTGCGCGTTCTGGCCGCCAGTGTGGGCGTTCACGTCTGCCGAGGGCGGTCTGAAATTACATAACCGGGCCGCAGGGACCATTCTGTTTTGGTTCTGATCAGGCAGCATGGGGCAGCAAATGAGCTTAGCCCAGCCCAGCTGTGGCTGTGGTCTGGGAGCCTGGGCAAGTACCTTGTCTTCCCTGGTCCTCGGAGTGTAAAATGAGGGGTTGGACAAGCCCAGGATGGCAGATAAATGATGCACGTGGGTTCTATTACTTCCCCTTCCTATGCTAATTGCAGACATAACTAATTGGTCTCCACACGCTCTCCACTGACCTAACCCACTTCTCTCAGCCCCTGCTGACAGTGTCACCTAGGCTCAAACGTATTTACCGCCTCTGACTTGGATGGGTACTGAGGGGTTACCAGATGTTATCCAGGATGCTGAGCTAAATTTGAATTTCAGATGAATAAAAAACAGTTTTTCAGGACAGGCATGTCCCCAATATTGCTTAATATGACAATGCTATTACTTAGGCCATTTCTGCTTCTACAGGTATTTCTCTTTTTTCTATGTAATTAATTTATTTTATTGGAGAGATCCACCCTCTTTTTGGTACTTCTAATAGTGCCCATTCTCCAGTGCCCAGATGGGAGTCTAGCCTGTACCAAACTGATTAAGTTCACGTTATGACTTAATTTGATGGAAAATGATGGAGATTTGAGTAGATTGTTGTTTCAGAGGGCCATATATTTTTGGAAGACTCCTTACTGAACCTGCAGTTCCGTTTCCCAGACCTCATCCTTTGCATGTCACTTTCTTTTTTTTAAAATATATTTTATTGATTATGCTATTACAGTTGTCCCATTTCTCCCCCATCATTCCCCTCCACCCTGCACACCCCCTCCCACCCACATTCCCCCCTTTAATTCATGTCCATGTGTCATAAGTTCTTTAGCTTCTACATTTCCCATGCTATTCTTGCCCTCCCCCTGTCTATTTTCTACCCACCGTCTATGCTATTTATTCTCTGTATCTTTTCCTCTCTTCTTTCCATTCCCCTGTTGCTAACCCTCCACGTGATCTCCATTTCTGTGTTTCTGCTCCTGTTCCAGTTGTTTGCTTAGTTTGTTTTTGTTTTAGGTGTGGTTGTTAACAATTGTGTTTTGCTATCATTTTACTATATATGTTTTTATCTTCTTTTTCTTACATAAGTCCCTTTAACATTTCATATAATAAGGGCTTGGTGATGATGAACTCCTTTAACTTGACCTTATCTAAGAAGCACTTTATTTTCCCTTCCATTCTAAATGACAGCTTCGCTGGATAGAGCAATCTTGGATGTAAGTCCTTGACTTTCATGACGTGGAATACTTTTTTCCAGCCCCTTCTTGCCTGCAAGGTCTCTTTTGAGAAATCCGCTGACAGTCTGATGGGAACTCCTTTGTAGGTGACTGTACCCTTATCCCTTGCTGCTTCTAGAATTCTCTCCTTCATTTTAATCTTGGCTAATGTAATTACGATGTGCCTTGGTGTGTTCCTCCTTGGGTCCAACTTCTTTGGGACTCTCTGAGCTTCCTGCACTTCCTGGAAGTGTATTTCCTTTGCCAGATTGGGGAAGTTCTCCTTTATTATTTGTTCAAATAACTTTTCCATTTGTTGCTCTTCCTCTTCCCCTTCCGGTACCCCTATAATTGGGATGTTGGGACGTTTAAAGATGTCCTGGAGGTTCCTAAGCCTGTCCTCATTTTTTTGAATTCTTATTTCTTCATTCTTTTCTGTTTAGTTGTTTCTTTCTTCTGATCCACTCCATTGATTTGAGTCCCAGTTTTCCTCCCATCACTATTGGTTCCCTGTGCATTTTCCTTCATTTCACTTATTGTAGCCTTCATTTGCGACCAAAAATCAACCAATTCTGTGAGCATCCTGATCACCAGTGCTTTGAATTCTGTATCTGATAGGTTGGCTATCCTTTGGTCGCTTAGATGAATTGGCTCTGGGGCTTTGATCTGTTCTCCCGTTTGAGCCTTTTTTTTTTTTTGGTCTGGTTGCAGTTGTTACGTAGTGAGAGGCGGAGCCTTAGGTATTCACCAGGGCCGGTCAGCCCAGACACTGGGTTGTGACACTGTATGTGGGGGCGGGGGCAGAGAGGAAACAATGGCACTTGCTTCGCTTTCTATCGGATTTCAGTCCCCTCTGCCACTTCCCCCAAGCAAATTGGGCCCTTCTGGTGCTGATTTCCATGTGGGTGGGCTTGTATATGTTCCAGGACCCTGTGGGTCTCTCCAACAAACTCTCCTGTGAGGCTGGGAGTCTCCACTAACACCTCAACCCTCACAAGTGTTTTCAATCAGTGTTTTTAGGTTTTATTTCCTGGCGCTGGGGCCCTGGGGTGCGAGGTCTGTCCTGCTCTCCATTCTCGCCCGGATTGTCTGCACACAAATGTGGGACCTCTTGGTCAGCCAGCCACCCTGCGCGGCCCCACTTGGTCTGCCTGCCACCACCCGGTGCCCAGGGTCTACCATCTGTTGCCTGTATGCCTTGGATCTTTCAACTGCTGCCAGAAGGCTGGTTCCACCAACCTCTACTTTTTCCTGCCTCGACTCCGCCCCTCTTACCGGTCTGGATGAATGGTTGTCGGACTTCCATACAGTTCAATTTTCTATCAATTGTCCTTAAATATTTGTTGTCCTTAATTTTGGTTGCACTAGGAGGCACAGTGTGTCCACCTACGCCTCCATCTTGGCCAGAAGTCCGCATGTCACTTTCTTAATCTTGTCACACACATATTCCACTTGTCTTATTAACCTATTTAGTATTTTCTTTAAATAGACTCATCCTTTTATTTAAATACCATGAATGGAAAACTAGTACCATTTACCAAGAAAAAAGTTTAAAGTAAATAAAGAGAAAACATTCCTGTTAATACATAGAATATTAACCTAGGGCTCACCTAAAAATCATTGTGTGTGCCACCAACAGTGCCCATGAAATACAATACTGAGTAGTGCAAACTCCCTGCCAATTTGGGAATTCCCTTCATGACCTTTGTAGATAGGTGATCCGTGAACTTCTCCTTGAATACCTCCAGTGATGGGGAACTCAGTGCAAGGTTTTCATTCATTTTTGAGCACCTTATTATTAAATATTTCTACTTTATGTTGACCTATATCGACCTCCCAGAAACAGTCAGACATTGGTTCCCTTTTTCCCTCTGGGACCCCACACACTAAGTTTGCTCCATTGGCATTCATCCGTGCGTTCATTTGTTCAACAAATATATTTGAGTACTTGTGTGACAGCATGAGTGCTTATTATTTTGCAGTCTTATTGAGAGAGGCAAGGATGCACTTGTAATACAGTATGGTAAGGTCTGGTTGAAAAGGGCCTAGACTGGAGGTGGGGGCATGTTTAGGAAGCCTTATTGGTAGGGGAGTGAGAGAGCTGCGTGTGTTTTGGGAAATACAAGGCTGGAGTGAGAGGGTGAGAAAGGAGCCCAGGGTGTTAGAAAGAGTGGTCAAGCAGACCAGTTGAGTGAGCCTCCTAGCCTTCACTGTCCATTAGCACGAGGACTTAATTCCTATAAAACAGTTTCATGTACAAATTCTCATCTGTTTAAAAGAGCCCTGGAGAGTTAGTCAGGATAGGGCTTATTCTCTCCATTTCACAAGTAAGGACACTGAGGCCGAACAGATTGCTGGCAGACTTGCAGCTGACACACAAGGAGGAGCTGGGTCTTTATGTTCCGTAGCTACATACCCATTTTTGTTTCCTGGTGCCCCCAGCCCCAGTCCCACAGGTCTAGGATGACCTCCTCTGCCCCACTGAAGAAAACTTCACATTCTTGGAAAGCACCTTTGAATCTTTTCTCTTGATTCAACTTAATTTTCCAGGACCGACCATGAAACAAATCTCAGAGATCTAGAGTTTAGTGTTCTTTGCTTCCTTCTTTGCAGAAGGGGTTGGCTCATGAGGGTATGTTGAACCCAAGATGACCCCTTCTTTTGAAGATTCAGCCTTCCCACAGCAAGGAGGAGAAATAGTGCTTGGAGTACTGAGGGACAACAGGGAAGGCTCCCTGGAGGAGGTGGCTGTGAGCAGGTTTGGAAGGATGAGTAGGAGTGGCTCTGAGGAGACGGGAAGTTCCGGCAGATGGATATGCTGCATCTTCTCCCACTCCAAGCACTGAGCTGGGCCCCAGCACACGTTTCCCTCCCATAGATGTTATTTCAACCTATCAACTAATTAAAGGTGCTAAATTGACATGAGGAGACATGATTTTTGCAGTGTGGTAATTAAAAGGCAGTTGGCTTCACAGCTGTGATCACATGAAAGTGCTTCTTACCCCTAGAGACATCAGCTGAAAGCAAAGTGCAAAGGAGCTGAGGAAACCAAAGAGGTTTCTAATGTAATTTGTTAATTTCCTGCATTTGTCACCTGCACAGCTGTGAGGGGAAAATGGAACATTTTACCAGAGGTTTAAGAGAATTAAAGACATACATTCTAATTGTACACGATTAAACAAGAAATAGAATCATTATTATTTTTTTAAATTAACAAACCATTTGAAATCCCTAGATTCAAATTCGGAAGGCCTAATTTAGAATGACATCTCTGCCAGGGGGGCAGCCATGGTTCTGTGAGCAAACCCTTTCCTCCACAGAGCCTTCTGGTCTGTAAGGTGGGCACACTCCACCCTGCCTTGCTCGGGGTTGTGGTATTATTGAGGGAAAGGACCTTATCAGCTAAAAGGCCTTTCGTAGTTGTAAGAAATCCCACCCAATCTCCTAACTTCTAAGTCTAGAAGTTGTGATCTGACGTTAGTAGTCACAGATTGGGCGCCTGTGCTGCTCCCAACCTCGCAATCACCCCGAGACAGGTGTTCGTCTCCCTGGTTTACAGAGAAGGAGACAGGCCCCCCAAAGTGGAGTGATGTTCCCGAAGCTGCCTGGCCAGGGGCTGGCCTTTGGGCCCAGGCTGTCCGAGCTGAAGCCCCAAATTCTCACGGACCGAGCTGTACGCTCGGCATTGACTTGGTTGTGCTGTCTCTCTATTTTATTCCTGTTTTTGACTTTAAAAAAGATAGAGTATTTGAGGAAGTAATATTTGTTTTTCAACCTTCTTTATGGGAAATAATAGAGATTCTGAAGATGGAAATGAAGAAGGAAACAAAAATCACAGAATGCCTCATAACCAAAAAAAGATTGTATCTTAGCAAAAAAGTTAAATTAGTTTACAATGTACTATGTACAAATAAATAAAAGCCGTTTCTTAAGCTAAGAGATGGGCAGTTGGATATTGGTTTTGTTATTACTCCTTTAACTGAACATGCATATTTTATACACTTATATATGTAGTTTGTATTTTATAGTAGAAATTTGAAAGGGAAAATGTGAAGAATTTTCTCTTGAATAAAAAAAAATCAAATGTACCTTTGAGTTTCGCTTCAAATAATTGAATTGGGTCATTCTGGGGAATCAAAAGCACAATAAGCCACGGATGCAGTACAACTGTTTTTCTTTTAAGCAAATTTTATTTTTTCTTCTCCCTTCTTCCAAATGCCCCAGTTGCCTCCTCAGCTTATACCCACGGCCTCCCTAGGAATCAGCCTTGCACGTTTGAGAGAGAACTGCGGTGCCAAGGACAAAATTCCCAAGTTTAAGGACTGGCCTTTCCACTTGCGAACATGTGACTTTGGAGCAAGCTACCTAACCTCTCTGAGCTTGAGTTTCCTCGTCAGTTAAATGAGGATAATAAAACCAGTTCTACCTATATCATGCATTTTTGCAAAGACCAAAGTTAGACTAAAGAAGTACATGTGTTTTGAAAAAATTTTTAAGTGATTTTTATTGTTGTTCAAGTACAGTTATCTCCATTTGGTTTGGGAAAATTTTTATCACAGAGAAGCATAGAAGTCTATGGGATGAGCAAAGGCTTGGGAAGTCAGTCTCCCTGCTCTGCCAGTTGCTTGCTGTGTGAGCAAATGCAAGCGACGTAACCTCTGTGAGCCTCAGTCTCTTCATCTGAAAAATGCAGATCTTAATAGCACCTACCTCACAGAGCTGTTTTGCATATTAAATGAGAATACAAATGCCAAGCCCTTCATGCAGTGCTTGTCCACGTGCGTGCTCAGTCTGCAATACCTTGAAGGAGTCAGGATATCTGAACTCAAATCCCAGCTTTGCCCCTTGCTAGCTGCGGGGTGTCAGACAAGTCATTCTACCTGCCTGAGCCTCAGTTCCATCACCAGAACACAAAGATAATATTGCTTTCCCCACCTCCCTTAAAAGTGGTTATGAGTTCCCAATAAGAATGTGCCCTTGGGAGTGGGTGGTAAAAGCTGAACCGCTGTGAACCTCTGAGTGATTAAACACTAAACCTCAGCAACAGGAAGGTGAGATGAATGCTCCCCAAGTGGTTCCAGCCTGACTCTCCCTGACTATGGAGGTTTCAGACCTCAGGGCAAGCCTACACATGATGCCTGAGCAGGCCTTTTGTGGGTGTGGGGCCTCAAGAACCCACCCAACCACCAAGCATTCACTTTCTCTCATTAACTCGGGAGATGCTTCGCAGCGGCTCCCCTTCACATTAATCTCACAGGCATCTATGTTGAGGCACTTTGTGTCCAAACAGTGTTTGTCCAGGGCTTGGGTGCAGCGGTGACCTGGCGCAGACCTGAAGTGGACCCAAGTTCCCAATGCACACAGCCTGGCGCCTTTGTACACCTCCTGGCACTGGCCACAAACAGGGTTTTGTCAGAAGCTTCCTGAGAAAGTTGCGTTCCATTCATCTCAGCTGAAAGGAACCCTCGATGACAAATAACTCCCTCATTTAATTACAGAAACAGTCAGCAAACCCATGGAAAAAGATTAAACGGAGCAGAGAAAAGAGCAAGCCTCAATCACTCCTCCCCTCTCACTCCTGGCCCGAGTTTCTCGCCTAGGATTTAGCAAGTAGGGCTGCTCTTGGCTATACTTGCCACTGAAAAATGGTTTATTTCTGCAGAAAAGTTCAACTCAGAGTCCCCAAACCAGGTAAAGAATGAATTGCATTTAGGCAAGAATTCATCAGTGGCTAGGAAGTTAATCAAGATTCTGAAGTCGGTAGGTGTATTTACATTTTATATCCAGGTTTCTATCTGCACAGAGGAGTGAGACTCAACGGCAATTATCTGAATAAATCAGATTAAATGAAACACACACCCACACAAAACTAACAAACTCCTTAATCATTTTCCTCAGTTGTTGGAGAGGGAAGCATAGAATTTTGTAGTTGCAAGAAACCTTTGAAATCTTTAGTGAAATGGTAAAACCAATCCACCATTTTCAGAGATTTGAAAAATAGACACCTACAGAGAGAAAGCTATTTTCCCTGTTCTCACAGTCACAGAGATGGAGCTAAGCCTGGGTTCCCAGCTCCCCAAGCTGGCCTTACAGTCACGTCAGCTCTCTGCCCTTGGGTGCTCAGTGTTCAATATGCAGACCCTATATTCTCACAGAATGCCACAACTTCCCACCCAAAGACAGGTACTAATGGCTCTCTCCCTCACCCCACTCTGCTGGTTAAGAGCATGTTTCCCAGAATCTCCAGGATCAACTGTGCCCACCATGGAAACTTGCCATGTTGGAGAGAGTCTGGAAGCCTCGGAATAAGCCATCTCTTCCCACGGTCACCAGGTCTCAGAAAGAGGAGCAAGCCCTAGATCATTGTTCTATCTCATCGGGGACTGACAGCCCAGAGCTGGTTGAAGACGGAGAACTAGGTATGAAGTCAAAGGGCCAGTTCCCTATTTCCCATGCTGACCTGACACAGCTGTGTTGCCTTTCCGGGCCACGGTCTCTACAGCTGTGAAATGGATGGTAACTCCTACCTCAGAGAACCGAGGGGCTCTGAGACTCACTGACGTTCCGGACGTTGGAGGCTTCACTAATGATAAAGTGAATGGAGCTGGATTGAGACAATCCTACCAAACTTTGCCTCCTGGCGTTCGGAACCTTGCCTCATAAAATAGCATTTGTCCTAAAACAACAGGCAGGCTTTTTCTTGTCACCCTCAATCGGAGGTAGAGACCCAGGGCTTTCACCGGTCAGAAAGTTGGACAGCTATGCCTCCACTCACAGTTGCTGATCTTGGAGGCAACCAAGAGGCTTTTTCTCTTTATTCTCATCTATCTTTCTAAATTTAGGCAGAGCTATAAATTTCTAGGAAAAAAAAACTGGTCAGGAAGAGGGCGGGAGGGCACTAGGAGTGCATTGGATCCCGGGAAGCAGAACTCTCCCAAGTAAGGTTTTATGGGCAAGAAAGAAAAACCCTGGCAGCAGTGTGGGCTTTAAGGTGCGGTGTTGACCAAGAGTGCCAGGAAACCGGGCACCGAGGGGCAGCGCGTCGCCGGAATAATGCAGAACAGCCCAAGGTGAGAGCCTACTGGACACCAAAACCCGTCCTCAAATACTTAGTCTCCAGTTTTTTGAGAAACATACTTACAGTGTAAATAGACCGAAAACGGGGTCAAGGGCAATTCACATAGTGTGTCTTTTGATAAGTCGCGTCGGAAAAGGCCCGCTTGCTTTTGAGGATGAATACATTGAAAACACCTACCACTCAGCCTTTGATAGAGCACTGCAAAAATAATCAAAGGCACACAATACCCAGACGGAGTGCAGGAAGAATCCACTTCTGAAAATGATCTATTTTTTGTAGGATAAAGAAGAAAAGTTTAGAAAGATGTTTGGTATCGGCAGTCATATACAGGAAAGCATGGCCTTCATGAAATAGCCTCGGAGGAGAGGATATGATTGTAAAGGATTCTTGGGGAACTGAAAATGTCAGCAACACAATAAACCTATGTTAGGGACAATAAAGCCTAAAACTGAGGCTGCTGAAAAGCAAATCCACAGACCTGCAGAACACATAACCTGAATGGCTAACTGTTGGTGTACAGCTGCTCAACTACATTGCAGTCAAATGCTAATGAAGTGCTGCCTTACCCGGAAAGATTAGCAAAAATTAGGAAGTCAGATAATACCAAATAATGGCTAGGGAGTGATGAGATAAAAACCCTTGTGAAACTGAATATACACATACCCTGTAATAAAAGAAACCGAATAAAATAAGATGCTATTCCAGAATGTAGAGGACAAGGACCAAGAGGTGAAATCATGGAAGAAAACCTGAGATATGGATTTGGAGAATGTAAAGACAATGCATATATAATTAGGTGTTCTGGAGGACAGAAAAGTATATGGATATAATATAAATATAGTATATGTTACATATAATACTACATGTAGTATATATAAATCTATACTATATATATTGTTAATATAATGAGAACAGTTTGCATGACATTGATATAACCTGGCAGCCAAGAAGAGCGGACTGGAATGCGCATGCGTGAACAACGACAACTTCCCTGTACTAGCCAGTGGGGGAGGTAGATGTCATCAAGTGAGCTTGTGTACTGTGTGGGTGTCACATTCAAAATGACTGAGCAAGTAGAGCAATGAATCTGCATCAGATTTTGCATTAAGCTTGAACATTTCTCCTCGGAAACTATTTGGATGATTCAGAAGGCTTTTGGAAGCAATGCAATGAGTGCAGCACAAATAAAAGTGTGGCACAAACACTTCAAAGATGGTCAAAAATCTGTTGAAAGTGATCCACATTCTGACAGGCCTGCAACAAGCAGAACCTCTGAGAATGTTGAACGTGTACCTGCTGCAATCAACAAAGATTGGCGACTGACAGTGTGAGAACTAGAAGCTGATCCGGGGATTCCAAAAACTACCGTGTCTGAGATTTTGATGCAGGATCTTGGCATGAAACATGTCATGGCAAATTCGTTCCATGGCTTCTGCTACCAGAGCAGAAGGAACATCATGCTGCAGTTGCTAATGACTTGATTCAAACCACTACCAATGAACCAGATTTCCTCAAAAAGGTCATAACCAGAGATGAATCCTAGGTCTATAGCTGTGATCTGGAAATGAAGGCCCAGTTGTCCCAATGGAGGTCACCTGCTTCTCCACACCCAAAGAAGGCATGGCAAAGTTGCAGCAAGATCAAGACCATGTTAACTGTGTTTTTTGATTGGGCAGGTGTTGCTTAACATGAATATGCCTCGCTAGGCCAAACATTAATAAAGAATAACTACCTCTATGTTCTTTGTCGGTTGAGAGATGCAATATGACAAAAATGGCCACAGCTATGGGCAGCTGGTGATTGGCAGCTTCATCATGACAACTTGCCCACTCATGCATCATGTCTTGTGCAGAGTTTTTTGGCAAAACATCAAATCACCCAGGTGACTCAACCCTTCAACAGTCCAGATTTGGTACCCTGTGACTCGTGGCTTTCATCAAAACTAAAATCACCTTTGAAAAGTCATTCAGAAAACTACAACAGGGCAGCTGATGACAATTCCAACAAAGGATTTTGTAGGGTGTTTTGAACAGTGGAAGAGATGCTGGGAGAACTGTGTGAGGTCCCAAGATACCTACTTTGAAGACTGAGGCATCATTTTCCTGTGCACAATGCTTCTTGTATCTTCTTCAATAAATATCTCTATTTTTCATATTACATGGCTGGATACTTTCTGGGCACACCTAATAGAATATACGATATATAGCATATAGTATATACATGTGTATATTTTGAGTTGAAAGACTTGGGTGTGTAGATTGAAGGACTCCCAGTGTCCCAGAAGAGCACCACAGCTGGATCTATCTTAGCAAATTTTTTGAATTCTAAGAATAATAAATTTTTTTTTCTGGCATCCAGGCACAGAAAACCAGATACCCACAAATGAACAACCATCAGACTAGCCCCAGATTTTTCTTCTGCATCACTTTGTAGTGTCAAAGGGCAAACGTGGTAGCCCAAGAATTTGACACCCACCTAAATTCAACCGTGTGTCAAGGCAACAGAGGATCCTTCTCGGCACATTTTCAACCCCATACTGTTCTTCAGAATATTAAGTGCTATTCCAGAAGGTTGAAACACAAAGCAAGGTTAATATATCCAGAATGGAGAAGAGTAGATATATAGTCTGAGTATCAAAAGGGACAAAGGAAACTAAAAGGAAGCATTAAAAAGGGTAAGACTGCTAACAATGATAAATGCAAAACCAAGTATTTATTACAGCAATAAGATATATATTTAAAATTCATTCATGTACTCTTTTCAAGGAATATACTTTAAACTGATCTTTTTAAAATTATTATTCTATTACAATTGTTCCAATTTCCCCCCCTTTGCCCTCTTCCACCCAGCCTGCCCCTCACTCCCACTAAAAATGATCTTAATAGACTACAAATAGAAGGAGAATCAGCACTGTGGCAGGCGGATGTAGGCAAAAATAAGGTAACAGATTCAGTGTTAATATCAAGCAAGATATAATATAAACAAGGAAAAATGACACAGTACTTATTGACCTTGGAAAGTATTTTAATCCTCATTTTACTCATGATTGCCTCTTTAGTGCCTGATATCTGTACTAGGCAAGGGTACGCACTGATTGCTGACAAATAACAATGTAATTACGATGAACATTTATGCTCTAAACATAAAATTAAAGGATGTAAAGCAAAAACTGTTGAAATACAGGCATATGATGAAATTGTCAGAGACAATGGAAAAAACTGCATAAACCTTTCAGTCTTTGAAAGGTTAAGTAAATAAAAATACAAAGCATGTGGTAATATAATTGGTTAGTTTGATTAATACCGCTTATACATAGTAGTCTGATAATTTTACAGTTTACAACTGGAGACTCCATCTGTTTTCTCAGCCACCATGGAACTTTTACAAAAATTGATTATACATTAAGTCACAAAGAAAATCTCAGTAAAGTCTAAAAGCAGACACTGTACATGCTAAATTCTCAAAGCAATGCAATAAAACCAGAAATAACAAAACTATAAAATAAATTTAAAAGTAGTCTCTGAAATAAATCCTTGGTTTAGGGATTAACTCAAAACCTCAATCACAGCATTCTTAGAAATGAACTTGGCTTTGTGAAATAAGGCAGGAGAGCCCAGAAAGTTTCGGTCTTTCAACCTAGGGCCCCAATGCAACAAGCCTGTGTTTCCAGTTGCTGAGTGACTGTGAGGGGGAGGAAGACTGGCAGACACGTAGGAGGCGGGGGCACCGCCATCAAGCAGAGAAAGAGCACTGAGTTAGAGTCCTGTGTCTCTCCCGCTTGTTGGCCACTGTGGATGTCTCTGCTTCTCCCCATTTCTGGGTCTAAGCCCGCTTATTCAAAGCTAGGAGTGTTGACCCATCAGAATGGCTAAGATCAAGAAATCAACAAACAAGTGCAGGTGAGGATGTGGAAAAAAGGGAACCCTTGTGCACTGTTGATGGGAATGCAGATTGGTGCAGCCACTGTGGAAAATATATGGAGTTTTCTTAAAAAAATTAAAGATGGATCTGCCTTGTGACTCAGGAATTCCACTTCTGGGCATATATCTGAAGAAACCCGAAACACTAATTCAAAAGAATGTCTGCACCCCTGTGTTGATTGAAGCGTTATTTACAATAGCAAAGATATGGAAGCAGCCCAAGTGCCCATCAATAGACAAGTGGATAAAAATGCTGTGGTACATGTATACAATGGAATATTACTTGGCCATAAAAACAAATGAAATCTTACCATTTGTGACAGCAGAGATAGACCTACAGGGTATTATTCTCAGTGAAACAAATCAGTCGGAGAAAGACAAATATCATATGATTTCACATATAAGTGGAATCTAAACAAAATAAACAAGTAAAATTGAAACAGAGTCATAGATACAGAGAGCAAACTAGCGAATGCCAGAGGTCAGCGGTGTTGGGGGGGTTGGGCAAAAGAGGTGAAGGGATTAAGAAGTACAAATTAGTAGTTACAAAGTAGTCAATAGAAATGTAAATAAAGCATGGGGAATACAGTCAATAATATCATGATAAATATGTGTGGTGCCAGGTGGGGGACTGGAAATATTGAGGGGAACACTATGTGAAGTATGTGATCGTCTAACCACGAAGCCGTACCCCTGAAACCGATACAAAATAACATTGAAAGAAAAAACCACTAAGAGTGTTGATCTGTTTCAGTGGTTCTCAGGGCATCACAATTACCCAGAGCTTTTTAAGTTTTTAAATAACACTGATGCCCGGCCTCTGTGCCCAGAGATTCTGATTCAGTTAGTTTGGAGTGGAACCAAGTCATTCACATTTTTTAAGTCTCCCCAGGTGATTCCAATGTGCAGCCAGGGTCAAGAACAGAGAGAGATAGATGGTTGTGCAGGTTCCTCCGGTTCTGCAGGTCCTCAGTGCCAGCAAGCACCTGCCGCCTTCACCCGGGGAAGGAAGTTGTAGGGGGCGAAAGCCAGAGGAACAATGATGCCAAACCATCTCATCAAAGTGCGCATTATCTCAAATGGTGCAGAAAATGTCAGCGCCAGTTAATACT
Organism: Anoura caudifer; assembly: GCA_004027475.1. NCBI lineage: Eukaryota > Metazoa > Chordata > Mammalia > Chiroptera > Phyllostomidae > Anoura > Anoura caudifer. The sequence goes on along the minus strand of PVKU01000072.1, from coordinate 313,483 downwards.
CGCACCCAACGTGATTTAGACCCGGGGCAGATATTGTACTCCAAGCCCACTGTAAACACAATGGGCCATTTATTCACCGAACAGTAACCGCTGTAATTACCTACAGGGCAAACATAGGAGGTTGTTCGAGCAACAATTAATTGTGGACCTGGAACTAATGGGACAATAATGGTAAAGTGTCACCCAGAGTGTGATTCAGAAATCATATCAGAAAACCAGCGTTTTCCAAATCGCATTAGATAAGCATTTGGGGGGATGTGATGGAACATATGCCATCCCAGGCCCTGAGATAGCTGCTCCCTGATTTTTCTAAGAGCTCCTTCTCATGCTTGTAATCGTCGGAGGCTTGAAGTATTGTTTTAATATCTGGAGAAGAATCGTGAACACTAGGTTTTGGGGGGCTGCAGAGAGCTTCTCTTCGTTGAACTCATGATGGGACCTACATGTTACCTGCAAGCGAGGGTGCTGCTGATGACATGGGTGGTAGGATCCTCTTGGGGAATCTCATGGATGCTATTGATCCTCTTTTCAGAAAAGTGTGTCTCTGCATGCACATACACACCCACACAAGCTTTTTCATACAGTTTTTGGGGAGCTCGTGGACACCTTGAAGCCCCCCGTGTTCTCTCCAGGCTGTGGTTAGGCCTCTGTTAGCAGACCTGCCGCGAGGCCGCGCTAGCTACAGCAGCAGGCCCTTCGTTGCTGGACAACTCTGAATGCAGGTGTTCCCAGCATGTCCCACTGAGATTTTCCTCTCTGTAGGTTCTGCCAATTGGTCCTTATTGTACACAGATTTTTTTTAATAGCCATTCTATTCTTGACCTTTACCCATCTTGGGATGATGTGCCTTCTCTGTGAGGATCTTAAAAATTTGTTCCTGGAGGTGTTCTTTTGTTCCAGGTGACAGCAGACAAGCTATTGTGTGTTCAGCTCCAATAGATGAGATCTGTTTAGGCTGCGGAGCGGACATAGGAGATCCGGGGACCCTGGGTGGTGGCTGTCTGCCCTGTGAGCAGACCAGGACAAGGGATAAGACTCCACTGCCTAGCTCTGCCAGAGTCTTGGGGGGGAAGGAGTGCTTCCTCAGGTGACAAGAGCATCTTATTCTGGGCCCTGATGGAGCCTGGATGTTATTTCCTTGGATGGTGAAACAGGACTCTCAGAAGTGATTAGATCTGGAGCTGCTGCTGGGACAGGCAGTTGTTTGAAAAGGAAGCCAGGGTGAGCTTGCTTCACCCATGTCCTTTCTGGATCAAAGATTTAAATGAAATGAAAGGAAGAAGGGAGGGAGGGAGGGGGAGATGACAGACCAAAGAAACCATGAAGGTATTCTTTTATAATTCCAGAGCGGGAAATATGGCACCTTCCCTGAAGACATAAAATGTAAAGGTGTATAAATTGAACCACATTTAAAAAAAACTTTCAGATGGCAAAAGACGCTATAAGAAACATCAAAGAAAAAAATATACAAACTGGAGAGGAGGGGTTAGTAACATATTACACAGGGCGAATTTCCTTAATAGAAAAGATCATTTCTACCAACTGGGAAGAAAAAGAATTCAAATTGAGAAGCAGGCAAAGAATGTGAACAGTCTTCAGAAAGAACCTTGCTCTCCAACATGGGAAGAGAGACTCACCCTCACTCAGAATGAGATAAATGCAAATCAGAACTATGATATACAGTTCTCCCACCATCACACTGCAAAGATCAAAAAGTTTGATCGGCACCTTGTGCGCATTCAACTGAGAGGAAGGGAATGCGGAGATCAGAGGAAGTGTTTTGGAAGAGGTGACATTTAATCTGGGCCCTGTAGGACAGATCACTAAAATCTAATTTAGCAACTTATTGGCACTTAAAAAGAAGTAATAATAAAAGGGGTGATAGGCAGATTGGACCACTGCACGTAAATTAGAACAGACACAAAAAGTTTATTCATTAAACTTAATAAGAAAAGTATTGGAATAGCACTCGGAAAAGAAACAAAAGATGCAAGAAAGCAATTCCTAAAATAGCACATGCTACTAGTTAACGGCCACGTAGAAAAAGATGAAACATTATGCATGACCATTGAATGTGACATGGTTCCAGTTTTTCAGTGATAAATCACTGTAAAATCAGAATAATGTTTTATTTCCTCTGTTGACAAGAATGCGGTGAAATTGACTCTCTAAATCGTACCTGGCTAGTGGAGTGTAGATTGATACCATCCTTTTCTTGGAAAGAAGTATCAAGTCTTTAAAAGCACATATCCTTTATCTGGGAAATTTTGTACACAGATTTTTTTTATCCTATTGAAATAGCCTGAATTTTAGGGGGGTGGGGGGAAGCTGTGCACAAGGATGCTTGTAGAATAATGGGACAATAATGACAAGTTAGAAACAATCTAAATGTCCTAGAAATGATTCAGTAAATTATGGTGTTTTCCTATACTGGAATATAATGCAGCTATGAAATGTTTACAAGGCGTTTTTAACAGGATAGCCGAATACTTGCAGGATAGTGTTAGGTGGGGGGAAACAGTTCAATTACATGTGTGGAATGACATCATGAATCTTTTAAAAAATTACTGTGCCTGGATAAAGGACCAGAAGGAAACAGACTACAATGTTAGTGGTTCTTTGGGGAAGGGTAAATTATTGACCCATTTTTCTACTTTCTCCTTTGTATTTTCAAAATCTTCTCTTCCATTATAATGTATTACTTTTACAGTAGAAAGGCTTAAAAATGTCTTTCCCCGTGTGTTCATGCCGAAGTCAGAACTCAAAGTCTCTGCTGTTCCAGAAGTTCCAGGCTCTGAGCAATGAGGCCCACCAGTAAAAGTGTCCTCCCTTTTGTGTTTTTCAGCTTTCCTTTGCTGCAACCACGCCTGTTCTAGCCGATAAGAAAAAATACCCTTATTTCTTCCGGACGGTCCCATCAGACAATGCAGTGAACCCAGCCATCCTGAAGCTGCTGAAGCACTTCCAGTGGAAGCGAGTGGGCACACTCACCCAAGACGTGCAGAGGTTCTCTGAGGTACGCTTTGCTGAGGGGAAGTGCTCTCACCGACCTGTTCCCTGCTGTCATCTCTGGGCAATGACACGATGGCTGAATCAGGGATGCACAGTGTCACAGGGCTTTCAAGCACACTTTTATTAGCATTACCCGAACAGTTTTATCATTGACAAGGCAGAGTTGGAGGCCAAGGAATTTGATCGTGCATGGGACAGGAGGAACCCTCCACCCCAGATAGCTTTAGAGTGATCCCTCCCTCCCATTGCACCTTCAGCTGGATCCGGTGGCTTATTCCCTCCCCATCCCTATAGGTTTGTTGTCCTTGTTACCAATGCTGTAGTGACCACCTGAAGTCACCACAGTGTACCGCCAACAGCACTTCCCCTATGAGGGACGTTTGGGGAGGAGCTGGCTTGAAACAAAGACTCCAGGGGCACCATCAGTTCGGTGGGCTTTTTGTTTGTTTGTTTTAATGGCTTACAAACATACATTATACATAGTGATTTGTTTTTGTTCTCTTGCAAAAAAGAAAGGGAAAAAAGCAACACCAAAATATACACAGTAAAAAAATTAAAAAGTTGCTAATTGCCCTAAATCCCACATTCTCTCCCAAGTGAGCCCCGCTCTCAGGTCAGTGTTTATCTGCTCAGAACTTTTTCAGTGTATTTGTTTAAATCCAATGACTTTATACTGGAGATTTTGCCTTTTTCATTTTACAACAGATGTTAGAACTCTTGATTGATTTCATTCTTATTGATGGGATGTGGTGTTTCATCAGATGGATGGATCATAATTTATTCAACCGGACACCTGTGGATGTTTACAGCTTTTTAATATCACAGCCAACACCTTCCCACCTAGGCGTGCATCTTTGTAGTGGATTTCTAGAAGTGGAACTACGGGGTCACTTAAAATAATGAGACAAACCAATTTCCACAGAGGCTATTCCAATGTCTAGTCCCAGCGATGCATTTGAAAATTCCCATTTCCCCACAGCCTTACTTAGAGTGGATATTATCAAACGTTTAAGAAGTTTTCCCACTCACATGGTACAAAATAGTCTCTTGTCTTTCTTCCCTTTCTCCTTGTAGTTCCTACTTTTCTTTTTCCTTCCACATGTGTTCTTGGTACTCGGAGCCTCCCAACAAGGCAAGGCATTTCAGGTGTGCTTAGCTGCCCAAGAGAAAAACATGGAGCCCTGTGGGGAGGAAGTATGTGAGTCAGGTGTCCAGGCCGACCTCAGTAGGAAGAGTTGGGAAGGACCCACTGCTGCCCGTAGGGTGTGTGTGGGGGTGGGGGGGGGGCAAGGAAGGTGGGGCAGAGAGGGCTGGAGTCACCAGACCTGATCTCCACTCCAGCCCTGCATGTACCTTTCTGAGACTCTGCCCGTCCCATGGGAAGCAGAGACCATTCAATGCATTGCCCTTGGAGAAGTCACCTCTCTTCTCTGAGATGCAATTTCCTCCCCTATCCCTAGGGATAGGAAATTCTTGCCAAAATAAGATGAGTCATGGATTTGAAAGAGCTTTGTAAACTGTAAAGTTCATGCACAGAGAGATGTTTTGGGAGGTGCTTGAGAAGCAGCAGTGCCTGGCCCCCACCGTCTGTGGTCATCCAGTCAAGGCCAGCTTTTCCCAGGCCGGACTGGCCCTCGTTGTCTCCGCTCCCTGTTTCTCAGCCCCTAGGGAGAGGCACAAAGGAAATTTGACCTCCAGTGGGAGTGACTCATTGCCAAAAACTAAAGAGGCTTATGCTGGAAGACTGGCCTCTAAGGCAGTGGCAAATGCTCTAAAATGAGTATGAAACCAGTTGATGGGGGCAGGGTGCAGTGTGGTCCCATTAACATGGAACTTTACAGCAATTTGGAGGGACCTACTTTTTTCCAATAAGGGTCTTTGGCTGTCAGAGCCTGAGGGGCTCTTAGAGATACCTTCTCCAACCCCCTCATTTATAGAAGGGGAAACCGAGGCGCAGAGAGGAGATGGGAAGAAGTTCAGGTTTCAAAGCACCTCAGATGAAAGGTTGCCCACAGAAAAATCAGGGCTGGATCCTGGGGTCCAGATTCGCAGTTCGGATTTCCCATTGCTCCTTCTTTCCTTCCATTAACTTCCTGCAGCCACCCAGGGACTGAAGGTGACCTGGGAGATTTGCAAAACCTGATCTAAAGAGGTTAAATTTTCAGCCTCGACTTGGTTGAGTGCTTTATGGATTCCTGGCACTCTTTCTGCCAACCACCCTGTTGGGAGCGGTGATGGTTCCCATTTGACAGATGAGGGAACTGAGGCTCATGGAGGGTGGTTGCTTCTCGCCCCCACGCACATACTGGTTAAGAACCCAGCCGAGGCCGGAAGCCTGACCCTCCCTCCGGAGTGTCGGTCAGTGTTTTCTCCATCATGCCATCCCCACTGGGGTCAGGTGTGGGCAGTTTGGTAGCATGTCTCCACCCCTGCACAGCTGTGTGAGGGCTCTCAGCTGAGTTGCAGGGCATCTCAGCAGGAAACCTCTTTTCTGATGACAGGATGTTGCTTGGTGGTATTGCTGGCAGGAACCCCTTTCGATTTAAATCTCTCAGCCCAGCTGACTCCTGTCTGTGCCCAAGGGCTTTGCCATCCCTCTCCCAATGTCTGGGCTGCATTGCTGGAGCGCAGGCCCTGGAAACCCGCCAGGGGCTAACAGCTTTTCGTGAGTGCAGAGGAAACTGGATTCCTGTTATGAAACTGGTCGATCAACAGCATCAAGCACTCCTGTTCCGGTGCGCTGGAAGGAATGTCAAATGAAAGCAATCCTGAAGTCAGAGGGGGCTGGGGCAGGGAACCTTAATCCCAAGGAGCTCATTACATTGGGGCTCAAAAGGGCGGAGAGCTGAGGGCCATCCCACCGTGCGACCCGCTGATCCTTCCAGCCCAGCATCGCTGAGATTTAAGGCCAGTGCATGGTGACCCAGAGGCTGCTCAGGTCTTGGATCAGATGTGCTGATCTCTAGGCCCAGCTTTGCCAAGCAGTGACCCTGTGACACCAGGCAATGCCTGAGTGAGATCCGGTTTCCCTTGTGTGAAATAGGGAGATGTATTCCCACCTCACAGGCTCTAGAAGATGAGAGGGTGAGATGAGAACCCTAAATGAAAGACTCAGGCACCCTTGGTGCTCATTAAGTGGACTTTCTCTGTGCCACTCAGTCAGGAGACAGACTCCGGGAACACACATCCACTCACTCAGAAAACAACAACGTAGCCTATGATATGTGCCAAGGCCCTGAGCTTTCGAGGGCCAGAGAGCCATAAACATGGCCTTGGGGTCAGTGGGTGTTAGGCCGCCTCCACAGGGTTCTCAACTCTGACTGCTCATTAGAATCACCAGGGGTATTTTTTAAATGCAGAACAAAATTTAAATTTCACAAGTTGGTTTCCCCCCTTTTCACCACTTCTAACAGCTTTATTGGGATAATTTATGTACGATACAATTCATTCCATTGTTAGTATAGAGTTCAGCTATTTTTAGAAAATTTCCAATGGTTGTGCAACCATCCTTGCGATCCAGTCTTAGAAGACTCCTACAGTTCCGCAGGTTCCCTCCTGCCCCTTTGTGATCCCACCCCCAGCCCCAGGTTCATTGGCTGGCTCTTTAGCACAGGTGGCAAACATAAGGCCTGTGGGCGGGATCTGGCCCTCCACCTTGCTTTAACTGGCCCGGAGCCTTGTTTCTACGCGGCAGCAGCGCTGAGCTCTCAGTTAGCTGGTAAGGAGTAGTTACATTTACACAGTCCTAAAATTACATTCGGCCCTTTGAAGGCAACCGTGAGGCTGGTGTGGCCCCCGGTGAAAATGAATTCGACATCCCTGCTCTATAGTTTTTTGCCTTTTCTGAAAATTTCGTATAAATAGATTTATGTAAGGTATTTTTGTGTGAGCTTGGCACAGTGTTTTTGGAGTTTATCCATGTGCATGTATCAGAACTTTGTTTCTTTTTTTTTTATTTTAAAGATTTTATTTATTTTTAGAGGGAGGGGAAGGGATAGAGAGAAAAATGAATGCATGAGAGAAACATCAGTTGGTTGCCTCTCCCATGCCCCCAATCAGGGGACCCCGTGTCTACAACCCAGGCATGTGCCCTGACCAGGAATCGAACAGGTGACCTTTAGCTTTGCAGGATGATGACCACACCACTAAGCCACACCAGTCAGGGCAGAAACTTGTTTCTTTACACAGCTGAGTGTTCCCCTGTATGAATAGGGTACAGTTTTGAATCACCAAGGAGCTTTATCAGTCCTGGCACCCAGGCCAGCCCCCAGGACAGTTCCATTAGATGACCCAAGCATCAGAACCTGTTCAGGCTTTCCTGGTGATGTCAATATGTGGTCCTGTGGACATGCTTCACAGCTGGCTTGGGAATCCAGGGTGGAAACGATGCCCTCTTGTGGTAGGAGCCCTGTGCTCAGAGTAGCCCAGTGTACTTGGCAGCGTGGCTGCCCTCAGCAGGCCTGGCGACTGTGGAGTGAGATGGAGAAGGCGGAGAATAGACCTGATGCAGCTCTGGGACTCTGCCAGGTGGAAGACTGAGTGGGGGCGGGTGGTGCAGATTGAAGGCACTGCCGAGAGGGTGATCTGTGGGGTCCAGGATAGAGAAGGGTGGGCTGGCAGGTGGCCTGTGGGCTTGGAGGAAGTGGAGCTCTGAAAGTTTCTTAGAAGCTTGATGATGTGGGGGTGAAGGAGCTGGAAGGATGGGAGGCAGAGGTCGTAGCTGGAGGAGGGAGGAAGGGATTGAGGAGCCAGGCCCTGCTGTGTGTGAACAGCTGAAGCAGAGTAGGGGTAGGGATCACTAGCATTAGGGGCAAAGCAGTCAGAGGTTGAGTGATGTCCACGTGGGCACTGCAGGCACAGGATGGAGGCACAACCTGGGGTGGTGACGAAGGCCATGAGCAGCAGTACCTGTGAGGACCAGCAGGTAGTGACAAGGGTGCTTAGGCCTCTCCCCCCCGACCTGCCCCGTTCCAGGTGCTGTAATCTACTCAGCCATCTTCACCAAGTTACTCTTCTAGTTGCCAATTTCGTGATGCAAGTAGCCAGCTCTGTACCCTGGGACAAATCACTCGGTCTCTCTGGGACTCAGCTTCCCCTGCTGTAAGTTAAGGGAGGTAGGCCGGTTGACTCTGAGATTGTTCCTAGCTTAAAGAATTTGTGGTGAGGGCTTAGAGAGGTCATCTGGTCAATGACCTTGATCCTGCCATTTTCAGGGCTATGGGCATGAGTATCATTTACGTCTTTGTGCCTCCATTTCTTCATCTTGAAAATGGGGATAATAACAGTACTCACTAACTCTTAGGGTTGTAGTGAAGATTAAATGTGCTCAGAAACTTAATGTGCTAAGTTAAGCACATGTGCTTAACTTAATAAGCACAATGTGCTTATTAAGCACCATGGTTCATTATGAATTTGGCTCATAATAAGCACCATGCAAGGGGCAGCTGTTATGCTTTCCATCATCTGGAATCTGGTTCCTTAGCCCAGGGCTGGCCCTCACTCGGGAAGCCCTCTGTGTGGCTGGTCTTTGGGCCTGCCACAAGCACCACACCCCTTCCTCCCTGGGCTCGGGGACTCCCTGTTCCGTCACTGGGCTTTAGTGATCTCAGGCCTTCTGGGGCTGACCTTTCCGTCCCAGAGGCCTCCCCCAGGTATAGGGACCCACTGAGGCCCTTGATCTATTTAAGACCAAAAGGGTACCATCTGCAGAGATGCCCCTTCAAAGCACCTGCCCTTTCAGCCATCCGCAGCTCTCCCTGGCCCTTTGAAGCCTTCCTCGCTGGCCAAGTCACCATCTGCCCCACCAAAGGGTCTCTGGCTACTTCCTCTATAGTTACCACTTATTATCATGGAGTGGTAGCCTGGGGGACACTCCTGCAGTGGAGGGTGGGCTCACATCTAATCCAGGAGCCCTTTTTAGAGTCAGCAGCTTTCCCTACAGCTCTGAGCAGGAATGATCTCCTCAGTGTGGCTGCAGAGACCCCACACAGTCCCCTGAGGCCTCCTCCTCTGTCTCGCCTTCAGGCACTTTCTTCCCCTTTGGTCCAGCCCCACCTCCAGGCTGGCTTCTCTCTGATGTGGGAATGTTCTCTCCCATACCTGGCTCAACCTGCCTCCCCAGGCTGGACCAGGTATGCCACCTCTGTGCTCCTCTCCCCTCAGGCTCCTCCAAGGAGCAGTCCTTACACAGTGCAGTGTAATATACCATCCGCTTCCTCATCAATCACCCGCCGCCATGGGGTTGGAGAGCCCTTGTGGACAAGAGCCATGCTGACCTCTCCATCCCCTCCCCCTGGAGGTGCTTGGCACGTGTGTGTTCAATAAGCAATCTCTGTCCATTAGGCCAGCAAACACTGTGATTTGCCCTCTGTTGCCCATAGTTCGCCCGCACCTAGGATGGTGCAGTGGGGTGGCAGGGGTGCTGAGAAATCTCAGCCCCTGTGCTGAGTCACTGGGGGCCACTGGGATGAAGGGGGGAGCCGGCCACGTCAGCCAGTCACACTCCCACAGAACGCAGGGCAGGGTTACCTGCTGCTGTTTCTTAACTGGGTCTTTTCTGGGTGAGACATCATTTATTGGTGGGGATTCTTCTGGAGATCTCAGTGGAAAGTTTGCTGGAGCCGGCAGTGACCAGGGACCTGCCACATGGTTGCTTCTGGGTAGTGCTCGTGTTGGGTGTTGGACATTGGGCACGCACACACTGTAGTTTGTATCCGAGTGATATCCCTGGGCTTCGGTGTCCTGGAGGTTCGTTCTGAGTTGTCAGCCCTTCAGAACCCTTTCTTTCCAGGGTCAGGTCACTCCATAATCTAGAGCAGTGGTTCTCAGGGAAAATACGGTCCCTGGACCAGCAGCATCAGTGCCCTTGTCACTTGGGAACTTGTTAGAGAGCCCATTCGAGGCTTCCTCCCCAGGTCCTGTGAGTCAGACCCTCTGATGTGTTTGAGAACCCTGGTACCAGAGGAGAGGGCAGCCTTTGCTGAGGCTCCCATGCTCCTATGCCTGCTTTAGCTGAGAAAAGGTCAGGCCCACTGGAGGGGCTGAGCCACCTCTGGTCCGTGTCACTGGCCCCCCTCCAGGCTGCAGGATCACCTGGACAGCCCACATATCCACAGACCCTCTAACGTTGGGAGGCAGGGTGACTCCTGACTGATGAGATCTTAATCCTAAAGGCCCTAGTGTCCCATTTGTGCCCCCAATTTTTTTTCCCTGAAGAACTTGCCAATGCTTTCAGGTGACTCAGCTGTCTGCCCCCAGACAAGGAGCATCCTCTCCTTCTTGGCCTCTCACCTCCAGCTCTGGGAGAGACCTGGCCAGGGGGCCAGCCAGTGGGGACTGCCTTATATACACCCATCCTGCACACACCGAGGCTCTGTCTGTGGCAGCCGCTTTGGCATTTGGGGGGCGGGATCCGGTATTTCCCAGGGTGGTATGTATATGTGACATAATTTGTATACAGTTTTAATAGTTAGGTATTTATGTTACTGTATACTAGGGGGAAAGATTACTAGTCCATCAAAACTGCATGTCATGGATGTTATTGTTTAGGCTGGAACCCTCATTTTATTTTTATTTACTTTTGTAAGATTTTATTTATTTATTTTTAGAGGGGGGAAGGAAGGGAGAAAGAGAGAGAAACATCAATGTGTGTTTGCCTCTTGCGCACCCCCTACTGGGGACCTGGCCTGTAATCCAGGTGTGTTCCTGACTGGGAATTGAACCAGTGACCCTTTGGTTTGTAGGCCGGTGCTTAATCCACAGAGCCATACCAGCCAGGGTTGGAACCCTTATTTTAAAAGTGAGACTGTTTAAAGGAAACTACTAAGCTAGCAAGCACATAGGCAGTATGCTTATGCTGTGAATTGCCTGTCAGGGGATGTTAGAGGCTACAGTTTGGGGGCCACTGGGATGGGTGAAACCAACAGGGCTGCCTGTTCATTTAACAGAAGGGGTGAGTGAGGGGAGGAGGGTGGTACTGGCAATAGGTATTTCCCTGTAGCCCCAGTCCAATGCAGATATTCAAGGGAGAGACTCAAGGTTAAGGTCAAGAATGGGCCCCACAGGCCTTCAGCCTTCTGAGGCCCAGGCTCCATGGGACAGACTCAAGCGGCACTTCTTTCTTCACATGACTACCCTCAGGGAGAGCACAGCTCACCAGCAGGTGCCCTGACCAACCCATCCCTTCAGAGTGGGAAGATCCTGCTCGCTGCGGGGAGAAGCACTGCCCACGAGGCTCTGCAGTTTCCAGTGCCCGTGCTGTCCTGGTGGCACATATGGCAGCACATCCAAAGCTTTTTGCAGTGGTGGCTGTGGTGGCTAAGCCTTTGAATGAAAAATAGACCTCTGAGCTGGTTGCTTTGTTCTGTCCCACAGCTTCCTCCCCCAGGAGAGATGGCCCACTATGCTCCTCCTCCCTCCACCCCAAACAGGTTGGAGATGGCTGCTCTATCTGAAATGAGGGAGGAAGACCCTAGGCTTGATGGATGCTCCCTCCTTGAGCCTCCATACCGGGTCCTCAGAGCCCAGCACTCTCCTACCACACATATACCAGTTCTTGAGATAAAGCAGCTATCCCAGACCCTACTCAGATCGGACAGGGTTTCTTGGCTGTGGGTCTGTGGTGCTGGCGCCAGGGCTCACACGGGGCTGGCTGCATGCCAGTCACAGCTCCCTGGGGCTGTGATATAAGAGAAATACATGCCTCACCTAGGCTGAGGGATCCTGGAACCGGGGTGAGTGAGGGCCCTGAAGGAGATCCTTGGGGAGCAGGGGGGAGGGGGCGGTCCTGGCCACCCATGGTGACCTCAACGTCCTTGGCTGGGACACTTCCTCAGACCTCTTGCATAGCCCCCAGGCCTGATTCCCAGAGCATGATGCCAGCCCCAGGAAGCAGCCACTGCACCAGGACCTGAGGTAGGGAAATATAATTATGACATCATCTGCCATTTATGGGAAGCCTACTTGCGCAGGTGATGACATTCAGTCACCCAGCATGGTACCGTCTCTGTTCTGTAGAGCAGACTCACTCAGGAAGGATTAAGTCACTTTGCCAAAGCGTCACAGCCAAGAGGTGGCAGGTGTGGGTATGAACCAGGTCTGTGCCTGCCCTTGCGGAGAGGAGGCCACAGGGCTGGGCCAGTATATCCGCCCACCTCCGCTGAAAGCCCTGCCCCAGAAGCGAGGACCAACCGACCCATATCTCCAGGGGAGCTCCTCATCGCCCTCTGAAATTTTCACCGTGGGATACTGTATTCAATTTTAATTTTTATTATTTGTCCAGATCTTGAATCTCAGAGGCCTGCACTGTCCCTCCACACCTGCTCCTACCGCACTTCCCAGGATACTTGGCTCACAGGGCAGTGCATCTTGTAGTGTGTAGGTCCACAGAGCTATTCTGGTAGATTCTGGCTGCAGTTTTCCCCAAGGCCCATCTGCCAGGCTTGAGTAATGCCAGGCAACATGAGCAAAGGAGTGGAGTTGGAAAGTATTGGGAGCCTTTAAGAACCAGCAACTAGTCTGTTGTGACTGGGTAGCTCAATGCGCAGGGTGAGAAGTAAGAGAATGGGCTGGAAGGAAGGAAGGATGGTGAAGCCTCTGCACTTGGACCGTACCTTTCAGCAGCAGGGAGGTTTCCAAATGGGGGGCGAGAGATGGCAGCGATCCTGAGGACGGAGTGGGACAAGCAGCCCAGAGTCTGGGAAGCCAGCCAGGAGGGCACTGCAGTTACTTCGAAAGAAAAACCATAAGACTCTAGTTACTTTCTTACATAAAAACTTCAAATTCTTTGTTTTTATTTTTGACCCTTTGTTTTCAAATACTAATTATTGTTTTCTAACCATAATATTGATATGCACTCAATGCAGAAAACATGGAAGACAGAGGCGCACAGAGGAAAATGGAAAGTCAGCCACAACCTACCCACTGGAAAGTCATTGTTAGCTTCGACAGGCATGTGTTTTGATGGTTTTTTCAGTGCACATAAGTGCATGTGTATTGTATGAGCAAATACTTGCTCTCACTACAGACATGGCTTCTTCAATTTAGTAATGCAGGGGCATGTTTTCCCAGGCCAGCAGATGCCCTCCACCACCCTGACTCAGCAGGGCCTGTCCGCTCTGGGCCTGGCGACGCCATGAACAGCCCCGACCCGAGCCACAGCCCTCTCTGTGTGTTTTGGGCTCTTTTCCTCCAGTTTTATGTATCCTACAGTCTGTGCCCTTCCTTCCTATATTCCAGTAGTTCCACAAATATTCTGCTCATCGATGATCTTCTTAGCTGTTTTGCAGAACCATTAGAATTTTTTTTTTCTTAAAAAAAAAAAAAAAAATCATTGCGATCTTGGGGAATGGGAGCTAGGACCGGAGTTGGATGGGTGTTTTCTGTTGCAATTCTCTCCAATGGCTGTTGAAAGTACTCTACCCTGTGGCCACGCCATAATTACTCAAGGAAGTTCCCATCGCATGGAGATAGTTGCCAAGTTTTCCTGATTACAAAACAATGCAATAAGCTCATACTTGTGTTTTTATATAAACATCTCTGATTATTTTCAAAGGCTCAATTTCTAGAAATAGTGTTTGCACATTTTGGAACCTTTCGTACGTGTTGCCAAATTGTCCTCCAGAAAGATCATACCAATTGAGAGTTTCGTAAGAGTATATGAGAGTATTCATTGCCAACATTGCATATTATTCTCACTTGATCCTTGGCAATTGCTATTTTAATTTGCATTTCTTTGATTACTACTAAGATTGAATTTCTTTTTCACTAGGAATCTTTTTCATTTCTGTTTCTCCTTTTTTAAATTGGCTGTTCATGTTATGGGCACATTCTCTTATTGGAGTGTTCTTTTTCTTACTGATATATGAGTTCTTTATAAAGTAAGAATATTAGCCTTTGGTCACATTTGTAAACATTCACCTACATTTTCTTCTAGTACTTTTATTATTTTATTTTTAAGTGTATCCAGTATTTCAGCATATGGCCTCAAATAGCAAGCCTTCTTTTCTCCTGCCCCCACAGTCACTCAGTAATTCTTCCAGCACTTACTTAATATGTCTTTTCTGAGGCACTTAAAATACCTATGTGAAATTTTACCTTTAGAAAATAATGTACTACATTTTTATATATACTATAAACTAGTTATGTACAATAGAAACACAATGCAAGCCACATGTATGATTTTAAATGTTTTAGTAACCATATTTAAAAACTGAAAGGATATAGCCCTGGCTGATGTAGCTCAGTGGATTGAGCACCAGCCTGCGAACCAAAATGTCATCAGTTCGAATCCCAGCCGGAACACATGCCTGGGTGGCGGGCCGGGTCCCCAGTTGGGGGCGTGCAAGAAGCAAACTGCACATCGATGTCTCCCTCTCTTCCTCCTTCCCTTCCTCTCTCTCTAAAAATAAATAAATAAATTCTTTAAAAAATGAAAGGATATAAGTAAAATAAATTTTAATAATATTTAATAATATTGTATTTAATGCAGTATATATAAAATATTATCATTTCAGCACGTGAAATTAGCCCTTTCAAATGCTCTGGAACCACATGAGGCTAGTGGCCATCAAATTGGACAGTGTGGCTTTGCACTGTTTCTGAATTTTTTATTTATTTATTTTTTAAAATTTTATTTTAATTGTTTTTGTACAGTTATCTGTCTTTTATGTTTCTGAATTTTTAAATTTTGTTCCATTGATCTGTCTGTTCTGGAATTGGCCTCCCAGTGTTCTGAATATTGTTCCATGAACTGCTGAGTCAGACACAGCTTAGGGTGGTAGACTCCTCAGTCATTCTGGGATTCAAGTTCAGCCATTTTCAGCAAGTGGCTTTGAAGCTCCGTTGGGAGGCTGGAAGGGCGCTATGGCGAAGGCGTCCGTGGGCTGGGTCTGCAGGTGACACACCACTCACACCCCACTGGCTGTGAGTATTACACAGTCCTCCCTTCATTTTTCAGAATTGCCTCTCACCCGTTTAATTTTTGTAAGGTTCCAAAAAATGTGGTAGGTGTTTTTATTTGCATTTCAGTAACTCCAGAATTAATCAGGGGGACATTTGACAGCTTTATAATATCAAGTTTATCCATTTGTGAACATAGAATATCTCGCTATCCAAAATTTTTTAGTGGGTCCTCAGTAAAGTTTTGTCATTTTCTTCATATAGATCCTTTCCAATTCGTGTAGGTTTAAAGTATTTATATTGCCTTAGGGAATGGGATCTATTTTCCTTGACATTTGAAAAGTGGTTATTGCTGGAATATAAGAAAGCTATTGATCAGTGTATATACGCCTTATGACTGACCATATTCAATTCTCATTACTTCTGGTAGTTTTTCCTCTCTTATTTCCCTTGGGATTTCTAGGTGGACAACAATACCAACTGGAGCAAGAATAAGCGTGCTTTGCTTTCCAGCATTGCAGCATCTTTATCTAAGTGGTTTTTTACGGGGCGGTACTGCACGGTGGTTAGAACAGAATGGCTGCTCAGGTTCTAATTCTGGCTCAGCTACTTAATGGCTGGATGACCTTGGGCAAATCATTGAACTTTTCTGTGTCCCTGGTAATGGGAACATACTCATATTACCTTAGGTATTGTGTGTATTAAATAGTCAATACATATAAAGCACTTAGGACTTAGAACCATGCCAAAGAAACACCTAATACTTATTAGCAATTACTATTGTTATTATTATTGCCTTATTCACTAAACATCCTGGAGTTATATTTAAATAGTGATAATAATGAATATTCTTGTCTCGTTCTTGACTTTGATGAGAATGTTGTTTGTAAGGTATGATGAGTAGTCTGCTGGAAGAAAGATAGTCTTCCTCATGTTAAAGGATGTTATGTTTTTTATTTAGTCAGTATTTGAACCAGATACATATGCTGAAATTTCAGATGTCTTTTTAGCATCTGTATCAATAGCTATGTGATTTTTTTCTTTGCTCTATTAGTGTGACAAATTATAGTCATCCATTTCTTCATACTCATTCTATAATATGAGGTCTGTCCAGAAGGTATCCAGCAATGTAATATGAAAATTAGAGGCATTTACTGAAGAAGATAGAAGATATAAGAACCATTGTACACAGGACAATGATGCCTCAGTCCCCTTCAAAGTAGGCACCTTGGGACCTCACACAGTTCTCCCAGTTGCTCAGCTGCCCTGTTGTATGTTCCTGAATCTCACTGATGGTCTGAAATCTCTTCCCTTTCAAAGGTGATTTTAGTTTGGGAAAAGCCAGAAGTCGCAGGGTGCCAAATCTGTGCTGCGTGGATGCTGAGTCACCTGGGCGATTTGATGTTTCACAAAAAAAAACTCTGCTTGAGACGTGACGCATGAGCGGGCATGTTGTCATGATGAAGCTGCCAATCACCAGTTGCCCATAGCTGCAGCCTTCTGATTCATCCAAATAGTTTCTGTGGAGGAATGTTCAAAAACTTGATGCCAAACCTGATGCAGAATTTGTTGCTCTATTCACTCATTTTGAATGCAGTGGCCACACAGTACACATGCTCACTCAACAGCATCTACCGCCCCCACTGACTACTAGTACAGTGAAGTCATCATCGTGCACGCATGCGCATTCCCACCCACTCTCCTTGGCTGCCAGGTTACATTGATGTCATGCAAACCATTCTTGTTATATTAAAAATGGTTGTACTATCTGCCCAATGGCTGGACAGACCTCATCCATTCATTCATTTAAAACATATTCATTGAGAGCCTAGCATGTATTGGGCACGGTTCTAGGTGCTGTGGACAATTCAGTGAATGAAACAGAGTCCCTGCCCTCAAGGACTGTGGGGAGACAGATGACAAAAGGCAATAAGCACATAAATGTATAATACGTCAGGTAATGATAAGTGCGGGGAGGAAAATGAAGTAGGCTAAGGGGAATCAGATGTCTCATAAGAGGTGGGGTGAGGTCCAGGGGAGATTCAACGACAAGGTGACTTCAGAGGCACTGAGGGGCAAACCATAAGGTGTCTCGGAGAAGAGGGGTCCAGATGGAACAGCATGTGCAGAGGGTCTGATGTGGGAGTGATTCTGGTGGTGCCAGAGCCTCCCAGGAGACCATTAGGGCTGGAACTGAGTGGACAAGGAGGAAGAGGAGCAGTTGGAGGGGAGGGGAGATTTCTGACTCTCTCAAGACATTTATACTTGGAGTCATTCAAGAAACTGTTGGAGAGTATTTTTTTTTTAATTGAAAAAAGTTCACATAACCATTTTAAAGCGTACAGTGAAATGGTTTTGGCAAACACATACTAATGTGCCGCGATGACCGCTATGTAATTCCGGAACATTGTTACCACCTGAAAGGAAGTCTCATATCTTTTAGCAGTTACTCACATCCCCTGCCCCTGCCAACCACAGATCTTTCTGTCTGCGGATTTGCTTATAACAGACATTTGAAGCGGAATCATAGGGGTGTGAGGTAAGGGAAATGGGTGAAAGGGTCAAAAAATACAAACTTCCAGTTATAATATGAGTAAGTTCTAGCTTACCTGTATATCCTCTTTAGAGAAATGCCTATTCAAGTCCTTTGTATGATTTTTAATTGCATTGTCTTTTTGCTGTTAAGTTATAAGAGTTCCGTATGGATTCCGGATACTAGATACTTGTCAGATTTGTGAGTGGCAAATATTGTCTCTCATTCTGCGGGTTATCTTTGCACTGTCCTAATGGTGTCCTTTGCACAAAAGTTTTTAATTTTGGAAAAGTCTAGTTTATCTGTTCATTGTTTTTAAATTTTGTTGCTTGTGTTTTTGGTGTCGTATTTAAGAAACCATCGTTAAATCTAAGGTCATGAAGACTTAAGCCTGTTTTCTTCTAGGGGTTTTAGAATTTTAGCTCTTACATTGAGGCCTTTGTCTATTTTTAGTTGATTTTTGTACATGGTATGGGGTAAGCATCTAACATTATTCTTTTGTAGGAGGTTATTCAGTTGTTTTCGCACTATTTGTTTAAAAGCCTATTACTCTTCCATTAAATGGTCTTGGCTTCCTTGCTGTAAGTCATTTGACCATAGTAGCCCGGATTTATTTCCGGACTACTAGAGAGTTTTTAAAAGGAAGGAGGATTTGGTCTGTCATACACTTTAAAAGGATCTGAGTGGAAGGTGATGACTTGGACTAAATAATGAAAACCAATTAGATTCTTGATCTTTTCTTACAGTAGAGATGGCAAAGTAGATTTCTTGATGGAATGTACGTGTAGAGTGAAAAAGAATGAGATACCAAAGAACTTGGTACATCAAGGATGGTACCACAGGTTTTGGTCTGAGCAACTGGAAGGAAGTAGTTACTGCTTATTAACTTGAAGAATGCAGAGGAGCAACTGGGAGCGAGGGAAGCTAACAGAGTTTGGGTGCGCTCACTGGAAATCCAGAGGTGGGTGTTGACTAGGCTGTTGGGTAAATGGACCTGGAATTCACATGTACATTAAGCTATACTAGCCTTTGTAAAAACAAACCCATCTTTGTTACGCTGCATGATTCTTTTAATTAATTGCATTATCTAAGTTTCTTCCCCCTGTGAGTCCATGCAAGAGGGGTTTGCACTGACCTCTGATTCAGAGTTATTCTAGATTCACTATGTGAATCAGAAAGCTTCCCATCTTTTTAGGTGCTTTGGAACAGTTTATAGAGTAGACAAAACAGCTTCTCTGTGAAAGTAAAAAACGGGTCTGTGAAGCCATCTAGGATTTTTTGTTCCTTGCCCCACCCTTTTTGGAAGTCACCTTCGTGGCTTCTTCCATGCTGCTTGGTCACTTGAGGTCTGACTTCTTGTGTGGATTTTAGAAACTTATATTTTCCAGAGAATACTATTCCAGAGAATAGTTCATTTTCTTGAGGTTTTCAAATTCATTAGCATGTATCTGAGTGAACTTTTTAAAATTTCCCTTTTGTTATGTGCTCTTTCTCATTACATATGTCTCCCCACTTTTTTCCTTTATTAAACTTATAGCTAATTTGCTTCTCTATTGATTGAAACTGGTATTAACATCTTAAATTTGGCATGCAGAAATGATCGCATTACTTATTTTTTCAAGTTAAGTCAAGTCTGGATTGAGCACTGCACCTGCCACACTTTCTTGGTTGAGTTAGTGGCTCCTTCTCCAAACACGACCCTCCTTCTAAATAGCCAACAACAGGGCATCTTTCCCTCACCAAGCGAGAGGGCCTGTGCTCTGCGGCCCTAGCTGCCCACTGCCGCACTGGTCCAGGTCCCCGGACACATTTCCCAACATCCTCAAGCTTCTCACTGGGTTCCCAGGTTGCCACCTTCTTCCCACAGCCTTTTCCTTTCCATGTGGAGCTGCTCACCAGATGCAGGCAGACTTTACTGGGAGTGATTTGGCCATTTTTCTCTCATGGATCTAGAACCGAGAGTCTGAGAGGGTTTGTTTTAGAACCCTACCCCGACATGGCCCAGTACCATCTTGCTGTAGCGTACAGCTCATCCTCGTTAGAGCGGACACCCAGGTTGCTTGGGGCGGAGGGTTGGGGTGGCTCCGTTTCCCTTCCCTTTAAAGATTTCTCTCCCTCCCAGAGACAGACAAGTTTTCCAGACATTTCTCTTGCTAAAGAATATACAGCAAAAAAACACAAGTTAAATTTTCAGTGAAACATCTTATCATCTTGTTGTTGTTTTTTTAACTGAAAGAAACAGCACTTGGATTTTTATTGGCTCTGCTTCTGTTGCCACTTTCTAATTTGTTCGCATCTACATACCTTCCTTCTTTAGTTATGTTTGTTTTGCCATTCTTTTTCTGACTTCTTGATTTGCATACTTTTTACTCTTTTTTGTTGCTATCAAATGTTATTTAAGCCTATAAGTTTGTGTTTGATTACATCTTTGACCAGATTCTATACTTTTAACTAAATAATGTGGCATCTTCATTATAATAAGACTCGTGTACAGTTGTATTCTCAGTTTAAAATTCTAGGCTCCTACTTCTTTAAGTACCAATGCAAAAATGCAAAATCTATTGTTAGCTACAGAAATTAGTGCATTTATTTACTACCCATCACTCATCACCTTGTATTCTTATCATTCAAGTTTTGATTTAACTGTATTCTTTACATTGTATTTTTTCAATTGTTATTTGAGATGCTCATTTTATTTTAAAACTGTATTATAATAACTATGATTTTAAGATTCAGATTTACTTTTATAGGGTTTCTATTTCTGTTGACATATCTTTTGTGAGTTGCGGCTTTTGATTTATCACTCCATGGCATGAATACATCTTTGAGTAATATTTTTCAGGAAAAATACATGGGTTTTATATCATCTGTGCTGTTACATAGATCACAGTTTTTCTCTGTGGCTTCTCCTATGAAGTATAGATTTTTATGATTATATTCTCTTTCAAACCTCTCGAGACATTACATCAATGTTGTAATGAAATCTGATACAATCTGATTTGATTCCTTTGTAGATAAGTCTTTTTTTTTTTTTTTTTGCATGTGCTGGATGCTTGTAGGATTTTTCTTTAATCCTTGGAGCTAAGAAAACTCAGCCCCTGTTGGTTGTTCACCTATTCTGTCTAAACTATGACTCCCAGTTTGATTTGAAGGATCAGGTGTCCAGATTGCAGAAGTTATCTTCTGTTACATCTTTAATCATTACTATTTTGTTCTGATATCTTTTTAGAAATACCAGTACATTCGATCCTTGCACAACATGGGTTTGAACCACATGGGTCCTCTTGTACCCCCATATTTTTCAATAAATGTTTTTTCTCTTCCTTATGATTCCTTAATAACATTTTCTTTTCTCTAGCTTATTAATTGTAAGAGTACAGTATATAATACACATAACATACAAAATATGTGTTAATCAACCGTTTATGTGATCAGTAAGGCTTCCAGTCAATAGTAGGCTACTAATAGTTAAGTTTTGGGGGAGTCACGTGTTATATGCAGATTTTCAACTGAGCCGAGGATAAGTACCCATAACCCTCACATTTTTTTAAGAATCAACTGTAATTCACAGGTGAGTCTCTGGTTTATTCTCCATATTTTTATTTTCTCTCTGCTCTTTTTTCTTAGTCCTCATTCTCTATTCTGAGAGAATTATCTCAACATTGTCCTCCGTAACATCTATCAGCTTTCCACAATTAAATTCTGCTCTTTAATGCTTCTAATGCTTTTTAAAATTCTCATAACGTTATTTATTTCCTGTCATCATCTTAACCCTTCCAGCTTCTTTTAGTTTCAGTCTCTCTTATTGCACCGTGCATTTCATACACCTTGGCGACCAGGTTTTCTTTAACCTCCTCGAAGTACAAGACAATTGACTTCTCATTCCTGTCACAAATCTTTTTAGAGGTGATGATATTCCTCCCTGTGCATTTCTTGTTTGCTTTACATTTTAGAAAATTTTCATAGGTTTCATGTACCTTTTAGGTCTTTCCTGCCCTGGTATTTGCTTGTAGCTTGGGTCAGTTATCTTGGGCTTCCCTCACTGTTTTATCTTAATGCTATTAGAGTCTTTCCCTTGGATATTAACCTGGAAGATTGGATGATGAAATTTCACATTACTAGCCAGGGACAAGCAGCCTAAGGCCTTGTCTATTTTGTGCTGTGGGCATTTCTTCTGTAGTTTGTTGACCCAGCTGCTCCAGATGTGCACTGTTCCTCCTGGCTTCTCCCCTGCTCGCCCTCCTGTTGTGGCTCGGAGCTGCTCCAGCCTGTCCTGGGAAAGCGGGCTTGGATGGGTTTTGCTGATGGCCCAGCCACTCCAGAAGGCTGTTGGGCTGCATGTGAGAGGTGGGCTCCCTCTGCTAGGCTCTGCACCCCTCCTGTGGCCCAGGCCCTGCTCCAGCATTTGCTTGCTCTCCTTCAGAGGCAGTGCAGTGGGTGCGAGCCCGTCTGCCCTCCCCGCAGCACCACTCTGCTTTCTCGGGAAGGGGAGCTGTGAGTCAGGCTTCAATCTGGTTTCACTGGCACTCTACCTAGCAGAAATTCCTCAAAGTTGGTGGCATATTGATGGCACTCTTTCCTGTGTTCCTATGCTGAAGCAGATTCCCCCTATTTTTATACTGCCTTGGTCCTTGCTGTCACTTTCAGAAGGAGGTAGCTAGGTGGGAGTTGGACATCTGTGCTTAGCTTCACCATCTTTCCCAAAAGTTTCAGAGTTAACATTGCTGCCCATACTTTGTACTTTGAGGGTACAGAAATCTGACAGTTCCTGAGCATTTCCACTTCCTTTTAAACTCCTTGCGTGTACTGGCCCGCATCCTATCTGGTTTTACACATTTTCCTGGGCACTTTTTCTCTCTCACTCAAATTTTAGTCTAGCATCCTCCTGAATTGATGGGTAATTCTCCCTCCAAATGTGGTGGTGCGGGTCTTGGGGCAGTGAGTGCCGTCCCTTGCCGGGGGCTCCTCACCTGGCAATGCAAGCCACATCCTGGCCTTTAGCAATATGAATGGACTTGCCCCACATCTTCCTTTCTTTGCCAGCGTTATGACCTTTGGAAAGTAGAAACAGAAGGAACCGCCCCCTGCTTCCAAGTCCCCAGTCTCCTTCCAACGCCTTGGGTTTCACTAGAAAGCCACTTCGGATTCCTCTGGCACACCCAGGCGGCAGGCGGTGAGGGTGGGGGTTGCAGAGCCCTCCCCACCCCCCCGCCCCGCCCCGCCCCAGTC
This sequence comes from Anoura caudifer, assembly GCA_004027475.1. Classification (NCBI taxonomy): domain Eukaryota; kingdom Metazoa; phylum Chordata; class Mammalia; order Chiroptera; family Phyllostomidae; genus Anoura; species Anoura caudifer. The sequence goes on along the minus strand of PVKU01000072.1, from coordinate 290,811 downwards.
ACTGCTTGGCTGCCTGCCCCAGGAAGACAGCACATCACAAAATTTGCCATATCAAGTCTGTGAGCAGCTGCCTCCCTACCCTCTGTGGGGAGTCACCAAGCAACACACATCTGCTCCTTCCGGGGATGGGGACGATCCCTCCCGCCGCGGTGCTGTGGATTCCCTTCGGGGTTTCACGGGTGTGGAAGAACATTCTTCTGCAGAAAGCCCCAAGTGACCTGCCTTCAGGGAAGACACGCCTGTTGCAGTTTACTTCCAGTGGCACCACCCGCACTTGCCTCCCGTCTCCACACCTCACGTCCTGTTTTCTCTCCTGCCCTTCTTGACCGTGTTCCCCTGAGAACAAACCCTGCCATGTATTGAACTTCAGCCATGGTAGACCCATAGCATGTATGAGCTAATCTTTCTCTTTCTAACAACCTTAAGATAAGTTGTGGCTGTGCCCGGTCTAATTGGTGGGAAAAGCATTCAGAGAGTTCCCTTGCTCTCCTGGGGTGGCCCAGCCAGCGGGGGCACAGCCAGCATACCAGTCTTGAGCCACCTGGCTCCAGTTTGTCCTCTTGCCTCTCCCCCACTGCCTTCCTTTGGCGGCGGGGGCGGGGGGGGGGGGGAGTTAGAAACACACGCTTCTTTGCTGCTGGTTTAGAGCAAGGGTCTACAACTGTGGACCCATGGGCCATGTTTTTGTAAATAAAGTTCTATTGGAACACAGCCACAGTCGTTCATTTGCATGTTGTCTATGGCTGCTTTTGTAATGTAAAGGCAAAGTCAAGGGGCTGTGGCAGAGACTGTATGGCCTGCCAAGCCTAAAATCTTTACCATCTGGCACTTCACAGAAACTGGCCCCTGGCTTACAGCCTGGGCTGTGGACAGCAGTAGACCTGAAGTTAGATCTCCAGCCCGCTGCTTCCTAGCTGTGTGATCTCGGGAAACTAACTCAATGTCTCTGAATCTCCTTTACTTACCCATGAACTAGTCATACTTCTATCTTTGGAGTTTATACCAGTGGTCAGGAGGAGTGAGATGACTTGTGTGAGCAGCTCTGCATGCGAAGGTGCTCAGTAAACGTGAGTTGTCATTGTTTCCTTTCTCGCTGTCACGGCTGTGCAGCCTTCTCCCCTTTTGCTCTGTGGCTTCCTTTGTGGAACATTCCAGCATTTTTGTCTAAGATCCCTTCCTCTCTTCCGACACCCCCAATGCAGATGGAGCATAGCTGCTTCTCAAACCTGCTCAGAATGCTGGGCAGCAGGTGTGACACTCACCTCAGGCAAATGAATGGGGTGCCCGTGTGGACTGAGCGTGATCCCGTTCCATGATGCTGGAATATGACGGGGGCTCAGACAGGGCCTCAGGGCCTCTGGGACTCGGGCAGGGCCGATGGGCGGGTTAATAAACCATGACAGTAACCGCAACCCCAGAGCCTCTAGATTCTGGTCCTCTTTGGAGACTTCCCCTGGCACTCTGCAGAGTGAACACCTCTTCCCTGAATCTCCGGGTGCTGCTCCTAGGAAGGTACGTTATAGAAACTGCCTAGCTTAGCACAGCTTTAACCCTACTCCCTGAGCTGTTGGCCTGCTCAGCACTTCGGTGCAGTGTCCACCCCAGGACGGGGCTGGCTCACCTGACCCGCTAGTTCCCTCCTGGGACACACACTCAGCACCTCCACAGGCTGGGGCTGGCTCCATGGGCTTCGGGCCAGGGCAAGGGCAGACTGTCTTTCCTGACCTTGGAGCAGCTGTTGACAGCTCAGCAACTCTCCTCAGCCCAGGGGGCCTTGATATTCCTCCCTAGCCACCGCACTAGGGCTAAGGAGACTTGTGCTGCATGCTGGTGTGGGAGTGTGGATGACCCAGGGAACTTCCCAGTTTTTCTAGAACAGGGGGACCCAGAAAGGGTGGGGCTGGGAAAGAGGAGCAGAGAATTCAAGTGTCCAGAGGGGTGAGCACAGCTCATTGGGAAATTCAGAGGGACTTCATGGAGGTGGTGCTGTTTGCAGTGGGCTTAAACAGTGAGCAGGACTTGAGAAGAGGAGAGCAGAGGTCAGGAACTTAAAATGATTAGCTTGTGTGTGATTGGTGGTAAAAATGAATCATAAAGGCATATGATAAAGTATGAAGGGAAAAAACTGGGATGTAAAATTGTGTATAGTTCAATAACTTGTACCTGAAAGATGCATACCTATTGTATCAGGTAAGGTCCCAGCAGAAAACAGCTGGCATATTCAGAGAGTTGAAGTGAAGAACGTTGACTCTGGAGGAACAACTTTGGGCAGGACCAGGGCTACCAACCAGGGCTAGTGCAGCACCAGGGGCAATCAGCGATGGGCGTGAGGACCACCCATGCACCCTGAAGGACAAGGGGGAGGAGAGGCATTACTGGAGCCCAGTGGAGGGGCCCTGTGATGGTGCCTGAACCCAAGCCAGAGAGCTGTGGAGAGAAATATCCTGTGCTTCTCTTCCTCTTGCCCTCTGACTCTTGTGGGGGGAGATGGGGGTAGGCTTCCATTGACCACGCCTGCCTGGAAGGCAGAGGAAAGTAATGCTGTCCATAAAACTCACATTCCAGAAACAGAGCGTGGGAGGACAGGCTGTGGAGGGTGTGGATGAAGGTAATCAACAGGAGAAATTCTACCGCTTGAGTTAGTGTATTGAGAATATGGGTCGTTTTACCGCTTGCCTTCTTTCCAGACTTTCAGTGAAGTTTAGAAATTACTTTGATAAGTTCAAAGTCTTCGAGTCAAAGGGATGTAACTGCTCGGAGCTCTGATGAGCATCCTCCCCCTGAAGAACCTGGCGCAGCAGCTGTGTCTCGCCCAGCTGTCCCTGAGCTCTCAGCACAGGAGGGGCTGGCATCTAAGCACTGAGGGGCAGAGGACTGCTTTGGGCTGAGTTGGTACACCCGGGGGTGAGGCTGGCCTGGGTCAGGCTCCCAGAAAGGGGCCTCTGAGACACATAGGAGGTTTGGGGGGGAATGCCCACAGGAAGGAGTGAGGTGGAGGGGAAAGTTGGCACAAAATGAAGTTGTAACAGAGGCTGCAGCTGAGCCCGTGGTGGGTTTGGAGCTGGGACAGCCCTTCAGAACTGCGCCAAACCAAAGCTACAAGGTTGGGCTGATCGATGGGTGTGGGCCTCCGTGGACAGGGGTGTGACCTTGAACGAGGTTGCCCCCTTTAGTCAGGGTGCATCCAAGAGAGACACACAGCTGCGAGCTGTCAGTAGCCAACACTCCCGGCAGCTGGGAGGATGGAAGTTTCCAGCACTGCACCACAGAGTCTATTATAGGGCCCTTGAGAATGAGGGAGTTGAGGCTAAAGGACCAGTTAGACTGGGGCATCGTTCAGCACGTGGTCCCCAAATCTGGTTATGTTACTAAGACCCCAGGGTGCTTTTATACAAACACAGATTCCTGGCCTGCCTTCCCCTTCCCTCATATCAGGGTCAGAATCTCTATGTCGGGGCCTAGGAATCTGTATTTCCTCAAAGCTCCCAGGAAGATGAGATGCGCAAGCAGGCTTAGGTAGGAGTGAGCCACTGCTCTTAAAAACTCTGAGCCCAGGGTGGTTGATGTCAGGGAGATTTCCAGGGCTGTGCAGGGTTTGCCGATCAGCTCTGTGCACCGTGCTATGCCGGTGAGGACAAGGCTGGGCACGGCCTGCACGCAGCTCCTCTCTTGCTGTGCAGGGATTGGGGGAAGGGTCCTTGGAGGGTTGCAGCTGGTGGCTCTTTAGGGGGTTACTGTACTGTTGCAGGTGGGGTGTCTGCACAGGACTGGACTTCCTGTCCCCTCAGCTGTTCCTCTGGTGACAAAGTACAGGGATGGTGCTCGGAAAGCCGGGGAGCGATTGTGCATGCTGCCTCCTCTGATGCTCTCGGGGTGTGATGTCTTTAACAGCCCTGCTCTGTTTTAGTGCTGGAGATGCACTTTGCATCTTGTTGATTTCCTGTAGAGGTTTGTATTCATCATCTTAACTGGATAATATCCCTGTTTTATTAATATCCAAATATTTCTGTAAATATTGGTTTGGTCCCACGAGTCTGCTTGAATTAAAGCAATAGGCACTTTGTCACGGGAAAGCAATGAGCTCCTGGTGGCTAATTTAATTCCCCCACAGCCCAGTGTTACCTGACTTCACTGACGGCCAGCAGAGTGGTGAGCTCCTTGCAAACTGCCAGGCAAAGGGAAGGCGATGGCTGGGGGGAGCAAGGGAGTTTTTGTGCACTTTCCAAGAAGGGGGCCTGGGCCTGATCCCACCTCCTCAAGATACCCCTGTGCGGGCTCTGGGGGTCCCAGATGGATGGTATGTGGGCTCTCAGGACAGGCTCTAGTTAGCCAGGGAGCAGAGCACAGGGCTGTGCAGGTTACAGGTGGGTCCCAGCTCTCAGCTTTGCCCTCATCTTCAAAGCCAGCACCGTGGTTTCTTCAAACAAATCCCCTTCATCCCTGCTTCTTTGGTCAGATCTCCTACTCGCACTCTGACTCTGCTGCCTCCCTCTCGCCCCTATAAAGACCCCTGTGGTTATGTTGGCCTCCTGGATAATCCCACACAGTCTCCCCATCTCAAGATCCTTCACTTAACCCATCTAAAAATTCCTCTTTGCCATGTAAGGTGGTGCGTCCCATGGATGAGGGCATGGACACCTTTTCTTTTTAATTTTTTTTTTTTGTGTGTGTGGGGGGAGGGTTGTTATTCCATCTATCACACTTAAGATTCTCTGGAACATCCGAAGCTGGAAGACTGGCTGATGGGAAGAGGGATTTGCCAGCCAGAGGGCCTTAGCTCCTGTGAGTCCCTTGTCCCTCCCCCAAGCAGGTGGCTTCAGCATGTTCCTGCCCTGCAACATGGTCCTGGCAGATGGCCCAAGTGGTGGGCCAGGGAAGAGGGGACTGTGGCCTGCAGGCTCTCCCCTTTCCCTTTGAGGGACTGCCATAATAGGGTGAAGACAGAGATGTCTCTCTCAGGTGGGTCCTGGGTTTGGGGGCCGGTCTGTTGCTGGCCATCCTTTCCTGTTGGGGTCCCTCTTTGAAGCTGCAATGTGGACTGGCCAGAGGTCCACCAGCAGGTGGGAGCTATCCCTCCTAAGGACTTGATGTGAGTGGCTGGACAGAGCTCAGGTCACAGGTCCTCACATCCCTGTGCCAGGATGACAGGGGCAGGGAAATGTCCTCAAGGAACTCCACCTGCCCTCAGGCCCCATGGGTCCCCACAGGGCTACCCACAGAGCACTTGTGCCAATGGGTTGTGTTTTCAGGCCAAGGCATGCAGCCCTGCCCTGGGGCATCTGCCTCATTCCTACAAACCCAGCTCAAGACCCAACATGAACTTGCCCTTCCTCAGCCTGTCTGCCCCTCTGCACCTCAGCCTGGATGGATGCTGTGCGTCCTCAGTGTACATTTGTTCCTTCTCTTATTCATCTCATAGCTTTGAGCACTTACTGCATTTCAGGAACAATGCTATATCCTGGAAATCCAGCAAAACCCTTCCCTCAAGGGGCTGCTGTGTTGGTTGCAGAGGGGATGTGACAGCCCCAGTTCTCACAGTCAGCCCTGCTAGCCAGCTCAAACTTGTGACCTATACTCCCGAGCCCCCCATGGAGGCCCATGAGGCTGGCGGGCCTCCACCTGGGTCCCCTTACCTCGTGACACCGCTGCTCTGGTCCTCCACTTGTCTTCCTGCTCTTGGTAACTCTCAGGAAGTGAGAAAAGCCATAGAGAAGTAGCTGGACACATGGCCATCTACCAGAGGGAAGCCAGGGTTCCCTTCAGGTAGCCTCCTCACCTATGACTCGAGGTGTGGACAGGACAGGAAGCCAGGCTGCTCTGTGGGATCCTACTTCGGACTAGCAAGCAGCTAGGTGTCAGGAGGCCCCAAGTATACACTTTCCTGGTGCTTCTGTAATGAATCACCACAAACTGGTGGCTTAACATAATAGAAATTCATTCTCTTACAGTTCTAGGGGCCAGAGGTCCCAAAATCAAGGTATTAGCAGGCCATGCTCCCTCTGAAGGCTCCAGAGGAGGCCCTTTCTGGGCCCTTCCAACTTCCAGTGGCTCCAAGGGGTTCCTGGCTTGTAGCCACATCACTCTGCTCTCTGCCCCTGTCTTCACATGGCCTTCTCCCTCATGTCTCCGTGCCCCAAGCCTCCCTCCTAATTTTAGTACTCTTTTTAGTACTCTTGTTGGATTTAGGGCCACCCAGGTAATCCAGGATGATCTCATCTTGAGATTCTTAAATTAATAATATCGGCAAAAATCCTTTTTCCAAATAAGGTCACATTTACAGATTCCAATGGTTAGGACTTCAATATACCTTTTGGGGGGGTCACCATTCAACCTGCTGAGTCTGTAATGTGACCATCAGGTGTCTCACACACATGTGTGGTCTTCACATGGACACAGCTGCATCTATGCCCATGGGTCCTGCCCATGTGCAAGCAGCATTTACATGTGATAGATGTAATACATGTAATTTCTGTACTTGTTCTTTGTAAAAAATTGCTTCCATTAAACTTCGATTACAGGTTATTAAGAGCTCAGTGATGTATAGAAATCTGGAAACTAGATGGCTCCAGTAATCCAAAGGAACAGTTTTTTCAATGAAAGCTCATCAGGTTTGGAAAGGTGGAGATATAAACACACAGATGTTTCTACGAGGAATTTAAATCCAAATCTCTGAAAAATTGCAGAGCTGCAGAGGGTTGCTTTAGCAACTATAAAATTCAAAAAGGCAGAGAAGAGGGCAGGTGGAACTTGGAAACACTTGTTCTTTTGGTACCGCAAGCACTGGTAGCGAAAGAATCTCTTCTCAAGCATCCCGACTGATTCCACTTGTACTCCTCTGATGACAGGGAGCTCACCACCCACCAAAGCAGCCTTCCCCATCCTCAGGGAGTTCCTCTTGGCCTTGGGCCAAAGTCTGCTTTCCTGAACCATCTACCTGTTATTCTTCCTCTTCCACAGGGGTGCCCAGGACTGGGTCCCTCTCTTCCACGTGACAGCCCTTCCGTGTTTGAAGTTGGCCACCACTTTCCGCCTTGGTCTGCTCTGCCCCAGGCTAATTTTTTTAATTAGCTTAAATTAATGGCGGTTCCTGGGGAACTCCAGCCCCAGTAAAAGTGACCTGAATTATTCAAAGATTTGAGCGTTTGAAATGCCTGTTTATCCTAATTAGCATTTAACGACAGTGGTGCCCTCTGCCTCTAACCAGCCACATTTTAACATGTTCCATATTTTAATGGATTTTACTTGAATGAACTGTTTAGTCAAGTGAGGACACATTTCATGAATGAATAGAAGTAAATCTATAATTATACGCTTTAGTCAGGTAAGAGGAGTGACATTTCAGCACCATCCAGGGCTATATATAGTGAGCGCATTTGAATGACAAAGTAGGTTACCTCGGCTTCCATAGGAGAGCTGGGAATTCGCTTTGCTCTCAAGTTCATTTCTCAACCTAATTAGAATTTTCAAAGAGTTGTAAAGTGCATGTGGTGCAGCCCTGGTTCTCCCCATCTTTTCCTGGATCTCTGCCGTTCTGGAAGATTCCTGAGCTGGGGCGGTGGCTTCCTGAGGGAAGGTGTCTGGGGAGCTACTGGCCCCAGAGGCCATGTGTCCAGGGGTCCCCGATACTGCCCACGGCCTCCCCTGTGCATTTCACCTGCTCCGTCGGAGCCTTGCCACCGGGCCGTGCTGTGACAACCTGGTAACTTGTAGCTGTAACACTACTCTACCTCTTCTTCCTTTCTCATTTTGTTTCTCCCATGCCCTTCTCCCTCCTTTCCTTGTCTCCATTTCCCCTTCTGACATGGCCAGGCCCTGCTCGCGATGCTGGGGCAGGGGCCGAGGATCTGGGGATTAAAGATGAGGCGTAACTATTGGAGGGGGCAGCCGAGGGCAGGGGAGGCATGCAGGCTGTTAGAGGAAGATGGTGCCTTGGACCCAGAGAAGGTGAGGGTAGGTGACATTCAGGCAGGCTGGGAACCCGCTGTGACCCCCCCAGCACTTCTGTTGCTTCTACCCCGAAATCTGTGCTCCCCAACATTAGCTGCACATCGGAATCTCCTGGAGAGCTCTAAACATGCTAATGCCCACATTGCATCCCGGAGACCCCGACCGGGATAGGATGCTGCCAGGGCTCCAGTGTTTCTGTTGTAACTCCCCAGGTGGTTCTGACTCACAGCCCAGGAGCGTCAGGTGGCTGTGGCCCCAGCCATCCTCTGGGCTCCTACCTCGTCAAAGACCCTGAGCCAGAGTCGCCCAGCCGAGTCGCTCCCACACTCCTTCCCACGCTCCTGACCACGCTCCCACTGCATGGAAACTGTGTAGACGATATTTTCTTGTTTTAGGCCACTAAATGTTGGGGAATTTGTTACAGTCATAGATGACTAATACAGATTATTAGTTACTCCAAATGTATCCTCAGGTGGGCCACTTCTTGCCACCTCTACCACTGTGCCCTTACCCAGCCTCCAGAATCTCTCACCTGGAGGATTCTGTGGTCCCCTCACTGGCCTCCCCCCTCCCCGCATGTCCCTGGCCGCTCATTCGTCATCTCACAGCAGCTCATTCGTCATCTCACAGCAGCCCGAGCCATTGTTTTAAAACACAGTTCTTATCATGCCTGAAACCATTTGATGGCTCGCCACCATGCTCAGGCTCAAGACCAGAATCTCTCATGTGAGTTACGAAGCCCTAGTGGTCTGCCCCTGCCTCTTCTTCCTTATTCCATGCCAACAACCTGGCCTGTCTCTATCCAGCCTGGCTCTTCTTCCAGGTTCTCCACCAGCCCCTTCCACTACAGGAACTTTGTACACACTGTGGCTCAACCTGGAATCCTTCTCCCAGACTCCCTCCTGGCCTGGGTCTGACTTCGCCATGGCAGCTTCTCCCAGAAGCATGCCCCTGAACTTGAGTGCCTTGTCTTGGTGGGTACCAGTGTGGTCATCTGATTAATGTCTCTCACTCCCACTAGATAGAGACCCAGGATAATGACTGGTTTTGCTCATCAATCAGAGCCCCATTACCACTTCACATGGTGCCTAGAACAGAGGATATGTCAATAGCATGAATGAATGAGTGAGTGAGTAAATGAATGCGTGAATGAATCAAAGAGAGACTGGCAAGAGCAAACTGTCCCATTCTGGAATGACCAGGCACTAGGTAGCTGTCCAGAAAGGGACTCAATCCCAGCAGCCAGGCAGTGCCTGGGCATGAGATGGAATTCCAGCCCAGGGAATGAAGCAGGAGCCCAGCCTGAGGGCCTGGGGTCTAAGAAGGCCCCTTGTCAGGCTGACTCAGGGTGAACCCCCAGGCTCTTGGCCTCAGATTTTTTTGCATTGCCTTGCTGGAGGACAGGGGTGTCCAGGACTGAGGTGGGAGATCTGTAGGGGCAGGGAGTTCATTGGCCCACCTGTGGCAGCAGAAAGTAGCAGGGGCACAGGGGCCTGGCTGAATGTGCAGAGACAGTCCTGCAGCCCTAAAGCAGGGACAGCACTGGGGGAGAGAAAAGACTGACCCACAGGGCGTTTATTCAGAGTGGGGCACATCATGAAGGTATTTCATAAGCCCAGTCGCTGGGTGATTTCCGGAGAGTGGCTGTGCCCAGCATCATCTGGGCAGCTGATGTGCGTTTAGTGGAGAGATGCAGGCTTCAGAGCAAGGAGGGGTCTTGCAGGTGGCCTGCTCAGAGCTGGTGACAAGCCCCCCTGATGGAACAAGGTGGACCCCCGTTGCACTTAAAATGGGTCACATGGACTGAGTTATGCTAAGTCAGAAAATTCTTCTGAATTATCTATTCCCTTCCCAATTGCATTGGTTCCCCATCTTTTCCTCTCCTTTTCCTCCTGCAACCTGCCCACTTCTCCCCCTAGATCTCACGGAATGGATAAAAACCAGATGTGTGGGCCTGATGCCTAGTGTGTGCGTGGAAGCTGTGTGCTCAGTCAGTTGGAGGCTCCCAGGTTTCTTGGAGCAACTAGTCCCCGTCACCCCTTCTCCTGTGACCCTGTGAACCAGCTGGGGGGGAGGTTGCATGCAGATCCGCTGGGGCTGCCATGCAGATGGCTGGGCTGACCTGATGGCGTTTCCTCCCCGCTCACCCCGAGCAGCGCTGTGCCCACATTCTGGGCTTTCCCACAGACTCCACAATTCCTCCTGGCTCTTGACATCTTTTAAGACGTAGGGTTTCCCTAGAGTTTGAAGACTGAGTTTAGTCGTTAAAATCCCCATATTTGGATCTTTGACTCTGAAGGCTGCAGGGGATGCCCGAGGAGTCATTGGTGTCACCCCTTGTGACCTTTGCACTCCTCAACCACCCATGTCCATGGCTCCCTACAGGGCCCTTGGTTCCTGCCCAAACCACTCCTCTCTCCACTGAGCCTCTTTGCCACTGAACCTGATGAACACAACCAGACCCCAACCCAGAACTTCAGGTCTGGCCTGAGCTGGGCAGACCAGAGGGCAGCTTCTTCATTCAGGATGCGATAACTTTGTAAATGTGCTTCCCATTCCAACTCACTCTTTGGGCAGTTGCCTCACAGTTAACGCACTCTGGTCTCCTGATCAAGGAGAGAAATATGCATTAAGAACATTCGTTTCCTACCATTATCGATGGTGTGCCGAAAACTATCCCGCTTCCTGGAGGACGGGAAGTCTCAACCTTGAGCGTCCAGCAGAATCGCCTACAGGGCGGACTGAAGCACAGACGTCTGCCCCTGTCCCCCACAGAGGGTCTGATTCAGCAGATCTCCGGTGGAGTTTAAGAATTGGCGTTTCTAACAAGTTCCCACTGAGGCTGATGTACAAGTTCCCTGAGGCTGGCCCAGGGAGCCACACTTTTGAGATATGACTTTGTATTTATAGTCTATTATCAATTCTTTTTTTTTTTTTTGACATTTTTAAAAGTACCATTTATGCAAGGGGGGTACAAGGGGATTAAAGAATAATGGAAAAAATACAAAAAAAGAATAAATAAAATTTAAAAAAAGATTTAAAATGTACCATTTACATTCGATATTATTTTATCTTCATTTCAGGTGTACAGCATAGTGGTTAGACAATCACATACTTTACAAAGTGTCCCCCCTGATGTTTCCGGCACCCACCTGGCACCGTCCATGGTTACGGTGATGTCGCTGACTGTGCTCCCTGTGCCATACTGTCCATCCGCATGACTGTTCCGTAACTGCCGATCTGCACTTCTCAGTCCCTTCCCCTTTTTCACCCAGTCCCCCACGCCCATTCCCTCTGGCAACCGTCAGTCTGTTCTCTGTATCTATGAGTCTCTTTCTGTTTTGTTCACTTATATTGTTGTTTAGATGCTACATATGAGTGAAATCATATGGTATTTGTCTTTCTCTGACTGACCAATTTCACTCGGCGTAATACCCTCTAGGTTCATCCATGCTGTTGCAAATGGTAAGATTTCATTCTTTTTATGGCTAAGTGATATTCCATTGTATATATTGTACCACCGCTTTTTTATCCACTTGTCTTCTGATGGACACTTAGGTTACTTCCATGGCTGTTGTAAATAACACTTCAGTGATCACAGGGGTGCATCTATTCTTTCAAATTAGTGTTTTGGGTTACTTCAGATAAAGTAACCCACAACACTTACCTTTCGGTTATTTAAAAATACCATTTATTACTGGTTTCCTCCATTAGCTTTCTTAAAAAGTCCATTAGAATAAATACTTGAGCTGGGCACAGACTTCTTGGTGCTGAATTGATGGGCAGTGAGTGGCTGATTGCACCAGCCATCCATTCTGACCTGTGGGCTCATCAAGCCCCAGGAACCATCCACACCTGGCAGGGTCCAAAAGAGCCAGCCTGGGGCGTGAGAATCCCAACTCAGCTTCGTCATTTATGAATTAGGGGCAGATGAGAAGACCTCAGGTGTTCTGGTGTTGTTAGTTTTGAGTTCTGAGCACCTATTAAATATTTTATCCGTCATAATTACACACAGCTTTCAAGCACACTCTTACACAGAGACAGATGTCCCAAGCCACTGGCTACCTTGCTGCCTTGCCTCACTTCTGGAAATGATCATTCCAGAGTTCTGGCATTATAAGGAACTTAGGAGTTTACAAAGCAACCTGAAATACCTCTCTGAGTTACACACTATATTGTTCCCATTTTAGAGGTGGAAAGACTAAGACTCCAGGGCCGGAGGAGTTGCCCTTTATTTGGGTGGCAGGAAGTGGAGAGCCGGGGCCTGACCGCGCCAGCCGAGCAGCATTGCAGGCCAGGCTGCGCGGCCCTCTGGCAGGGCGGGCTCGCCCATTTTCTGCATTTAATCATTGTTGGTATACAACGCCACCATGACACGCAAAGCAGATCCTGGGCCCCGCTGCCTCCAGGGAGAAGGTGAGGCAGCAGAAGTAAACTGTAATGACCAAGTCCGCTTTTTTAAAAAGATTTTTTCCTTTATTTTCAGAGAGAGGGGATGGGAGGGAGAGAAAAACATTGATGTGTGAGAGAAACATTGACCGGTTGCCTCTCACTGACCCCCAGTAGGGCACCTGGCCCACAACCCAGGCATGTGCCCTGATCAGGAAGCAAACCCGTGACCTCTCGGTTTGCAGGTCAGCGCTCAATCCACCGAACCACACCAGCCAGGGCACCAAACTCAACATTTTTTTTCATACAACTAGTTCCCAATCTTCCATCAAAACAGAAGTAAAAACTAAGGATGGATAAGCTTCACCCTAACTGCAGCAGTTTCATTCTTGGTACAAAACATTTATCACAAAGTATTTCAAGCACTCAGAAAAGCACAGATTAACAACCGCCCATGGGCTCGCTACCCAGAGTTTTAAAATGCCCTTTTTGTGTCATATTTCTTTTAAAGAAATAAAATACAGCAGGTTGCACCGAAGCCCCTTTGTTCCCCTTCTGTGGTGGTGGCTTCCCAGGACCATCCTGTGATACTCAAAATAAAAAAAGAAGTATTGTAACTGATCTTCGTCACAAGAGCCAAATTATTCAAAACACTTTGACATACACATTGGAAGAATCCACCAATTTTTGAAACAGGAAGTGCTTTTTTATTGTAGTAAAATATACATAACATAAAATTCACCATGTTAATAAGCATTTTTAGTGTGTAGTTCAGTGGTGTCAAGTACATTCATGCTGTACAGCCAGCACCATCAGCCCTCTCCAGAATTTTCTTGCCATTTCAAACAGAAATGGTACCCATTAAACAGTAACCCCCCAATCCTTCCTCCTCAGCGCCTACTAGCTGCTGTTCTACTTCTAGTCTGTGAATTTGGCTTCTCTAGGTACCTCATATAAGGGGAATAATGTTTGTTCTTTCGTGCCGGGCTTATTTTGCATAGTATAATGTCTTCAAGGGTCACCCATGCTGTGGCAGGTGTCAGAATGTCCTTCCTCTTTAAGGCTGAAGAACACTCCATGGTATGTGTGGGGCGCAGTGGGTCTATGCATTCATCCATGAGGGACATTTGAGTTGCTTCCACCTTTTGGATATTATGAGCGATGCTACTGTGAACACAGGAGTACAGATACCTTTTCGAGTCCCTGCTTTAGTTCTTTCAGGTTTATAGCCGGAAGTTCAGTTGCTGGATCATAGAGAAATTCTAGGTTTAACTTTTGGGGAACCGCCATACTGTTTTCCAAAGCGGCCACGCCAGTTTACACTCCCACCAACAGCACACAGGATTCCCATTTCTCTGCATTCACACCAACACTTTCTGTTTTTCAATACTAACCATTCCAATAGGCATGAACAAGAAGTGCTTTCAAGCATTGTCTTCTCTTAAAGGGGAAGAAACTGAAGACTTGAGAGGGAGAGAGTTACACAGAAGGCCAAGGCCACAAGCAAGTCAGTGACAGGGCAGGACCTGGACCCTGGGCCCTGCAGCCTTCATCCAGGTCTTCCCACTGCAATACACAACTCGGTTTCCGTCGCTTTGTGGCAGAGGGCGCATGCGCACCTATGGCCATGGGCCACACCCAGACTTCCCATTTATTTGGCTTGGTCTTTGGGTTTTTTTTTTTTTTTTTATTCAAAATAGTATCAATATTTTAAAGTGTTGGGGGAATCTTATATTTAAAAAATCTGCATTTCTGATTTCTTACCCCAGAATCAGAAAGTTTGGTGACTTCGGACTAGCATTATGGCATGGTGTGATTGGAGCTGCCACCTTAGGCAGGGCATGTGGTTGCCAGTTGGCCGCAGTCCCTACCGCTCTGTACTGTCTTTCCACAAAGACTGTTTCACTGCTGGCTGGTCTCGGCGAACTCCAGAGTTTGCAGCCCTCTGCTTTTCAAGCACACTGATGTTAGTCGTTCCGTGTGTCAGCAGACATGCAGTTATGTCTAACACCACAGGCTGGTTCCACACCCCCTTAACGCTTTCCTCTAGTCTGCATCGTCCCTTCGAATGTCTTAGCTATTTCTTCTCCTTATAAGTAAAGCAAGATTATGAATAATTAATACAAAATATAAATATTGCCCTGGCCATGCGGCTCAGTTGGTTGGAGTGTTGTTGCTTATGCTAAAAGGTTGCGGGTTCGATTCCTGGTCAGGACACATACCTAGGTTGCAGGTTCAATCCCCTGTCAGGGCACATATGGGAATGGCAGCCAATCGATGTTTCTCTGGTACATCAATGTTTCTCTCCCTCCCTTCCTTTCTCCTTAAGATCAATAAGCATATCCTTGGGTGAGGATTATAAAAACAAAATATAAATACTGTTGAGATGTATTTGCATAGTCTGATTTGGAGACAGAGTGACACTGGAGAAACACCAGCATGAACGTCCAGAGACTTGGATGCTTGTCTTAATTCTCCCAGGAAGCTCCTGGGCAATGTTAATGAGCCCCTTCCCTGCCTGGCCTCCTCGTGCCCATGTGCCAGGTGCAGTGTGGGGTTGGGGGGCCTTCAGGACCCCACAGGGTGCTCCATTTTATAATGAAGATAAAAACCACTCCTTTCCCTTGCTGGTGGAGAAAACCACCTCACCCGTTTGAGCCCCCTCACCAGGACGATGTCTCTGAACCAGCCCTTTCTGTGGCCACCAGCACACTCACTCTCTCCCTTTTCTCTGCTGACAGGTGAGGAATGACCTGACCGGGGTGCTGTACGGTGAGGACATCGAGATTTCAGATACTGAGAGCTTTTCCAACGACCCCTGCACCAGTGTCAAGAAGCTTAAGGTAGGTGCAGCTAGCCACGGCCTGAAGGACAGACTGACACTATTCTCCTGGGGTTCTCCAACCCCCTGACTGTGAAGGAGCCTCAAGTTCAAGCTGCTTCGTTTCATCCTGGGCACCTCAGACATGGGAGGAGCTCCCAGGAGCTGGCTTCCCTTGGCTTTCCTTTTGCTTGTTGTCCAGCCCTGACCAAAGGTCTGAGGGTCAGCTGCATGGCCATATAAAGCTTACTCAGTGACTGTCTGTCACCCCAGCCTGAGGGGCCAGCAGGGCACAAATTAGCCTCATCTCCAATGTGAAATATCTCAGAGAGGGGACCTGGCTTGTCCAAAACCACAGCAAGGAAGTATATGGTTGGGACTGACAGCCCATACTCCTGACCCACTCGGTGATGCTCACTCCAGTAACAGAAAGGGTCAGCCACAAGTTTGCCCAGTCATAAATGGTCTCTGTCATTGGTCCATTCATTCTGCAAACTCTCTCGAATACTTGTTTGTGCCAGACCCTCTCCTGGGCGCACAGTTACCATCAGGCCTGCACTTGACTTCGGGTGGCTGGCCACTGGTGAGTACGGCAGATACCTTTCGGGGGAATCAGGAACAGAGAGGCCGGGGAACAAGGGAGGAAGTGACTGGCTCCACCCAGGGAGAGGATTCCTACGGGGCTCCTGAGGAGGGACAGCGTTTGAGCTGACCATGGAGGATGAACAGGATGGGGACCTGCAGGAGCCCAGCAGGGAAGGAGGGGTGAAGGCAGAGAGGAGGACAGCCATGCTACCCTCATGCCCTTCTCTCTTGGGCAGGTCCCAGGTTACACTAGTCACAGCAGGTGGCAGGCCACAGCTCTCATCTTTCAAAGTCTCAGTTCACAGACATGAGGAGCAAGGGAAGCAGAGCACCAGTTGTTTGTCCCTGCTCTGGGGCAGACCCTGCACCTGCACAGGACATTTCAGCCCCAGGAGCCTCTGCAGATGAGAAACAGTAGCCAGAGAGGCCTGCTGGCAGTGCAGGTGTTGGGCCAGGTCTGCCCACACTCTTCCCTGGGAGGCTGTGTGCTCCCGGGGTGGAGTCAGGCTGTGTGGGGCCTGGAGGACCCAGAGGGGTGGTTGGTGTGCCTGCTCTGCAGGGAGCAAGCACCTGGGGTGGGGCTGGTGGCAGGGACCCAGTGCTGAACTGACATTCTCCTGTCACACACAGCATCTCCCCAGCGTGGGCACTTGAAATAGCTTCCTGTGCCTCAGAGGCCCTGCAGAGTTCTGTGGGCTTTAAAGTTTAAAGAACCTTTGTGTGTAGAGCAGAAGCACTAGTTGAAAGTCTACAGGAAATTGGGGATGGAACTGGGTGTTCTGCTCATCAGCCAACCAACTCCGACAGAAGCAGGAGTTATATTAATGGTGATGAAAATAGCAGCGACCTTTCCAGTGCACCAACCAAGGTCCAGGTCCCCTTGACCTCCACTTGCTCATTTCATCCTCCCCAGAGCCTTGGACAGAGGGGATCTGTATCCTCATTTCACAAATGGGGAACTGGAGGCTCAAAGAGGTTAAGGAACTCAACCCAAGTCACCCAGCTAGAAAGAGGAAGGATGGAATTCAAACCTGGATCTGGGTGACACCAGGGCCCAGCCCTCTCTTCCACCCCACACAGCTGCGGTTCTGAGGAAGGATCCCAGTGTCACCTAAGCAGGGCAGGGAGGAGCCAAGGATGGCATGCTCAGTTGGTTGGCAAAGGGTTCCTTCCGTGTGGAACATCCTTCCCCTGGAAGCTGCAAAGCTCTTCCTCACACTGTGTTCTCCTTGGTGCTGAGTAGTCCCCTTTTCCTAGACTTTCCCTTCTCTAACTGCTTCATTTAAAATTTCATTCTCACCCTGGCTGGTGTGGCTTAGTGAATTGAGTGCCAACCTTCAAACTGGAGGAGGTGGGTATCACTAGTTCGGTTCCCATTTAGGGCACATGCCTGGGTTGTAGTCCAGGTCCCCAGTTGGGGGTGTGCAAGAGACAACCAATTGATGTTTCTCTCCTTTCCCCTATGTCTAAAAATAAATAAATAAAATCTTAAAAAAAAAACAAAACTAAAAAAATTTAAATCTCTGCCCCTCTCACTCCCATCCCCCCTTTCTGCTCATTTCTTTCTCCATTTCACTGATGGACATCTGTATTAATTTGGGGGGGGGCATGCCTTAACAAAGTGCCACAACTGGCGTGGCTTGAAACAGAAATTTATTCTCTCCCACTCTGGAAGCTAGAAGTCCAAGGTCAAGGCCACTCTCTATAGAAGGCTCTGGGGTTCTCCTTTGCCTTTCTCTGAGCTTCTAAGTGTTGCTGGCAATCTTCGGTGTTCCTTGGCTGCAATCTCTGCCTCAAGTGACATTTTCCCTCTTCCTCTTCACACTGTCTTTGTGTTAGGACTTGAGTCATCCTGTATTAAGAGCCCACCCTACTCTACTAAGACCTCGTCCTAGCTAATGACATCTGTAATGACCCTGTTTTAAATGAGGTCACATTCTGAGGTATCAGGGTTAGGATTTTATCAATTCTTTGGGGAAACGACTCAACCATCAACGTCTGACCCATGTTGCATTTTACCCAGTTGTTTCGTCCTCCCCACTCCCCCACTGGGGCGTGAGCTCTAAGGGCCAGCGGCCACTCTCTGTTGTGGTCATTGTTTTAATCCCCCACTCATCACCTAGAGACAAATCTAATTTGCTCAATAAATCTGTTGGGTATGTATAAGTAAAATGCCAAGGCTGGGACAGACAAAGCAAGCAGAACACAATAAAATACTCAAGAACAAAGAAATGTAACTTCTGGAAAGCCCTGAGAAAAAGCAGATCTGTGGTTTACTGTGGGATAAGATAGAAAAGGAGGCACGGAGGACAAGGAAGAAAACTAAATAGCAAATTATAGAATTAAACTCTGCATTGGAGGTAGTAGGGAGCAGAGTTAATGCCAAGGAAAATAAAAATCAATAATATAGAGCACAAGATTCAGAGAAAATGGTCAAAGAAATCAATCCGATGAGAGGAAAGGTAACAGGGATGCTGGAGAAGCAAGGTTCTAAGGGAAAATCAGGACAAATGAAACAGAAGCAAAATAAAAAAAAAAAATAGGCACCCAGTATCAGTAGTCATACCTGGCACCTACATCTTGGTTTCTAATACCATTCTCAAGGAAAGGGAACCAGGGTTCCTTGGAGAAATGGCTGACTCTAGGGCTGAGACAGGAACTAGATCCTGGAACATCTTGTAGCACCAGAGCAAGGAGTGCTCAAAATGCCACCGCACAGACCGGGGTGGCCCAGAGGGGCATAGCCGCCATCAGGAAGAGCTCCCAGTGACCACAGCTGGGACAGGTGAGCAACAGAATAAAAGCAGTGTTGGAAGTATAAAACAAATATCCGTGAGTCCATATTGATATGAATGATTGCATAAGTAAATGGGGGAGAACAGACAAATCTCCTATGCCCAAGAATTCCAGATAATTTATACAGATATTTCACATTCAAGGAGGTGGAGTAGACGACCCACTTGTTGAGTGACTTCCCTCTGAAGAGCACAGTATGAAGGCGGTGGGGTGGGGGGTAACACTGTAATAGAAAACCTGACAGACACGGCCTTAAACAGGTGATCAAGGTCCAGCATCAGTAGCAGTAAGTCCTGTTCATAGGAGGTACCCTTTAAATGATGTGAGAAAAGG
Source organism: Anoura caudifer (assembly GCA_004027475.1). Taxonomy (NCBI): domain Eukaryota; kingdom Metazoa; phylum Chordata; class Mammalia; order Chiroptera; family Phyllostomidae; genus Anoura; species Anoura caudifer. The sequence goes on along the minus strand of PVKU01000072.1, from coordinate 271,940 downwards.
GCATTTTACCTCCATGGTCTTCCTCCCCAAAGAGCCCAGTCTAGCCATGAGAAAAACACCAGGCAAATTCTCTTTGAGGTCCATTCAACAAAATCCTTGACCAATACCTCAACATGGTGTGGGTCTTTAAAAATAAGGAATGTTGGAGTCGAAGGAGCCTCTGAAGACATGGCAGCTCATTAAATGTGGTGTCCTGGATGAAGTTCAGGGCTAGGAAAAGAACGTTAGAGGAGAGAGCTAAGGAGGTCTGGATAAAGTGTGTGCTTTCGCTAATAATAGTCAGTATCGACTCATTAATTGTAACAAATGCACCACATAGCACAAGATGTTAATAATGGGGGAACTGTGTGAAGGACATATGGAACTTTCTGTACTATCTGTGATTTTTCCGTGAATCTGAAACTATTTTCAAATAAGAAATTTATTTTTAAAAAATTGGAGACAAAGTTAAATGGGCTCGAGAGACCTGCTAGATGGGAGCACACAAAACCTGGATCTTCAACCGTGATGGAAGCGCAAAATCAACAATTCCAAAGGAAATGTGCAGACTAGCTGGCCTTTCCACACGCTAGCAGAATTGGTGAAAAAGGAGTCGTATGTAGACATATTTAGGCAAAAGTTTTGAAATACAAACATAAAGGGGAAAATCTACAAGTATCTAGGCCAGAGAAGAACATATTTTCCACAAAGGTGCAAAATCCAGGCCACCTCGACTCTTCCGCAGCATCCAGTCCCGGGAACAATGGAGCCACAGGGAGACACTCTGCCACGTGGAGGCCCACACGAGGCATATGCCAGGGGCCCTTCTAGAAGGTAATCCTTGAAGTCTTATGTCAGCCTTCTAGAACCAGGGCAAACTTCAGAGCTGAGGTCATAACAGAACCTGCCGCGGCTCAGCAGGAACCGCCAGAACCCATGGAAAAAGAGCTAAGTTTAAATAATTGTTATAAAAGTATATACAGATGCAAAAATTCATTTGGAAAACAAGCATACATGTACATATAATGGAAAAATAGATAATGTAATACTAATAATTGAACATAAAAATCTAATTCTATTAACAGAGCCAAAAGTGGATGTGTTAAAAAAAAACAAAAACATGGGCCCTGGCTGGTGTGGCTCAGCTGGTTGGAGTATCGTCCTGTAACCAAAAGGTTTCAGGTTTGAGTCCTGGTCAGGGCACATACCTAGGTTGCAGGTTCAATCCCTGGTCCAGGTGTGTATGATTTCCGCTTCTGGGAGCATGCTGGAGGCAACCAACCAATGCTTCTCTCTTGCATTGATTTTTCTCTCTCTCCCTTCCTCTCTCCCTTTCTCTCTCTCTAAAAGCAATGAAAAAATGTTATTGGGTGAGGATAAAAATATTTTTTTAAATGGGTGCTAAATTCCTGGTCTTACGTAGGAGAGGGACTTCAAAGAGACCATTTTGCTCATGAGTTTCATAATTAGAGAAATATAAGCTAAAGAAGGCTTAGAGTAACTTAATGGTAAACATACTATAATGCAAACAGAAGCTTCTGAAACATGGAAGGTAAAAGCAAAGAAAATCTAATCCGTGTATTGAAACACAGAAAGCAAACGTGAAAACCAGAAAGCACAAAATATAATTGCTAACCAACTACAATCATCCTGACCATAAGCTCAGTTAGGTCAAACCCTGTATTAAAAGGCAAAGACTTTCAGGTCATGCTTTAAAGAGCTAACTAGAGCTATTTACAACAGAGTGACATGGAAAGGTCAAAGGCAAAAGGTTGGGTAAAGGTACAATATATCAAGCAAACCAAAATCAAGCAAGATCCTCATTGTTCACATCAGAGCAAAGAGAATTCAAGGTTCTGGTGTTGAGGAGAGTCATTTTCTATAAATAAGGGTACAATTCACCATGAGAATAACACACTCATGGACCATTATTGCTCTAAATTGCATCTCACGGAAATACATAAAGAAAAGCCTTTTACAAATACAAAGGGGAATTGACGGAAACACAAAAGTATTGGGAGCCATCACATCTCTCTCTCTCAGTCTTGGACAGATCACCCAAGCAAAAATAAGCAAGAACATAGAGGAACCGAATAATTAAATTAATCAGGCTGATTTAGCAGCTACGAATCTAAAGAAAGTCAGGAAATAAAACCATCTCTGTGTGATGAAGACCCCCAGGCCTTTAAGCTCCTTCTGGGCCCGTTCCAAACAGAACCTTTAACATTAGCTGTCGCCAGGCCTGACAGAGAAGGCCGGCCCACGAAGGGGCCACCCCTGGCTCTTTCCGCAGCGAGGCCTTGGGCCCTGTGGGGGCAGGCACCAGGCTCCGTCATGCCCTTCTGTTCAGTTCAGTGGCTTGACCTGCCTTCCCTGGAGCATCCCCCAGCCATCGCTCAGCGTTCACATTGCAGAAAAGTCTCCATTTTATAAGTCAGCTGATTAGCAACTCTGATTTCATCTGCAGCGTTCATTAGCCCTGCCATGTGCCGTGGCATATTCACAAGTTCTGGGAATCAGGACACAGATATCTTTGAGGGCATTATTCGCCTGTCACTGGAAGACCACGAAGATAGGCCTGAGGTGAACTGTCCCCCTCTTCGCTCCACGGGAGAGTCCTAGTGGGAATTTCATCGGCCTTCCAGGGGCCAGGAACCCGGCCTGTCTGCCTGAAACCGAGGTTCATACAAGCTCCCCGAGGGGACACAAACCTAGAACAAATATTGTACATCTTCCCAGCGGGCCATTTTTACTCAGAGATGTGGGAAGAAAAAGCATTGTTTTTATCTTAAGATAAACATTAGGTAAGCAATTAGAATGCTAACTGTGTATGGGTTTTTTATTTTTTTATTTTATTTTTTTTAGATTTTATTTATTTTTAGAGAGAGGGGAAAGGAGAGGGAAAGAGAAGGAGAGAAACATTAATGTGTGGTTGCCTCTCATGCTCCCTGCACTGGGGACCTGGCTCACAACCCAGGCATGTGCCCTCACTGGGAATCAAACCAGAGACCTTTTGTTTCGCAGGCTGGTACTCCATCCACCGAGCCATACCAGCCACAGCTATATATGAGGGGTTTTTTTGTTTGTTTGTTTTTAATAAAATAGTAAATTTTAAAGAAATGCCATGATTTGCCAGTGGGCTGCCGGGCGGGGGGGTGGTGGGGGGGGCTAATCCCTCTTCGCTCCCTTCCTTAAAGAGTATGTGTCTTTTGCTTCTCTGCCTTTAGGGACATTTCTGGTGAGGAAAAAACAAGTCTAAGAAAAGACTAATTTTAGCTAAATAAAAGACAGAGTGCTCCTTCTGGGTGTGGAATCAGTCTATCAGAGCCAGAAGGGACTTTGGAAAACATCCAGGCTGACTCTGTCAGGCTCACCCCAGGTCTCAGAGCCCGAGGGATCCCCTCCCCGTGTCCACTGCCCCAGGTCAGGCCACCCCAGCTCATGTGATGGCCCACCTACAATAGCCCAGCTGCCCTGGGGCTCATAGTACCTCATCTCTTTCTTACAACATCCAACATGGTCTGATTTGATTTTCCAGCAGCCCATCGGGGTGGATAGAGTTGGGTCTTTAGGGCTGGCCTCTGAGAACCAGGAAGTTATTGAACAGTGGTTGAGGCAGAAGCACAGGTGGCAGGAGATGCCAGATAACCCAGAAGTCAGTGTCAGGTTGACCTTGACCTTCTAGTAGGAGACCACACTCCTGCCACAGAGAAGACAGGAAGGGGTGGCCTTCTACCTTTCTGCTCTTTTACATGCAGGACAGCTGTTGCGATGTCTCAGGATTGCATTTTCCACTCAGGTCCTTGCACTTCAACGTTGCAGGGTTAGTCTCCATGAGTTGCTGCTGCAGACAGGATGCTGAGCTCCTGCAGCTCAGGCTTGTGGGGTTGGCCTTCTCAGCCTGGCAGGCACTCCACAGCGGGGCCTGGTCAAGCATTCAGGCTCTGGAGCCAGCCCCACCTGCGGTGGGGCCCCCACAACCACTTCCTGCCTGTGTATCTCAGTCTAGGAAGAGAGCCTGGGGTTCTTGTAAAACTGATTTACTGAGAGTACATTCAGGAGACGGGGAGAGAAGCAGGGTGAGGCTACAGGGAAGCTAGGCCAGAAAGCTGTCTTAGTGGAGACCTGCTTAGCCTGGCCCCACAGAGTCTCTGGAGCACGAGCTGCTCTAAGAGGGGCTGGAGTTTCCCGTGTGTGTGTCCGTCACAGGGGCTGGAGTTTCCTATGTGCGTGTCAGTCACAGGCTGCTGTGGAGTGTGGGGCCTGGCATAGCCTCCTGGCCCAGGAAAAGCCCCCCTCGACCAAGAAGGTAGCAAGCTGCTGGCAGCCCCCCTCACTGCGGCTGGGAGGGGTGTGCCAGCCCCAGGAGGGAATACAGCAGGCCCAAAGGCGTCTGCTGAGGCTGGGAAAGTCTCAGTTTGGGGGGACCTCAGTTGGCTCTTGAAATTTTCCAGAGTGGGCATAATAACAGCACCCCAGGATCTCAGGTTTCAGTGGCACTGGGTGCAGGCTTGTCCTCTTTCCTCCCAGACTTTGCAGCATCTTGCCCTCTCTCACTCACCATCTGGAGTCAGAATGGGTGTGAAGAACTCCCTGTGTCAGGCCCAGCCTGGATCTGGACAGGATCATTCCTCAGGGCAAAATCTGATGGTCAGGGAGCACCAAGGTGAGAGCCCTGGCCCCGGGGTGCTGTGCAACCTTAAAGGAAGCCTTTCACCCCTCAGGGAAGAGTTGAACTAGATCACTGATCCCTTAGGCCCTATCCAATCCTAACAGTCTTGGCACATAGTCCAAGCAATCTATGCAACTTGGTTGTCACGGCAACAGGAACACTAAATGGTCCACAAATGGCAGAGCTGGTTATTTATCTGTCAGCAGGTGGTCAGCCATGAAGAATGTGGGTCCCTTTGTCCATTCAAGAAATGGACATGTTGAACCCAATCAGTGCCTAGGCCCCAAGCTAAAAGGATATTAGTGCAATGATGGTACCAGCTACCAAAAAACCAGTATGGGCCAGGCTTTGCACTTGGTGCTTCACACAGTGTTCATGGACTTCATCAGGCATTCAACACCTATTTATTGACATGTATGCTATGCCCTGTGCTGGGAGTTAGGAACCCAGAGACAAATCTAGTTACCCTCAGTCCAGTCGGGGAACATAGACATAAGTAAGTGGCTTGTGCCGTGATCGAGTGCTCTGGGCCCACAGAGGAACAGATGGCCACCAAGACTGATGGGACAAAGATGGCCTCTTGGAGTAAGGGTGCATGAGGGGTGGGAGGGAAGGACATTCTGCATAGGTGAGCTTGCAGAAAGAAAGGGGACAGAGTGAGGAAATGAATGAGTGAATGAACAAGTAGCAGACCTGGATGTAGCTCACTCTCGGTGCTGTGGAGGACTGGGACATGAGGGCTAGTGAGAAATGGGGTTGAGAAGTACATAGGAGTCAGTTGGTAAAGAACCTTGAATGCTCAGAGATCAATCTGTGAAGTTCAGGGAGCCTCGAAAAGATTTTACATGATCACATTTGAATCTTGGAATGATCCCTTTATTTGCTCTGTGGAGACTGGGACAGATGGGACAGGAGTAGAGGCAGGGATCCAGGGAGGAGGCTGCTGTGGTTCACTGCACAGGGGACAACAGTGGCTAAGCCAGGGCAGTGGGGCTGGAGGGACAGGGGTGATGTGGGAGCTGTGAGCAGATGGAACCAACAGGCCCTGGTTGTGGCTTGGATGAAGGAGAGGAGTGAACCTAAGGTGACCACCACGTTTCCCACCTGGGGGAGTAGGAGGTTGGTGACACCCGTCTCAGAGATGGACAGCACAGTGGGAGGAAGGGGCTCGAGGGGAAAGATGATGGGTTCAGCTGGGGACATGTTGAGCTTGAGGTGCCTGGGAGAATCTAAGGAGGTGTCCCGTAGGCAGCTGGAGAAAAGTCTGGGCTGGGGAGGGAGATTTTGGACCCCAGAGCACACCGAGAGTACTTGTGGCTGGGGTCATGAGTGCGGTTGCCCAGGGAGAGTGATGAGGACAGAACTGAGTGCAACACCAGCATTTAGGGGTGGGCAGAAAGGTAAGGAGCTGATTCTGAGCAGGAGTGACCAGGAGGTGAGAGGGAACCAGGAGGGAGCATCATGGAATCCAACAGGTAGGTGTCATATCATTAATCCTACAGCCACCTTCAAGGTAGGTAGTATTATTTCTTTGATGAGGCTTCAGGAGAGTGCAGCTGGTCAGTGGTAGAGTTGGGACTTGAACCAAGGTCTCTCTAACTGCAAAATCCAATAAGCTATTTCTACTCTATCATGTTTAACAACACAGAACTTGGTACCAAGTAGATGTTCCATAAGTGTTGGCTGGGTGGATGGGTGGATGGGTATTGTTGGCAGCAAGAAACGATAAAAGATTTCACCAAAGAAGCAGAAAGACCCTGGAGTGTGCCTGGGAGCATGCCCGCAGACGGAAGCGGCTTAGAACTTTTTATAGCATTGCAGACTCGGTGATGACAAAGGCTTGCCTCCCTTCCACCGCTCCGTTAATGATCTTTCAAAGTCCTTTCCCAGCGACTTTTTCTCTTCTTCTTTCCATTCTTGCTTGCAGACGAAGGATGCTTTTAGAATCCAGGCCTTTTTCATTTTGCTAAAGTACATGATGAGTAAACTGGCCTCCCAGTCAGCACTTTCCAATTTTGACAGAGGCTAAAAACTGATATTTAAAAGCATGTTTCTCTTTACGCATCAAAGGGCCTTGAGGCCTGTTGGAGAGGACAGAATGAACGGTGGGCAGGTAGCGCCACCCGCAAGGCTGAGCCCTGCTGAGGAAGGCAGGAAGCGAGCAGGGTGGGGGCCGGCATGCTGGCCAGGACCCGGCTGGCCTCCTGGTGGCTGCCCAGCACACCCCCTCCAGCCTGTCTTCTATGGGGAGAGGGCCTAGCCTGGATCCTCACCCCCTACAAAGCAACCAAAGGACCCTCACCCTGACCTGGGAGGGAGCCTCTGACAGGCATGGAGTAAATGTTTATTGAACTAATAAATTAGCCACAGGAGCTGTTGTACAGCTTATACCTATTAGCCACACTGAGATAATAAGATAATAAACAAGCATTTTATAGAGCTTTTGGATATAGATTTTCCTTTGAAATAAACATGGGCTGAGGGAAGGTTATAAAATACTAATACTAGCTAGTACTTACTGGATACTTACTATGTGCCAGGAACCATGTTAAGCTCATTATGAGGATGATCTATCTCATTTAGTGCCATCAGCAACAGCTGTAAGGTAAGCACCACATTCATCCCTAGTTTGCAGATCAGGAAATTGAGGCTAGGTGGGAAAAGGAGCCTCCTGAGGCCACCCTCGAAGCTTGTTGGTAGAGCTGATATTTGAACAAAGCTCAGAACTCAAAGAGATCCTGAAACTTAATTTGAAAGCTTTGTGGATTCCAAGAAGGTAGAAAAGTCTAGAATAAGGGGCGGGTGGGGCAATCAGATGAGTCTCGTGTCTCATTTCTGCAGATACCATCCTTGAGACCTAGGAAGCTCCCTTCATTCCTCTGGCCTCAGTTTCCCTACATGTGCAGTGAGCAAGAAGATCAGATACTGTCTCTGCTCCCTGAAGAGTTTGGAGGAGAGCAAGGGAGAGGCCAAGGTCAGCCTTAGCCTCCAGCCTGTGCAGTGTCCCCCAGCTTGCCCATGAGACCAGGGAGGGCTAGCCCCAGAGAGGGCTGGAGAATCCGGGCTGGGCCAGGCTGGGGGTGAGGCGCTGCCCTGCCTGCCCTGCTCAGGCGGGGCTCTTGGCTGGGCGCTTGGGCTGCACAGATGTTCTCTGCCCTTGGCCTCGAGCCCTCTGGGGTGTGTTCTCACGCACTCACCTTTACATATGTGTCCTTCTATCCACAGGGCAATGACGTGAGGATCATCCTCGGCCAGTTTGACCAGCATATGGCAGCAAAGGTGTTCTGTTGTGTAAGTAGAACTTTGATCATGTCATTTGCGTCTTTGGGGAAGTTCACAAAGTTTTTTCTCGGACTCATTCTCACTGCCTGGTGGGTGAGTGAGGTCCTAGAACTGGGGTTGGGAAGCAACAGTGTTATTCTCCCTGCTCACTCTTCTTTCACGGAGCTAGAGACCCGGGGCTCAGAACAGTAGAGCTGTAGGAGGAACCAGGGACTGCGATTTACCAAATCCACTGTCTAAGCCCTGTCTGCTCGACTCAGCCGTGCTTAATGGAGGCCGGCTGTGTGCATGGAGCAGAGGGAGGTACCAGGGCAGGGGCAAGACAGGCGCCCAGACGCCTCCCTGCCCCGTAAGCAGAGCTCACAGTCTCAGCTTTAGAAGAAACGGTCAACTATCCAATATCTATCCCTGAATCCTTTACAGTTGTCTGGTGTGTGATAGGGGACAAACTACTTTCTTATACCTTATCTCATGCAATGTTTCCAATAACCATGTGAAGCAATGGTCATTGTCTCATTTTACATGGGAGGACATGGAGGTCCAGTGAGGGGAAGGGACTTTCCAAAAAGCCCTCAGCCAGTTCATGGCAGAGCCAAGGTTCCATTCCTATTCACTGATTCCCCATCTAATTCTCCTCTTTCCATATGATGTTCTAATCTATGCGTATGTAGGAGTTCTAACATAGGAACTAATATTTCCATTTTGATGTCCTGGCTCCCCCTTGTGTGCCCTGGGTCAGGAGAAAGGTCAAAAGAATGAGAACCCAGTTATGGGAGTCGTCCTCGGCCCAGTCAAGCCCTTCCTCCTAGACTGAGGTTGTTTGGGGTATAGAAGCCAGTGATGGGCCTCTTCTCTTAGAACTTTTTTTCAGGAACTTGGACGAAATTATAAAAAGCAGACTTGTAGGAATTTTAGAAGTTGTGCTGTATGTCAGATGACAGAGACAGGGTACAAAGGACCTCAACAGGCTGGAACATTTGATTAAATCCAAGATTAAATCTAATAGTTCTAACAAAAGGTTACATCAGAACAAATCAAGCCGCCGAAGTCGAATGTGGTAGAGACAGAGCCGAGGACTCCTGTGTGTTGAGAGCAAAAAAGACATAGGGGTCCTGGCTGACTTCAGAGTGACTGTGAGTCACCAGTGGGAGACAGCTGCCAGAGAGCCGAGGTGACGTCAGGCTGCGTGTCACACACAGGGTGAGTGGTCCCTCCGCTCTGTGCTGGAGAGACTCTGCCTGGGATGCCCAGCCCAGTTCCTGGTGCCCCGTTTCAGAAGAGATGCAGGGACTGAAAAGAGACCAGGAGCGAGGAGAGAGCGGTGGCGGGAAGCGCCCCTGCACAGGGATGTTTCATCCTGAAGGCCCAGGAGCAAAGTGAGAACTGCCCCGTGCACCTCTCAGTTTACCGGGGAGGAGGGAGGGAGGAGCTACGAGGCTGACATTTCAGAAGATCCTGGGTGGGGCTGAGAGCTCAGGGGTCTGTCTACTTGGGTGGGAACCCTTGTTTTGCTGCCTAGTTACTGAATCTGGGCTTGGCGTTGACACTTTCTGAGCCTCAGTTTTCTTACCTGTAAAGTGGGGATTAGAATAACGCCTGTCTCATAGGATTGTTGTGAAGATTAAATGAGCAAAAACACTTTGCACAGTGTGTGCTGTCTATTGGGAGCCCTCAGTAAATGTCAGGGGCCTTTCTTTGTTTGCCATGGAAGATCTCAAGTGTCTGGAGGACCACTGGTGGGTCCTCTAGACCACTGAAGTTCACCGACGGATGGACTTTACAAGGTTGTATTAAGCATCCTATCTATCAATTAAGGGTAACGAGTGGTCATTTCATATGATCATCTGAGGAGGACCATGAGAAACATCCTAAAAACAGAACAAATTAGTTTAATGCATTTTACTTCAAGACTCATAAACCCTCACACATTACCATGGAAGACCCAGAAATGACCCATTTTGAAGTGGAAAATAAAGCTTCAAATTGGAGGATGTGATCTTTTAGGAAAAAGACTGATCCCCCATGTCCCCAGGCCTTGCAAGCAGCTGGCACATGGTGAGTAATAACTCCAAGAAATGTAAATTAATAAAAATGATCCATAAAGCCACCACACTGGGCATTGGCCACCTCCTGTTTGCAAGAATTGCAGACAAACCTCGTGTTCTGACTTGAGCCAAGCACACCCTGAGGCGTGGCTATGATTTCACTCTGTGCCATGCACTGGGATTATTTTCTGAGTGGCATTTCCAGCCACTGCTTCTGCTTCAGAACAGATGGCATGACTGTCTTCCTCTTGACCCAAAGCCCCAGGCTGCCTGCCTTCCACATGGCATGAGACACCATCCTACCTTCTCCCCCAGCTTCACTCTTTCCTCTTATTGGGTTTTCGGTTCTCGGAGATGGGCCTTCCCTTAGAGTCCTCACCAGCCGCTCTGCTTCTGCAGGAGTTTCTCAGAGCTCTGGGTTGGGTGTGTATTCCATGTGTCGGACCCTCAGATGGATCTGCCTTCCAGGTCGTTCAGTCTTACCTGGTTAGGCAGGAGTTCCTCTGGCAGGTCTGCAGGGTCCTGAGGAGAGTCTGCCTGGGGTCTTTACAGTGGGCCGAGACTCGGGCGTGTCAAGTAGGGTGGGGGTGGAGGCGGGGGCGAGTTACTCAGAGCAGAGACCCACGGAGGGAGCCTTCCTGTGCCTTGCGGGGTCAGAGCTCAGACGGGGTGGGAACACCGCGTCCCTGCCGTCCAAAAGCCGCGGTGCAGTCTTTGCAGTGTGTTGCTGTGTTCTTGAGATTGGAACTGCCACCCAGTGGGCGAGCAGGCTCCAGCAAATGCAAGGTCTATTTATAGCCCCATGGCAAAATGCGTTTTGGCTCCAGCACAGTACAAGCATGGCATGTCGCTTTTGTCTTCTCCTCGCTGCTCGGTGGTCCAGTCTCCATTCTCCAGCACTGCGACCTGGGTGCCAGTTGTAGCTCCACAGGCTGTGTGCCCTCAGGCAGATCTCTTTGCACCTTCGGCTGCCTCACCTCCACAGTGGAAGCGGTGAACCCCGCCCCAGCAACCTGACGGGGGTTGTCGAGAGGCTTCCATAAAGCCGTGGAAGGGAGACCATCATCTCAGCTGTTAACTGCTTTACTGATGTGAAGGTTTCTCACTGTAATTTAGTGAACTGTGATGTTAAAGGGAAATTACCTTGCATGGATGGGCAGGGCAGGAGGCAAAAGGAAAGGTCATGAAAGAGGAAATGAGGTTTTAAAATAATTTCTCATCAAGATTCCCTGTCTACAGCCAATAGGAACCAAAGCAGTCTATGGGACTAAACGTGAGCTTAGGACCACCCATAGCCACGTGGCAGGGCCCGTCGGGTGGCCGCAGGTCCCGAGACCACATTGCTACTGGAGGCAGGGAAAATGAAAACCGAGGTGACCAAGTTAACTGGACATGTGTCCGGTGAGTCACTCCACAACCATTTATTGGTGGTCTGTACACTGGGCACTGTGCCGAGTACCGAGGACGCTGGGAAAAGCCGACACCACCCTCCAGGACCTCCCCATCAGGCAAAGGGGACAGCCAAGCATGCCTGCTGCCACTTAGAGGTCACATGGCAAACACCTTGGCTCACTTGAATGTGGGGGTACCAGGATGGAGGCCCAGAGGCCTCTCCGCAGTTGCTTCAGCAGTGAATGACGTGTTTAAGTCCAGTCTGCCTGGCTTTTAGACCCACACTCAAAACCTGTGTACTTCGGCTCTGCACGTGTGTTTGACAGCACCTGCTTTCCTGGCCTGTGGCCATCTGAAAGCAGCACATGCAGTGAGCAGAGGGACTTGAGACAGTGAGAAGTGACTGCCGACACCTGACAGCGAGAGAGGCGACAGAGCCATAAAGAGTGGATCGCAAACTCCCAAGTGGAACAGTCTAGGGCCATTTGGTATTTGGGCCAGTCTTCTTTACCTTCAAGAGTGTCACTGAGCATGACCCCTAGTAACAACTGATGTTCAGAATGAAGCTATATGAGTTACCAGAAGGAGAAGGGAAGGAGATGGAGCAGCTGCGCATCCTGAGTGTAGTGTTGGATGGGCGTGGTGCACGTAGTATCTCATTGGATTCTTGCACTGACTCGGTGGCACAGGCTTTGCTTCCCACAGGCTGTATGTAGGTGAGCAATGGGAGGGCCGGGCTGCTGTGCGCTAGGTCCCCCGCTGGTGTGGGGCACAGCATCTAGTGCTGCTTGACTGTAATCCTTTTTTCCCCCTGGAAAGCCAGTAGACACTTCTTTATCTTCAAAATTGACTAACATTCCAAACAAAATGTGTTGTCACTCCAGTGGACCGAGCTTCTGTGTTGTGGGAAATGCACTCACAAGGAACAGTTTCCAGGGGACACCGGCAGGTCGGAGCACTCACGGCAGACCCCTGCCAGGCTCTGGCTTCCTGCTCAGGCCGCCCCTAGGTCATCACATGGCCTCCGTCCGGTAGAGCAGACCCACCTTTGTGTCTGACTCGAAGACCCCTCCAGCCCTCAGTCACCGTCTGTTGGCTCTTCTGTCATGTACGTTTCTAGTAAGTGGGGCGTCTTCTTGCCTCAACCTGTTAAGATTGAGAAGGCATGCGAAAGGCATTGTTTTATTTTGCTAAGAATAGAGGAGAATTTCAAAAAACAGACTTTGAATCTACTTAGAAACTTCATTCTGGACCCAATTTTGGTGGCACATGACATTCCTGCATAGTGGGGTTTTCTGGGTGCCTCTAAGCTCTCAGAAGGCACGCTTTGCCTGATATAAAACATCACAATAAGAACTAAAGCCAGATAGAAGTCCAATAGAATAGTCTGATGATTTTTTCTAATGGGAGGAAGGAAATGTGGTTTTTCTGCATAGTAGTTAGCAGACCCAGGTTCTGGGCTGAGTTTTCTCCCTGGCTGTGTGACCTTGGAAAACTGACTTTCTGTCTCTGATATCTAGCTTCCTTATTTTGAAATGAGAATAATAAATTCTGCCCTGACCACCTCAAAGGATGAACATGAATGGCAAATAAGGTGTATGTAAAGCATATAAATGTAAGGAACTTATAGGGTTGGATTTATGCACGCCGTGCTTTGGGTGAAGATTCAGAGAGACTGCTCAGTTTGCCAAGAGGCATGTAATGTAAATTGCAGAGTTAGATTAAATTTTCTTGGCCCCTTGCAAAATTGCTCCCTCTGGGTTGTGCTTTTAGATTATGATCTCAGAGTTTAGTAAAGATCTACACAAAAATAGCCTTATAAAATCTGTTTGTTGTAGGGATGTCGTTGATACCATGCTAGCTAATATGCACCATTTTTTTTAGGGTTAAAGCCTAGAAAACATTTATTTCCCTGAAGAACTGGTCCATTTTCCCCTTACTGATATAAAATATAAGATATAATTTATATTTTTTCAGGTCCCTATGTTTTAAGTTTTATTCAATATTTACTATTGTAATATGCATGTTATCCATAAACTACCTTGGGCCCTTTGAGAGATAATGAGGAGGAGACCAAGCAAATAATAGAAAAAATAATAAATCCTCTGGTAAGAGGAAGCCTGAGTCCCCTAGCCGCCCCTTCACATGCATACAACACACACACACCTCTCTCACGGGATACAAAGCCTTGAACAAATGTGTAGCTCTTCATGGTCAACCTGTCTGTTGCAGGCATATGAGGAGAACATGTACGGTAGCAAATACCAGTGGATCATCCCGGGCTGGTATGAGCCTTCCTGGTGGGAGCAGGTGCATACAGAAGCCAACTCCTCCCGTTGTCTGCGGAAGAATCTGCTTGCTGCCATGGAGGGCTACATCGGCGTGGACTTTGAACCCCTGAGCTCCAAGCAGATCAAGACCATCTCAGGGAAGGTCAGTGCCTTGGTCAGTCCATCTCAGCCCCTGAATCCCTCTCCTCTGATTATCTTATCTGATTATGTTGGCAAAAAGTGCCCTTTGCTGTGTGTGTTTGAGCAAATCACTTGACCTCTCTGAGCTTCACTTATCTATTAAACAGGAATAGCCAGCCACCCACTGCATTCCCCTCTAGGAAACTGTGGGCATTAAGGGTGTTTTGCAAGCTCGTAACACAGTGTACCCCTAAGGGGTGGAGTTGTGACTTTTATAGTACCAACTGCAAGTATTGCCTCCCAGGCTCTGTTATAGTTTTATTCTGTGCCCCTCCAACCTGGAATATCATTTCTCAGTCACAGTGATGCTCCTGTCAGTCCAGAAAAGAAAGACCCTCAAGTAGATTGGGGAAACATGTGCTGTAGACCAGCCAGACTGGTTTGAACCCCAATTTTGCTGCTTACCAGCTGTGACTTTGAGCTTAAGTTCTCCGAGCCACTGTTTCCTCTTCTGTATAATGGTGGTGAAAATACCCTCCTCTGGGGTTAAAAGGAGGACAGATAGCAGATTGCGCACGATGGCTCACATGGTGCCTGGTCCCTCAGTACTGTCACAGCTGGGAGGAGGACCGAGGCAGGTCGCCTAAGTCCGTACGTTCTCACTAGGGTTTACGAACCCCTGCTCTGCTTGCCCAGTAGGGCTGTGCAGGAACCAGGCAGTATGGCACATGCAGAAGTGTTTCAATAGCACATGCACCGTTCTCTGTCGGCATGAGCGTTGTCAAGAACAGGTGATGACAGCCCTGGGGAAGGTGGGAACATTCATCTCTCAATTTTAACTGCTGGCCAAAATTCAGTCCAGCGGTGCACACAATTCTTTTCTCTCTTCTTGCTGCTCAGATTGTTGAGTTCTGCCCTCCACTCCAGAGTTCTTACAGATGCAATTTCACTAAAAGAATAAACTGCATGTAAAGTAAAATGTGTATGTATTACTTTTATCCATTATTTAATCTCAATTAGAGCCAACTCTACAAGATGGTTTACTGATTTGTCAAAAAAAAAAAAAAAAAATGGCAGACCATTAGGACATGCTTCATAAACAACCCCTCAGACTGTGCCGGCACCTGAGAGACCCTGGAAAAACACTCTGGTGAGAAAAGGTTGAAAGACATATTTTTACACCAAAATCGATGAGTGCATAAAAAGGTTTTGAAATGCTGAATAATAAGTAGAAACAACTCATTATGTTTCAGCAAGTATTATTATTAAAAGTGTCAAAGCTTGCAGTTTATTAGCAGATACTTGGTCCAGGGATACCCTATACTTTAATCTAAAAATAGTGTAAAATTTGAGGAAAAGACAAAAACGAAGGGGAAAATTCTATGCGAGCAGACAGTGTAATAATTAAACTGAGAGACTTAAAGAAAATCAAAGAAGTAAATGGTTACACAAAAGGTCTGTGAAGCTCAGGGAGGGTGAGGGCCGGGGGCGCTGTGAGAAGGGGCCTCAGCTGTCGTCCTGGGGGGCGTGGACGTGATCTCGGAGCCGACAGATGTCGGCTATGCACGGGAATGCATTTTGAAAGAAAAGATCATTGGAAAGAAATGATCTTTCTTGTTCCTTGTAGCAAATATTTTGACTTTATAGCAAACTATTTCCCAGGTTGCTGGCTTTCCTTTTTGATTTTTTTTACTTGGGGCAGGTGAGGAGGCTGACCTTACCCCTATATTGCTATGTCTGTGAATGGGACACCTGGGTGCTATTCTCAGGGCCGTTCATTTCATCTCACAGCATGGGCAACCAACTCCTGGGCCTCCCAGGATGGAGCGACGCCACGGCAGCAGAGGCAGGTTCCTGGCTTAAGGCAGCTCTCAGAATTCCGGGAGACCCTGTCCCTGTCCCCAAAGTCTTTGAGGCAAGAGGCAGCATTTCTTACATTATCCGGCGCTTACAAGATGATCAAAGTTACACAGGGACATCTGAAGCCTTTTGCCTCTTAGAACCAGAGGGCCCCAGGGCTCTCCAAAGGATCGCGTAGGCCAGCTCCCATCAGATACCCAGATCCTTCCAGCACCACCAGGACTATTTTTCCCTTAATGTCCCTACTGGGCCCACGTGGGTCCTTTCAGCACTGACCACCTTCCTGGTCCAAACTCAGCAGTCTGTCCCCCCAGTTGTAACTCACAGGTTCCGAGGCTGGGACTAAGGGCAAAATCGAGGGGAGTGCCAAAACCCTCAGTAATCAGGAATAAAAAAAAATATTTTAATGCAATATTTTTTAAATTCAAAATTAATACAGAAAATCCATGATGAACAAAATACCAAAATTTTAAATAGAAACAAGATCCTCAGGCCTGGGATTAGGGTAAGCCAAGTTATTTGAGTCTCACGATGGCAGGATTGGGTCTTATCTTTATTTAGTATTTTGATATTTTGTTCATTATAGACTTTCTACATTAGTTTTGATTTATTAAAATATTATTTATTTTGGCTACTGAGGGGTTTTGCTCCCTCTTAAATTCTGCACTGAAAGGGAGCACCTTGTTCTCCTCCCCCGATCCTTGCCTTGAATGAATAGGATCGGTCAAGCCCCTTCCTAGGCTGAGCTGTCCTTCGTACTTGCTCTTGGTGAGCACTCTCTCCCCAGGGTGTAGGGCCCAGCGCTAATGAAGCATTCCTATTTGTGGTTTGACCACGAGCCACCTTCCCCAACCAGCCTTCAAAAGTCCATGGTCAAAAGAAGTTCTAGAGAATTGAGAAATGTTTCCCGAATTTGAACTTGGATTTTTCATGACTGCTAGGGGGTGAATGGTGGTCAGCAGGGCACAGGCTGCTGGTTGATGCCCGTATTTTGGGGTCCATCGGTGTCCATGAAGACAAGCAGATGTGTAGAACCATCCCAAGTCAAAGGGCTCTTGCCATCCTCACTATTTACGTATAGAGAAGCTAAGGGGCGGAAAGGACACACTCAAGATCCCTGTAGCAGATTGAATAATGACCACTAAAAAGACATGCCCACATCCTAACCCTTGGAACTTGTGAATGGGACCTCATTTGGAGAGAAAGGTCTTTGAAGATGTCATTAACTTGAGGATCTTGAGATGAGATTGTCTGTGATAACCTGGGGAGGCCCTAAATCCAATAACAAATGTCCTCCTAAAAGAAAGGAAGAGGGAGATTTGCCACTAGGAGAAGGTCATGGGAAGGCAAAGGCAGAGACTGAAGTGATACATCTGCAAAACAAAGAGCGCCCGCCCGAGGATTGCTAACAGGCACCCCAGCCAGGCAGGAGAGGAGGCATGGGCCGGATTCTCCCTCAGAGACTCCTGCTGGCAGCAACCCTGCCAGCACCCGAGTTTCAGACTTCTGGTCTCCAGGATTGTGAGAGAGTAAGTTTCTGTTGTTTTAAGCCACCCAGGTTGTGGAAATTTGTTATGGCAGCCACAGGAAATGAATACAGTCTCCCAGAAGGTCAGGGAGAGATCCAGGACTTGAAGCCAGGACTGCCAGTTTCCCACACTGTGCACCTTCCTATCCACCTTGCTGTCCCTCTAGACAGGTGACACGCTTAGAAACAGAAGGCAGCCAGAGAAATCCTTTCTGTGACGTCTTAGCAAGTGCCTGTTAGTAAGTGGCGTAGGAGGAGGATACCAGAGAGCTGGCACAAACTCTGGCATTCCCACCGTTTAATTCAGCTAGTCATGCTCTCTCCCTGGGTGTCAGTATTTTCAACTGAAAATGAGATATTTGGACCACATAATTCCTGGTGTCCTTCCCTAGCTAGGTTCTCTGCAGTATTGGGTTATTATAGCAAGCTGTGGTAACACAAGCCCGTTATAATGTCAAACCCTGGAATCCCCTAAAGGTGACTCCTGAGAGAGACAGTCACCCAATCAGATGGAGCGATTTTCCATCTTGGATGCATTCTCCAAGGTCTCCTCTTTCATATGCACGTCTCCAGCGTGACGCCATCCCCAGCTCTCTCATTGGCACCCAGGAGATCCCTAGTAGGAGGAATAGCAAGATCATGGTCTCCCTCCAGAGCACGTTCACCAGACCCTTTCTGTTGGAATTTCCAACAATGGAACAAGTGCAGACCTCCTGGCTTCCCTAGCTCAGCCTTCCGGAACCTCCAACGACAGCCTCTGGACACTTGCTTTGGCTCTAATGTCCTGGCTTTTTCTCCTCGTTGAGGTTCCCCATCACCACTCTCCCCCCTCAAAATGACTCTCTTGACATGGATGATTTCCAGTGTCAGCTTTCACTTTTCCAAGTCCCGTTAGGTCATTTCCATGGTCAGCATTTGTGATTCCAGCCAGGTCTCTCTGGTGACGGCTCAGGCTTGCCCACAAGGACATCTTCCTGACACGGTTCCCCTGCTGAGACACAGAGCTGGGCCAGGCCCCAGATGGAGATGTTCCCAGGGCCCTGGAATCAGTGGGACCTCAGAGGTGGCCCCAACACTCTATCAAAGGCACAGGCTCATCTCTTGAGTTTTATAATGTTTTCTGGTCAAGAAGCTTCTGCGACCATCACGACTATTCAGCAGAACTGGAGGAAGCACAAATCGATTGAGTCCCCAGCTTAGAGCCGATGACCTGCGGGCCGCTGCACCCATCTTGTTGTCACTGCCATGGGAGCTCCGTGACAAAGATCATGGAGCTCTGAGGGATGAGGTAGTACAGAAGTGTCTTACAAAGTGCCAGATACAAAACAGGTGCTCAACAAATCGTAGTTCACGCCATTCTCCAGCACAGGAGTCTCGGGGAAGGAAAAAGGAGTGGGGAGGTGGATGGCGAGTCCGCCGCCCAGAGTTGTGTGAGGCAAGGGACGGCCTAAGGAATGGGGATTACTTTTGGTCTTTTTTTAAATAATTGTTTTCGTTTAAGTAGAATGCCCATACACCCACAACCCAGATAAAAAAAAAAAAGAAAGAAAGAAAGAAAGAAAGAAAGAAAGAAAGAAAGAAAGAAAGAAAGAAAGAAAGAAAGAAAGAAAATTAGTAACAATCCAAAAGCCATCCTTAGGCCCTGTCCCATTCAATACCCACAGCCAGAAGTAAACATTCTTCTGACTTCTATCACTGTACAGATGATTTCATTTAAACAAACGAAATCATACAGTATATGAGGTCTGTACAGAAAAAGTCCTGCCATTATTAATACAACAAGAATTGTTTGTGCAACATCAATGTAACCTGGCAGCCAAGGAGAGTGGACTGGAATGCTCATGTGTGAACAAGGGCGGTAGATGCTGTTGAGTGAGCATGTGTGCCCCACTACAGCCCAGATTTGGTGTCCTGCGACTTCCGGCTCTTCCCAAAATTAAAATCACCTTTGAAAGGGAAGAGATTTCAGACCATTGATGAGATTCAGAAAAATGTGACAGGGCAGCTGATGGAGATTGGGAGAACTGTGTGAGGTCCCAAGGTGCCTACTTTGGAGGGGACTGAGGTGTCATTGTCCTGTGCACAGTGTTTCTTGTATCTTCTTCAGTAAATGTCTCTATTTTTCATATCACATGGCTGGATATCTTCTGGGCAAACCTTTGTATACAGTTTGGGGCCTTCCTCTTTCACATAATATAAT
The DNA here is from genome assembly GCA_004027475.1 of Anoura caudifer. Lineage (NCBI taxonomy): Eukaryota > Metazoa > Chordata > Mammalia > Chiroptera > Phyllostomidae > Anoura > Anoura caudifer. The sequence goes on along the minus strand of PVKU01000072.1, from coordinate 252,571 downwards.
GCTGGTAAGATTAGTTTATGTAGGTATTTGTTTATTTTCACTGCTGTATAAGTATTACACTGTTTGACTATTGTGAATAATGTTGCTTTGAACACTGTCGTACATCTCTTGGTAAATACTTTTAAATCCCTTTTCTACAGTAAGTGTTCTGATCTGTCCAGTTACTTTTTTAGTATCTCAGGTTTAGGGTGGGTTAGTCTTGCTGGCCCTGTTCTACCTCACCCTTAAATGGCTCCCATCATCTGTTTTTTCCCCACGTTTTTCTTCAATCTACTTTTATTTGCTGCAAGCCTTGCACAGGGCATGCGTGAGCAAAAGCATAGGTGATTGTAATGCTGGGATTTGTTGACTTTTCTCTTTACTCACAGTGTCTTTGCAGTTTTTTGTATTCCCTATCTTCAGTTATTGGTGAGGGTATGATCTTATATAAAATTTTGCATAAGGCCATTAGTATAGTTTGGGGACTTTGGAAAGGTTAATTAAACACACAGTTTGCATTGTCTTCAGCTGCCTGGAAGTCCTCCAAATGGTATTTTTTAATGAACAGAACTTTTTTATTTTAACGAAGCTTACCCCAAAGTCATGAAGATATTTTCTTGTCTTTTAGAAGTGTTATTGTTTTACCTTTCACATTTAGATCCACAGTCAACCTGGAGTTGATTTTGTGTATGGTGTGAGCTGGGATCAAGATTCTTTTTCATCCTTTCTTTTTCATATGGGTATCTAATTGATCCATTAGCAGTTATTGAAAAGTCCACCTTTTCCCACACTGTGGTGCCATATTTCCTTTATAAATCAAATGACTGCATATATCTGTTTCTGTTTCTATAATTTGTCTGTTTTTCACCAAAACACCTTTGCCTTAATTACAATAGCTTTATAGTAAGTCTTGATAACTGTTATATTTAATAAGACCTCCCTCTTCTTTCATAGTTGTTCTATTTTTGTGTGCAGTTGTGAATCGGGTTATCAATTTACACACACATACACACAAATCCACTCTGTTTTTTGTTGGAATTTTGTTGAATCTGTAGATTAATTTAGGGAAAACTGACATCTTAATATTATAGAGTCTTCTGATCCACAAATTTTGTATATCCCTACATTTACTTAGACAGTCTTTAATAATTATCCTCGTAGAACCGTACACATTTTGTTTGTTTTTTTTTCTGTGTACTTGATGTGTTTTGGTGAGTATGTGTTCAAGTGACCACTGAGTGCCTACTTAGGGCTAACATTTCTGAGTTAAAAGATTTGCATGTGTTTGGCTTTAGTAGACACTGCAAACAATTTCTAAAGTGGTTGCATCAATTTACACACCAGAAGTGATTGAGAGTTCCAGTTGGTTTGCATGCTCACCAACATTTGATATTACCAGCTTTTTAATTTTAGCCAGTCAGTGGGTGTGTAGTTTTAGTTTACATCTCCCTGATAACCGATGATGTTGAGCATCTTTTCATATCTTTATTGGCCATTTTGATATTCTCTTTCATAAACTGCCTATTCAGGGCTTTTGCCTATTATTCCACTTGAAGTCTCTGCCTATTTCTTATTGATTTGTAAAAATTCTTTTTATATTCTGTATATAAATTCTTGGATGGCTTATGTATATCTCCTCCCATTCTGTATTTTATCTTTTCACTCTCTTAATGATGTATTTTGATGAACAGAAATTCTTTTTAATTTTCATCCTCACCCAAGGACATTTTTTTCATTGCTTTTAGAGAGAGAGGAAGGGAGAGAGAGAAACATCAATGTGAGAAACAAACATTGATTGGCTGCCTCCCATATGTGCCCTGACCAGGGGACTGAACCTACAACCTAGGTATGTGCCCTGACCGGGAATCAAACCCACAACCTTTCAGTTATAGGACGATGCTCCAACCAACTGAGCCACACCAGCCAGGGCTGAGAACAGAAATTCTTCATTGTAATGTCATCCAGTTTATTAGTCTTCTTTATGATTAGTGTATGTGTGTCCTGTAGAAGCATCTTTGTCCACTCAAGCTTATGAAGATATTTTCCTGACTTGTCTTTTAGAAGTTGTGTTTTACCTTTCACATATAGATATGGAATCCACATGGAATTAATTTTCTGTATGGTCTGAGATAAGACCAAGATTAATTTGTTTCATTATGGATAACCCATTGATTTGGGACCACTTGTCCTCCCTGCCCTCGTGCTACCGCAGTTACCCTCGTCATAAATTGAATGACTGTGTCTAGTGTGGATCTGTTTCTGGACTTCCTATTCTCCATTGGTCTATTTGCTTACCTTTTAACCAACACCACACTGTCTTAATAATTGAAGCTCTATAGTAAGACCAGATACCTGGCAGTGTAAGTCCTTCATCCTTGTTCTTCTTTAAGATTTTCTTGAATGTTCTTGGCTCTGATATAATTTTTCCCTGAGATCTACTCACATATTTACATTTTCTATTACTTTTCATTCCTCCCTGCATTTCTGTTCTTCTGTTTATGATAATTTTCTTTCTGCCTAAAGAACTCTTCTTGGTCTTTTTTTTTTTTTTACAGTGTTTGTTGGAGACAAATCCTCTCAGTTTCTGTTGTCTGAAATGTTCTTTCACCTTTAAGTTTTAGAGATACGTTAACTAGGTGTAGAATTCTAGATGATGTGGTATTTTCTTTCAGCCCTTTAAGATGTCATATTATCAGCTTTCATTGTTTCTATTAAGTCAGCTGTCAAACTTCTTGTTGCTCTTTTGAAGTTAATCGATCCTTTTTCTTTTTTTCCTTCTGGCTGCTTTTAAAATTTTTGTTTTTACTTTGGTCTTCAGCAGTTTTATAATGCTTTGCTTAAGTGAGTCTTTTTGTGTGTGTTTATGTTGCTTGGAGTTCATAGAGCCTCTTAGAACTTCGTGAATCTGTGAGTTGATGTGTGTTTGGGGAAATTGAAAGATAATATTGCTTTAAATGCTGCTTATGACTATTCTCTCCTTCCTAACATTTCAGGATACCAATTATACATATGTTACACATTTTCAACATTGCTTATTGTTCGTTTCTTATTTTCTATCCTTTTTTCTCTCTTTATTTCAGTGTGAATATTTACTACTAAACTTTCTTCCAGTTCACTAACCTGTTTTCTCCTGGATCCAATCTGCTTCTTCATTCATTTATTGAGTTCTTATTTTCAGTTATTTTATTTTTGATTTTTAGAATTTCCGTTTTATTTTATTTTTCTTTCATAGCTCCCAGTTCTCTGCTGATAGTCTATATCTTTTAATCTATGTTTTGAACATACAAATCATGCTTTTAGAATCCATGTCTAGTAACTTTCAAGATTTGGATCACTGTGGGTCCATGTCTATTTTCTACTTTTCTTCTTTCCCAAATTACTTATTTAACTTCTTTTCTTTTTGTAATTATGTGGTCTTATCTCCTAGTATACATGGTAAATTTGATTAACTGATGTGGATATGAAAATCTGTAGAGGCTACAGATGGTGTTATCTTTCTCCAAAGATTTATTTGTCTTCAAGCAGGCAGCTTGGATAGGGGCATATCACTTTAATCCAATCAATAATTGAGATGATTCAGGCTTGATTTAGTTTTTGTAAGGTCTGACCTATTTTGGTTTGCCCTTATTTCTGGTGTTTGTCGTTCAGCGTTCTCAACTGAAATCCTGGGGTGTTTACTGGCCATGGACTCCAACTTGTGCCTTCCTGATACTCTGAGACTTCTGCTTATTTGCTTAGCAGCACCACTTTTTGCCTGGCTTTTCAGCCTGTTGCTTAATGCAGCTTAGTTATCAGCAAATATTTCAAATGCAAATGCCAGTCTGAATACCAGGCTCACTGTTTTGTTTCCTTTTCCTCCCAGACCCTGGCACTACCAGCCTTCTGCTCCGCTCTCCCTAAACTACAGGGTTTTCGTTTCCCCTTCTCTGTGGAACTGCCGAAAACTCTGTTGCGTGGTTCCTGTTTCTGCAACGAGCCTTACAAGTTATCAGATGCTTCAAGGGAGAAGAGCAAAGAATGTTGGGCTCTTCTCAAAGCATGTTTCCTCACTCTAGAATCTTGGCTCCTCAAGTCCTGGATGTCCTGGTTGCTTTCTGATGCCTTTGAACATCTCTTTTTCTATTTTATTCTGCTTTTCCAAGCTTTCTTTGTAAGAGCTTTGGTCTGACATAAGCTATTTGGTCTGACATAAGTCATAGTCAGGGTAGAAGTCTAGATTGAGACTATTTCACTTTAAAGGAGAAGGGCCTTTGGAGAATGGGGTAAGCATGTCACTGTCTTCAGCTCTTAGAGGTGCTGTAAGGAAAAGCAGCCATTTATTGTGGCCTCACAGGAAGGTGTAGCCGGCTGAATAGAAGTTACAGGGAGATAGATGTGAACTCTGCATCCAGAAGGGTAGTCCCATAGACATCAAGAATCCCTCCAGTGAAAGTCTCTGCCTGAGAGAGAGTGCCCTTCTCAGCCCTGGAGAAGTCTCAAGGGGGGCTCAACTAACCTGGAAGTTGCTATTGAGAAGATCCAATAATCAGTTTATAGAAGGGATTTAATCAGTGGTAACCAATTTGTGTATTTTTGAAATCCTCAAAGGTGTTTAGAAGTCCAGGTGTCTGAGTTATCTCACAGGCACACTGAAACAAAGTGCCGAGCCCTGGCATCTGCATCTTCATCAAGCTCCCAGGTGGTGCACAGCCTGGCGTGGAGGGACCATAGACTAAACGGGACTCTGCGATTCCAGCACTTTATGAGGAATTTTAGGGAGAAACTTGGCCAGTGTTAGAGCTGCGGAGGGAACGGGGTGAGGGGGCGGCTATTGGAGATGTGTCCTTCCGATCTCCCTCTCCATGGTTCAGTCTGTGAGGCCCCCTCCTCCGAAAGCAACATTTAGTCACCCTGTGGGGTAGCAAACCTGTGTGGGCCAGTCCAACCACTGTTTATAACAGGGTTTCTGTGTGGAATTATGTCCCAAGTTCCAACAACTGCCTTCCAGAAATATGCTGGAGCACAACCTGTCAGTAAATGGGACAACCTATATGAAGTTATTTTCTCAGAAACTTTTAGCATCTCATTCATAATTACCTCAGACAATGGGTAATTAATCAGCTTTCCGTGTTGGTTTTCCAATGGAAGAAGTTCTCCCGCCCTGAATAGTGGGAGACCTGCTTCAAGAACAACTATTACTTGTTCTCAGACAATTGTCCCTTCCCGCTGTCCTTGTTTTGCCCAAGGACAGCGGGAGATTGGTGCTGGCCTCACCTGGGCAGTGATGAATGGCCCGGGACAGAAGGAGGTGGCAAAAACCCCAGCTGGGTGCTTGCACAGACTGGGAGAATGAGGTCACCTCTCAGGGTTTAGCTACACCTGAGTCCCATTACAAGGGCTCTGCCTGCAGAAAGGAGGCAAGCAGCCATATTTCCAGCGTTCTCCACCCTTTCTCTGCCCTTGTCCCTGGAACGAAGAACAGTTTTTGAGATAGAAAAAACACAGATTTGTAAGTACACATGTGAAAAGGATCTGCAGGGGCTTGTGTTGGCCCCAAGGTCAAATTGAATAAGCAATATGATCTGATCCCCCTAGTGTCCCCGCAAAGAAAGAAAACCTCACTAAACTATATTAAGGAAGTTTTAAAATGGTGCTCATACCTCCTGGTGAGACCACACCCAGGTCTGGACTCTTGACTAATTTAAGAGGGTCACAGAAGCCTTGAAGGATGTCCCAGAGGCATGTCCTGGCCAGGAAGGGAAGAGGTCTGGAGACGTCATCCGAATGGAATCATGAGGTTGACCAAACGAGATTCAAAGGCAGATGCTAGCAGCCCAGACACCTCTGCATGCATCAGAAAGAATTGGCAGGAGCGAAATCCAGGAGGAGAGAAGTCAAGGGGACCTCGTTCGTTTTAGGCCTAAAGCAGTTAATTAAAGAAAGACACATTCTAATAATTTTAGTACTTTTCAAATAGCCAGTAGCTAAATTAACCAGAAATGGATTCACATTGCAGTTAAACATCAAAGAAAAATATAGCCAAATAGTAAAAGGTGGAAAAATAACAAGGGTGTATTAAAACAAAACATTAAAGGAATGACTTCCACCACAGCAACAGGGCATTAAACAGCAGTGCACTTAAGAAATAAAAATAATGAAAGGGACTCACTATAATCATTAACCAGAGAAATGCAAATTAAAAGTAAAAGGAGATATACTTTTCTCTTAACCTAATAAACTGACAATGACTTTTAAAATTAAAATACTTGTTGTCAAAGATACAGGGAAGCAGGTACTTTCATACCCAGTGGAATTTTAACTTTTCATGTTTGAGGAGAATAAATTATCTCTATCTATATACGTGTGAATATTATTTAAGTTTTGTATCCCCTTTGCCACCAATTATACTTTGGGGAATGTATTCTGAAAAAAATAATTATCAGTGTGTGTTTAGAAAATTTAGATACAAGGATGCTTTTGCCTTAATGTCCAATAATTGGAAGCTGTTAAGGAAGTACAGGTAGGCTGTGCTCACCTGGAGGACCATGGACCCCAGGCTCTGGCACTGCCTTGGGGTCTCCAGGGCCTTCCGTCAAGCAACTGTGCAGCTGCCAGAGCCCATACTCATGTCCTGGACCTTTGTTCTCAATAGCAGTGGCTGGTACTCATAGGTGCCCTCCATGCCCTGGACCCTGGACTGGGTACTTTGCATGCTTCATCTTACCGAACCCTCATGTCACCCAACACGGAAGGACACGGATACCTGGGGAAACAGGGCCCACCTCAGGTCACAGTTGGTCACCCACAGACCTGGAGCTGGAGGGCAGGACAGCCTGCTTCCACACCCATGTCCTCATCACATGGCTGGGCTCTTGTCTCTGTTCCTGAGAGGAAACTTCTGGGTCACTTGGTCCAACCTCCTCGTTTTTCAGAGGGAGAAACTGAGACTTAGAAAGGGTTTCTGTTGCAAATTAAAACCACAATGAGATACCACTTCACACAGGTCAGAATGGCCATCATAAACAAAGCAACAAACAGCAAAAGCTGGTGAGGTTGTGGAGAAAAGGGAACTCTAGTGCACTCTTGGTGGGAATGCAGACTGGTGCAGCCACTGTGGAAAATAGTATGGAGTTTCCTCAGAAAACTAAAAATGGAACAGCCTTTTGATCCAGAGATCCCACAGCTGGGATTAAACCCCAGGAATCTTGAAACACCAATTCAAAAGAACCTAGGCACCCCAATGTTCATAGCAGCATTATTTACAATAAGCCAAGTGCTGGAAGCAACCTAAGGCCCATCAGTAAAACTGTGGTACATTTACACAATAGAATACTACGCAGCAGAAAGAAAGAAGGAGCTCCTACCTTTCATAACACCATGGACGGATCTGAAGAGCATTATGCTAAGTGAAATAAGCCTGGTGGTGAAAGACAAATACCGTATGATCTCACCTACAAATGGAACCTAATTAACAAAATGAACAACTGAGCAAAATAGAACCAGAGACATGGGAAAAAAGGAACAGACTGACAGTGACCAGAGGGGAGAGGGGAGGTGGATAACGGGGGAAAGAAGAGGAAGGAACTAGTCAAGGAACATGTATGAATGACCCATGGACATGACAACAGGGTGGGGATTGACTGTGGGAGCGGGGGTTGGGCAGGGCAGGGAAGAGCGATGTGGGGGAAATTGGCACAATGGTAATAAAACAACAATAAAAATAAGTAAATAATGGCAAGGGGAGAAAGGGTCTCTGTGGGTGTTGTATTGGGTTCTGGTGATACCTCAGTGATCAAGACAGCATCCCTGAGCCCATGGAGCTTAATTCTAGCTGTGGGGAGGGAGGCTGGAACAGCAGACAACAAGCAAGTAAACCCGTAAGTAGGAAAATTACAAACATGGAAAGTACAAGAGAAGATAAAACCAGGGGCTAGAGAATGCCTGTGGTGAGAGAAGTTTAGAAAGGGTAATCAGGAAGCTGTCCCCAAAAAGTGACGAGTGTTCATATGGGGGGGGGGGGCAAGAATATCATGTGAAGATCTGGGGAGGGAGCTTTCTGGAAGAGGAAACAGCTAGTGCAGAAGCCCTGAGGTACAAACAAACCCAGTGTGATCAAAGACCCCTAAGGGTAGAAGAGAGAGAGCCCCCTAATGGACCGTTTCTGCTCCCCCAGGAGGAGCGAAATGATGAGGGGTGACTGCAGAAGGCCAGCCCCAGGGGTGTGCGGGGAAGGCCACAGTGCTGTCACCTGGAAGAAGCCTTGGTTTGGAAAGAGTTTCTGCTGTACATTTGGACTGAGGAAAACTGTAAGCAGGGACAAAACCTGACTCATCCAACAGGAGCTGAAACAAAGAGGAGGAGGTGGATCCCTTGCGGGGTCACCAGCATTCACCTTTGGTCAGGCAGAAGTCCTCACCTGCAGGGCCCATGGTCTTGGCCTTCCCCAGGCAGCTGAGTGCCTGCACTCTGCTAATGCCTTGAGCCAAGGGCAAAAGACTTGCCCTTGGCTCAAGGGCTGCGGGGCCACCCAGCCTTCAGTGGCTCCGCTTCACCACCCTTCTATGCACCAGGCCTGGCCCCAGACAACTTGGAGTGGTTTTCAAAAAGCAGTTGTGCCCTCTTAAGTAAAAAATGAGAGAAGAACAGAGATGGAATTGGACCAGTCCTAGCTACACGCTTGTGTGTGCACATGCTCACTCGCAAACACAAGCTGTGTGACCGTGGGCAAATCTCTGGACCTCTCTGTGCCTCAGGCTGCAGAGATGGGGCATATGGCACCACATCTAAGGGCCCTTCCCAGTATAAACTGACAGTGAACAGTGATGTCTACGTGTAATTTGTCCACAAAGAAGGTTTTTCCAAGGACCAAACCGTGGGCTCTGATGCCTTTTCTGAGAGAGGGGTTCAGAAGTGGTTTGAGAAAAGGCCGTGCAGAGGCCGAGGGTAATGGGTTCCCGGCGGCAACATTCAAATGAATGTGCGAGCTTCCGGGCCTGGAGTGAAAAGGTGCTTTCAGTACTTTGAGACCACAGTCAGAATGTTAATATCATCAATGAGACTTTGTTCTAAAATTCAGTTAAATGTGAGAAAAGAATTTTTTTTCATTGCCGAGTTATTACCAGACCCTGCTGTACTATGGAAGAGGAAAGAGGAGGGTATGATGTAGGGTCAGTGAAGCCCTTGCCCCGAGGCCCCTGGGCCCCTGGGACCTGGCGTAGGCCCTGTGCTCTGAGAGGGCCTTGCTCAGGCCGCATGGAGCTCAGAATCCACAAGGCCACCAGGGTATGCCCAGCCAGAGCCTGCACCTGTCTCCTTCCTAGGCCACGCCCTGAATTCCCTGCCCAAAGGGCTGGAGCTGCTTCTGGTGCTAGGGAATCTCTCGCCTCTCTCATCTTCTTAAAAGTGAACCGCACCTCTGGGGTGGGCAAGGGGCTGCTGATGCTGGAAGGCGGGGAGGTGTGTGTGGATGGAGCTTGGCTGGGCTGCCAGGGCGGACCACGGAGCAAGGCCGGCTCTCCTCGCGCTGCCAAGTCCAGCTGGAAGCTCTGAGGAGCCCTACAATTAGGAAAATATATTTCTTATGATGGGGAGGTAGAAAAGATTTTATTGATCAGTGTGTTGGTCTATCTATAATTTACATCTTTAGACATAGAATGTGGGCCGCCACTGGTACTCTAGTCCCAGGCCCTGCAAATACCAGGGGGGACCCTGGTTAGGGTTCATGATTCTTTTACCCTAACTTTGCCAGATAACAGAGTTCAAATCTCAGCCCTGCCACTCACTAGCTTGGTGGTGCTAGGCAAAGTCAACTTCCCAGAATCAGTTTCCTCACCTGTAAAACGGGGGTGATTGTGGTACCTGTCCTGTGAGGTGGTTGTGAGGATTAAATGAGAACGCACAGGAAGAGCCTGGGCGTTCAGAGAGTCTCAGCTCTCGGCACTGCGTGCCTGACGTCCCTGCCGGCTGTAACTTGGTGTCCCGCCACCCCTTGTTTTCCAGACTCCGCAACAGTATGAGAGAGAGTACAACAACAAGCGGTCGGGTGTGGGGCCCAGCAAGTTCCACGGGTACGCCTACGACGGCATCTGGGTCATCGCCAAGACGCTGCAGAGGGCCATGGAGACGCTGCACGCCAGCAGCCGGCACCAGCGGATCCAGGACTTCAACTACACAGACCACACGCTGGGCAGGATCATCCTCAATGCCATGAATGAGACCAACTTCTTCGGGGTCACGGTCAGTCCCAGCCCCCGGGGCTGTGCTTTCCTTAGTGCCCCTTGGAGATGTACATGGCAAGAGGGCTGTGTCACACACCCTCTGACACTGGATCCATTCCCTCGGATTGCTGACGTAGCTTCCTGTGGGCCATGGGCTTTCAGGGCTGCTGAAACGGGAGGTGCTGTGGACGCTGTTGGGAATGTTGAGAAATGCTTTTCTGTAACTCGTGGATTAGAGAGGCGCGTGGTAATGAGTGGGCTGCGCACAGAGCAGGTGGAGCTCTCCAAGCAGGGAGGTGGGGCGGGTAGCAGAAGCTCTAGACTAACATTAGATTCAAATCCTGGACCTTTACTTTCAAATTACTTCTTTAAACACAGAGTTTTCATTCCCAAAATAGAAATAATACCTACTCTGTGAGGTAATTGTAAAGGTTAGCCACTACAGAGTAAAAACTGCTCATATTTGTTGAGCGAGCAACTTGCTCTGAGCCTCAGGTTTTTCATCTGGGAAATGGGGATAATGATGTGTGTCTTGCACAGAAGTTGGTAAAATTAGCAGTGATAATAATGGCTAATAATTCTTGAAGCTTATGTGCTCGATACTGTGCTAATAAGCACTTTATGTAGCTTAAACTCAATAATGTATGCCCCGTGCTAGGCACTCAAGAAATGCTAGTGATTGTTATTGTTGATAATGGTCTCGTTGCATCCCTTTGTCATGCATAGGAAGTAGGTCTGCTATTATCCCCATTAGAGGTGAGGAGCCTGGAGCTCAGAGCATTTAAGCTCTGAATCTAATCAGACAGCGAGCTGGAATTTGGACTGGGTCTGGCTCTTAATTGTTGTGTTATGCTACCTCCTTGTAATGGACCTAAGTGGCAGTGATTTCTGTCTCATGATGATGCATTTGTCATTGACTCTGCTCCCAGAAAATGTGAAAAATGTGTCTAAAGAGTAGGTTGAAATGGCTAAAGTGCTGCCTCAGTTTGAAGAGTCGTTTACAGAATCAGTCTGTCTTGGGGCGTTAAGAGAAGGAGGTAAGATGAGTTGGTGCATTTCTTGAATGTCTCTATTCCTAGTGCGCACACTCAGGCTGGCCCCGGGGTCTGGTCCGGTGGGCCAGACACTGAGCACCTGCGTGGGTGCCAGGGGTGCACACAGTGGTGTGGGCACCAAGGTGAGCAAGATGGGCTCCCTGTCCTGGAGTCTGTGGTCCCTGCCGGGCACTGAGAGCACCTGCACAGGTGCTGGGGGTGCAGACAGTGGTGTGGACACTGAGCAAGTGAGATGGGCTCCCTGTCCTGGAGCCTGTGGTCTAGACGCAGGGGCCAGACCTCAGCACGGATAACAAGAGATGCTCAGCGCTGCAGGAGAAGCTGTGTGAGCCTAGAGGGATTTCTGTGACCGTTGGTGAAAAAATCTGAGAAGGCCTCTGGGAAGAGGCAGCCTATGAGCTGTGCCTCTGACCTGCAGAGAGGGGACTGGCATCTGGCTGGGTGGAGCGTGGTGCGTGAGAGGGAAACGCAGGTGTGTGTGCAGGGAATATTGAAAAGGAAGAGGACGACGAGGCTGGGAAAGTAGATCGATGCCTGTTTCTGAAGGAACAAGCTAAGGAGATGGCCTTTCTCTTAAAAGTCAAAACTTCTCCAAACATACCCCGAGCAGCAGCACCAGTGTGCCCTGGGAGCCGGTTAGAAATGCGGAGGCTCCAGCCCTACCCCAGACCCATGGACTCAGAGCCCCGGGGGCTGGGGCCCCGTGGCTGCGGTGTAGCAAACCCTCTTGGCTGTTCTAATGCACGCTGGAGCTCGAGGACCAGCGAAGTGGGTGTTTGCAGCACAGCCGACATTCGGACTAGAAAGTTTAACAGCTTTCCTAAGAAGACTGGTTTAAACAATAATTTTTTTATCCTCGGAACCTCTTATAAAATCTCACATGGTGCCTGGTATATATCATTCAGGTGGAAAAGGAGCTTCTCAGGTGAACAGAGGAGGAGCCTGGAGCCCTGTCTGTTCAACCCCCTCTTCCCATAGCCCCCACCTCATCCCACCCAACAGCCTGGAGACCCCTCCCTCCGAAAGGCTCCAAGAGCACCAAAGACGTTTTTCTCCATGTACAAATCCAGACTGAGACTTACAGAGGGATGGGGTTCCCCCAGGGCCCCACTGTAGCAGAGCTGTCTCAAAACATGGGAACACTTATTCAGGTCATCTTTTCCCACGTTGCTTCTCACTTAATGGAATGAGTTCACAGAACCCCAAGCTGCAGTGGCTGGATAGAGAGCTACAGAATCTAGGAAGCATTTTGCCATCTCTCATCATCCTAGAGCTCAGACATTTGGCTAAGGTGTCTTAGTTGGAAATCATTTATAACCACTTCTAAGTGCTCCCTTTCATCTGAGCCAAATAATTCACAGTCCCTACTTGATGAGCAATTAAATAAGACGGCCTGAATCGCTTCACACGGCTCGAAGATGAGTTTCTTTTTAATGGGAAATTCCTTGACACATATTTATGACTGCTCCGACTTGTGACTCATAATTCAGCAAACGTCAGACCTGAGAGCGGTCTTATAGATCCTCCAGATTGACCCCCTCGCATTGCAGATGAGGCTCTGAGGTACAGACGGGGCTTCCAAAGCCACGCAGGGAGGAGATTGATTCAGCAAAGCCCGGTAGCTCTGCTTGGTCCGGCCCCCACCACGCTCAGTGCCGTCTCCCCCTCTTTGTGCAAGTCGCCCGTCAGTTGAGAAAGAGGTTGCAATAGAGAAACAGTTCTCCACTCCCTCCCCCTGAGCCCCTTTGTCCCATGTTAGTAGGTACTTGTTCCTGGGTTGTAGTACAGGTTTCCTTAAAATTGTCTTCTGATCAGGGGGAGAAAAAGGACATCTGCTAACAAAATAAAAAGTGTCTCTGTGGTCCGAGGAGACCACAGAAGCCCAAGTTCGGTCATAAATAAAGAGCTAGAAAGGAAAGGAACAGGAGAGGTGGAAATAGATGGAAGCATTTCCTCTTTGCTGAAGGGTTTTCATTATACAGCACACGCCATATCCATTTTTCCCCTCTCAGCAGACACCTTCTTCCGGGTCACCCATTCAGCATGTTTACTATACAGAAAATCGTTTAAACACATTAAATCAGTTGTATCTGTGACTCAATTTTAATTGATTCAGTATGCACACTCTCAGCTGGGAGCTGGGCCTGTGGCTCCCAGCTGGCATGTCGAAGAGGAGATTTTTGCCATGCATCCCAGGCGGGGAATCTGGCTTAGCTCCGGGTCCAGCTCTGTTTTGTGTTCTCAGGAAGCTCTCCTCCAAGTTACCATCCTCAGGGAACACCCAGAAATGGGATTCTGTGTGTCCACCTGCACACAGGTAGTCTGGGGATCCTGTCCACCACCGATTCCCTACACACTCGGATCTGATTTTCAGCCCAGTTATAACTGCTCTGGTTTGCTATTTAGGTCTCAAAAGCCAGAGAATTTTGAGAATCCCCCTCGGCAGAATTCATGTGTAGGGCAGTGATTCCTAAACTTCTGTATGCGTGAGACTGTCCCGGAGAGCTTCGTTAGAATGTCAGCTTTCCCAGCCCTGCCCCAGGACTCCTGATGCAGGGGCTTTGCAGTAAGGCCAGGGAATCGGAATCCACTTCATTCACAAGCCATCTGGGCGACCCCCAAACAGCAGCCTAGAGGATCGCTTGGGGCTTCATTGCATGCACACACGCACGTTTTGATTTTAAGTCTGTCAGAGATGTGTTTGTTCCTGTATTCATTCTCTCCTTTAGTAGACGCTGCCCTGGGTACTGAGAGCAGGGAGCATAGACAGGAATAACATGCGGTCCCTCCCTCAAGAGCCCCTGCCCAGGGCGGGAGAGAGGCAAGTAAAGAGATATTTACTGGGCAGTATCCAATGTCTGCCCAAGGTCCCAGGAGGGAGGATCCCATTTTGCTTACAGGAATAAAGACCAGGGAGCTGTCCTCAATTCCGTTGCAGTTCAGTGGGCAAAACGACATGTGTGAGACATTGTAAGGTACCCATGCTAGGGGTGCTGATCATCCCGTGCTGTGTGCTGGGAGCGAGGATGCAATGCCAGGCTCCCCACCCCTGGCACTCATGGCAATAAACTGTGGATTAACAGACTCCTCCAGTGAGGCTTTCCTACCTATGATATTGTGATTTATTAAAAACATACGTCTACAAAGGGGGACCCCCCAAAAACTGGAATTACCTTCTGGAGGGCAGGCCCCTTGTAGTATAGGCTTCCCCCACTAGGTGAGTGTTCTAGGAACCCTTCTGTACCAGTGTACCGGCTGTCATTGCTGCAAGAGACTGCGTTGGGCTTTAGTGAACTTTTTTTGAAGACTCAGCACATTTGCCCACGTCATGATGGGTGGTTTACGAGTGAACCTGCCCACACTGTGCTGAGTGTTCAGCAGTTTTGACCAGGAATAGCATAACCTCCATGCCCCACCCCCCATTCACCCAATCTTGGCCCAAGCTACTATTTTTTTGTTTCCCTGGGTGAAAAAAGTCCTCAAAGGGAAACATTTTGCCCATGTGGAAGAGGTGAAACAAAAAAACAGCAGAAGCACTAAAAGGCATCAAAATCGATGAGTTCAAAAACTGTTTTGAATGGTGGAAAAAAGTCTCAATAGGTCTATTGCATAAAATAAAGAGTATTTTGAAGGTGACTGAAGTTTAAACATGTAAGAATAAATGCACATTTTAATATTTTATTGATTATGCTATTACAGTTGTCCCAATTTTCCCCCCTTACCCCCTCCACCCAGTACCCCCATTCCCTCCAGCATTCTCCGCCTTAGTTCATGTCCATGGGTCATACATATAAGATCTTTGGCTTCTCCCTTTCCTATACTATTCTTAAACTCCCCCTGCCTATTTTGTACCTACCATTTATGTTTCATATTCCCTGTACCTTTTCCCCCATTATCCCCTCCCCCCCTCCCCACTGATAACCCTCCATGTGATCTCCATATCTGTGATTCTGTTTCTGTTCTAATCGTTTGCTTAGTTTGTTTTTTAGAGTCAGTTGTTGGTAGTTGTGAATTTGTTACCATTTTAATGTTCATAGTTTTGATCTTTTTCTTAATAAGTCCCTTTAACATTTCATATAATAATGGTTTAGTGATGATGAACTCCTTTAGCTTTACCTTGTCTGGGAAGCACTTTATCTGCCCTTCAATTCTAAATGATAGCTTTGTGGATAGAGTAATCTTGGATGTAGGTCCTTGCTTTTCATCACTTTGAATACTTCTTACCAGCCCCTTCTTGCCTATAAGGTTTCTTTTGAGAAATCAGCTGACATTTTGATGGGCACTCCTTTGTTAGGTAACTGTCTGCCTTTCTCTTGCTGCTTTTAAGATTCTCTCTTTATCTTTAACCTTTGACATTTTAATTATGATGTATCTTTACGTGGTCCTCTTTGTGTCCAAGTTGTTTGGGGCTCTCTGTGCTTCCTGGACTTGTCTATTTCCTTTACCAAATTAGGGGAGTTTTCTTTCACTATTTTTTCAAATAAGTTTTCAATTTCTTGTTCTTCCTCTTTTCCTGCCGGCACCCCTGTGATTCAAATGTTGGTACATTTGGAGATGTCCCAGAGGCTCCTTATTCTATCCTCGCTTTTTGGAATTCTTTTTTCTTCTTGCTGTTCTGATTCAATGCTTATTTCCTCTTTATGTTCCAAATCATTAATTTGAATCTCAGCTTCATCCCCTCCACTGCTGGTTCCCTGTAGATTTTTCTTTATTTCACTTAATGTAACCTTCATTTCTTCCTGGGTCTTTTTTATGCAGTTGACATACTCTTGAGTTCTTTGAGAATCCTGATAACCAGTGTTTTGAACTCTGCATCTGATAGCTTGGTTATCTCTGTTTCGTTTAGTTGTTTTTCTGGGGTTTTATTCTGTTCTTTCATCTGGGCTATATTTCTTTGTCTCCTCAATTTGGCAGCCTCCCGTGTTTGTTTCTGTGTATTAGGTAGAGCTGCTTTGACTCCGTCTTAGTAGTGTGGTCTATTGTAGAAGGCACCTATAAACTGTGTGGGGCAGAACCTTAGGTATCGCCAGGTGGGAGGCAACCTGCTTCACTGCTTTGTGGCTCTGTAGGGGTGGGGGCGGACTCTGAGAGGGGACAGTGCCACTGCCTGGTTTCTGGAGGTTTGCCCAGCACTTGCACGGTTTCTAGTCACCTCTCCCACTCCCCATATGCAACAGTTGCCCTTCCAGCTATTGCCCTGGTGCTGAATCCCAGAGGTGGTGGGTCTGGGTAAATTCTAAGTCCATGTGGGCCCTCTCAGTAGGGTCTCCTGAAAATCCAGCAGTTTCTTCTGCTGCCCCACCCCCCACTGGAT
Organism: Anoura caudifer; assembly: GCA_004027475.1. Classification (NCBI taxonomy): domain Eukaryota; kingdom Metazoa; phylum Chordata; class Mammalia; order Chiroptera; family Phyllostomidae; genus Anoura; species Anoura caudifer. The sequence goes on along the minus strand of PVKU01000072.1, from coordinate 236,027 downwards.
TTTACAGCCAAAACTTACGGGGATTTATCTTCCTGGAGCAGAAACCCTGGGCTGTGTGGTCTGCCTGGGTCTGAGATCCTTCACTCCTGAGTGTCTCCAATTTTTATCCACCACACATACAAATGGGACCACACATTCCACTGCCTCTCCATGCCACACCAGGTCTCCGTGCCTCTCTGCCCATCTCCACATCTCCACCCTGCCTATCCATCTGGATGAATGTGGCTTTTTTAAGTACTTGGTTGTTGGGCTACCATACAGCTCAATTTTCTGACAGTTCTGGGTGTAATTGGTTTCGAGGTTGTAATCTTTTCTGTAGTTGTATGAAGCGGTGGAACATGTTTATCTATGCTTCCATCTTGAGTGGAAGTCTAAATACACATTTTGGGGGTCCCCCCCGTATTTGGTCATTCAGGTGACCAACATATATTTCTCACACATATTTGGTCTTCATCCCCATTTCCTGGCTCACAACTCCCAAAACCCTCAGAATTTCCTAAATGCTGAGAGTGATGAAGGCGTCTTTTGTTCGATTAATGAAGTAACTTTTGGAAAGCACCTAAGGATGGGCGTTGGTTGCCAATAGAGACAACCTTGTGATCAGAGGGTTGGAACTTTCAGTCCCACCTTCCCACCCTACTTCTGGGGAGGATGGAGGGCTGGAGGTTGAATCAGTTGTCAACGGCCAGTGATTTCAAACCTATAAAAACCCCGGAGAGTCTCAGCCAGACTGTTTCCAAGTGCCCCAGTGCTGAGCCCCAAGGTCCACAAGGACAGAAGCTCCTTTGGGACCCCTCACCCTAGGCATCTCTTCATCTGGCTATTGATTTGTATCCTTTAATATTCTCTATAACAAACTGGTGATCCAGTGAGTAAACTGTGTTCCTGAATTTTGTGAGCTGTTCTAGCAAATGAATCAAGCCCAAGGAGTGGGTTGTGGGGATTTCTGATTTATAGCCAGTCAGTTGGAAGCCCAGGCCTGACGTAGAGGGCTGTCCTGTGGGACTGAGCCCCTCACCTGTGGGATCTGGTGCTGTCTCCTGGTACCTAGGGTCAGAATTGAGCTGAATTCTCGGACACCCTACTGGTCTCTGGGAATTGCTTGTTGGTGTGGGGAAGTCACACACACACACACACACACACACACACACACACACACTCACACACACTCTGAAATTGGGCCCAAGAACCCATTTACTACCAGAGGTACATTAAACTTGCCAACAGGATATAACCCTTCCAAACAGGCTTTGGAACATGTGCCAAGCATCCAGGTGAAAATCAAAGTCTTAATTTTCTTTGGGATAACTATTTTAAAATTCTTCTCAGTTTCCCAGCTCTTAAAACAAGGATGATATCCCAGTCTCAAAGTGGACAAATGCTTTGGGTATGCCAGACTAAGACATTATGATTCTAACCAGAAGTGTACCCCCTTTGGTAAATGTTTCTTCTAATTTGTCTTTTAAAATGACACTATATTTAACCAGTGGTACCTATGACACAGGCTAAGTTAATAATATCTCATTATACTCTGTTGTGAAAATGCAATATGCATACTATTTTTCCCAGGAAGTTATGAAGGGTATATACATCAGATTTGTGTGGGGCTATGAGACTTCTAAGAGCATTTGGCCATAGAAATTGAAAGAAGCTCCTGAGGAGTATTTTTTTATTGTAAGAGGGCCCGTTTTTACTAAACTGCATTCTGTGATTGCCCCCTCCTTCCCTGTGCATGGCCTAATGTAGAAGTATTCACAGCTGCAAAACGGTGGCCCATAAGTTCCTCTAAGTATCAGACCCGGTCTTCATCCTCTGTCTGGCCTCTCTTGGCCAGCTGTGGTTCTAGACATCTCAATTTAATACCTGTTGGGAGAGGCCAGCTGCCTGGGGTTCGGGCATGTCCCCTCTGGTGGCTGTTATCTGCTAATTGATCTCACCAAGAAGCTGACAAAGAATAGCAGATGACAGTTTACAGAGTTTATTGATCTATTTGCCTTTGTTACTAGTGAACAAGAATCCAGCCCCTTGCCAGTGTGTCCCTTAAAGTTCAAGTTATGCAAGATTTTTAAATAATTGCTAAGGCTTAAATACTGCTGCTCTCCTCCCGTGCCAACATTTTGCCTGAAAAACGGACATCATAGAGTAAACTCAGTTTGTTGGAATCCAGTTGCTCCAAGTGCCTGGAATTGTGTGGCGAGAAGAGCTCGCCGAGTTCCCCGTCCCAGGGAAATCGCACTGTTGGCTGAAGACCCCGTTTATTTCACGCCCAGTGTTGCCTTGCCCTGCTGTGATCCTTAAGTTGTGTACTTTTTTATCCAAATAGGAGACTTTACACACACACACACACGAGTTAAAAGTCATGTTGTCAGAGTCGAACTATCTCTCCTGCCTGTCTAATCTTTGGGGGTCCTGGTTGTATTCTCCCATACCAAGGCTAACCTTTGGCTTCCCCACCGACCACCCATTTGTGCCTTATACTTGACATCATCATTTAGCTTATAGATTTCTTTTTAGGTTGAATTTGAGTGAAGTAAGAAACAGAGCAGTAGGAACTCCACCAAAAGGGGAGAGAACTCTTCCAAGCCAGGATGTGACTACTTTCGGGGGCTGCTCCGTCTACCGGTCGTGACTCCGGCCCCAGGCTCCCAGCATTCTGCCTGTTACTCAGTTTTGTCCTCAGGGTGATCAGTAGAGAACCTGTCAGAAACTTTGCGATGGTCCACGTTTGATGTGTCTTCTGAGTGACCTAGAAAGTGGCGCTTGTCCCGTGATATCATGCTAGCTCCCAATGCCACTTGCAGTTCCCTATTTATTCTAAGGTCTCCCTTTCATGAGTCTTTCTTGGCTGTTGACTGGGATCAAGAGCAAACCCTTCCAGAACTTCCTCTACACCCCTTGTTCCCACCCCATCCCAGACCCAGAGCATTCCAGCAAAATTGCACCATACGCAAACTTAACGCTGGAGCTGATGTGAGAAACTAATCTCTCCGCCTCTATTTCCTGGCCAACCAGCCCACCCTCGAACTCAGATACAATGCACCCTGATGACCTATAACATGAAATGCAAATTTGAAAAGTCAGGCCAAAGGAAGCCACAGCCAGCCACTGAGAGCTGTGTGACCTTGGGGAATTATTTACCTCTCTGTGCCTCAGCTTCCTCATCTGTAGAGTAGAGGGAAATACACCCTATTTAGTAAGGTTATTGGGAGCTAACAATAGTGTTCAGCACCCAATAACTGCACCATCATTACTGCTATTAATATTGTTACTTCTGCTGTTACGATGGTGAGTTAATATGGGTCTAATTGAGCAATATTTAGAATCAAGTCCAGAAAACGTTCTATGCCTACGTTGTACCAGTCTGTCTCACGTGTATGATCTCATATAATCCTTTCAACAATAAACAAATCTATTCACTTGTAATAAGGTTGTAGTGGTTTAGCATCACAACGGAATACAGTAAACCATGCCTGGAAGCAGGGTCATTTTTGAATTCTCTCTCTGCTGCCACTCACTGTAGGGATTTGACAGGCTTCCTAAAGTTGGACGGCATCTGCTCGCAGCCCTCCACCTGCTCTCCCCTCAGCCCAGCCCACTGCTGCTCAGACTCCAGTGGCCCCAAGGATCCTGCTCAGCCTGATACACAAACACTAACCGCAGCAGGCTGCCCCAGGCAACTCTCCTGGGGTCTGTATTAGGGGTTTGGTTAGGTTTGTCAATCCCCCAGTGGCTTTGGGGGCTTACACCTTGGGCAGTTGGGGCCTGCTGGCCTGGAGGTCCCCGGGACTCACAGCCCAGCCCAGCCAGCAGCAGTGACTAGCTGGTATGGTGGCCCACCACAGGTGCCACTCACCCTCCGGGGTCCCCCACGGGGTTGGGCTGAGGCTAGGCCTCCACAAAACCACATCTAGGCTTGGCCCCTTCCCTTTTCCTCTCTCCCTGCAGGTTTCTGCTGAGAACTCGCCCCCTTATAAACTGTTTGCACATGACCCCTGACCTAGACTCTGCTTCTGGGGGACCCAGTCTAAGCTTCCCATGTATCTGTGTGGATACTTAGAGCATTTTTCAAGAGGGAATTTTTACTGGAACTTAATTGTTATCTATGTATTAAGCATAGTACCAAACCGCCCGTGTCGCCTCTCCTGCATCGCCCACCCTGTATGGCACTTTGCTGTCACAGTCAGCCTGTGGGAGAGCCAGGTTTGTCTCCTCCAGTGAAGGGGCAGATCTCAGATTTGCAGGGGCCACAGCCTCTCATCCCTCCAGCGCCCACAGAACTTTACCCCTCGAGCTTCACACCTGCCAGAAGCTCCGCCAACCCTGGTAACCTTGAGTGAACTTGCTTAGATTGAAGCCACAGGTGATGGAGAAATTCGGTCCCACTCTCCTACTTGGCTGCCTTCTAGGCTTCTCTCAACTGAAAAGCCTTTTGCAGCCCAATAAATAATCAGAATTGATCATGGAAGTATTAACAGAAATCTGTTATTGAATCTGCTAATAACGATTTCTGTATCCTTGCTGTGACAGCTTGCATCACTAGTTCACCCCTAGTTGTGGAAATCTCCCTGGTGTGTGTGTATGTGTATTGGGATGAGGATGAGGGGCTCTCACTGCTTCCTCCCTGAGTCAGGAGAGAAACCCATCCTTACCCCCCCTCAGCATCTCTCTGGGGCCCAAGTGCCAGGGCCTGAGGGGGAGGGGCCCTCTGTGACCTGAGGCTGTCAGGAGCCTTCCCTACAGGAAATTGCTAGTAATAAACAACAACTGTAATAATAATCCTTTATGGGTGGCTGTCCTGTATGCAGAGTACATTTACAGTCTCTATCTCCTTTGTTCCTCGACATAATTATATTTATTAACGTAAGGCTAATAACAGCTACCAGTTAATGAGCTCCTACTGCATCCCAGGCCGCACCCTAAGCGCTGTACACACATAATTGAATATAGCATTCAAAGCAGCCCCCTGGTGGGGGGTGTATAATTCCAAGCCCCTGGAACGCTTCTCCCAGTGAACTGCAGCTGGTCCTCACCTGTGTTGCATCTCTGTCCACACGTCACCTCTGTGAGGCCCTCCCAGACACCCTGTTTAGAATTGCAACTCCCACTACCTTCATTCTTCCTCACAGTAGCTACCCCCCTCTGATATGCTGCGTATTTTACTTACGCATTGTCTGTTTTGTTCTCCGCTGTCTCCCTGAGACTTCAAACCAGGTGCCTGGGACATAGTAGGTACCTGGCAAATATGTATTTAGTGAATGAATAATTTGGATAATTAATGACCATGTCAAAGATAAGTGATTTACCCAACATTGTACAGGTAGAGAGTAACAGAGTTTATTCAAAACTGCCCAATCTGGCTGACTCAAAAGCCCATGTTCTTGACCACTTAGATATTCCATTAATCCAACCAGCATCCCCAGTACCCTCGTAGAATCCAGAGCTGGGCTAGACAGAAGTCAGATGTCAGGTTTGCCCCGGAGGAACTCACCATCCAAACGACCATGTGGGATGCACAGGAGAGAGCAGGAACCGCTCTCCCCAGGTTAGTAGTGGATGAAGTTGTGGCCCCTCCTCTGCACTGGGTCATTGTGTCCATCCGCCCCTTCCCACTGGACCATAGCCTGTGGGCCCCTTGACTGGGGCCTGTTGCTCTCCCTGTCCCCCCAGTGCCTTGTCTAATGCTGCTTTTTAGTCCGTGGAATACCTGTTTGTTGATTGAATAAATTAGAAAATTGATTTCCAGCCAAGATGGAGGGGTAGATGGACACACTGTGCCTCCTCTCACAACCAAAATTAAGGACAACAAAGATTTAGAAACAAGAAAACACCCAGAACTCTTAGAAAATTGAACTGTACGGAAGTCCAACAACCATTCATCTAGACCAGTAAGAGGGGCAGAGTCACGGCAGGGAGAGGCAGAGGTGTGGACCGAGCACGCAGGCAGCAGTGGCTGGCAGGTCTCGGGCACACAGGTGGCGGCTAGCAGACCCCAGGCACAGGGTGGCAACTGTACAGACCCAGTGAGGCCGAGCAAGGTGGCTGGCTGACCAGGTGGTCCCACATTCAAGCACAGATAATCCAGGTGAAGGGGAAGCAGTGGAAGGGACTGGAATCTGAGAGAGAGCAGAGCAAATGCCATTGTTCCCTCTTGGACCCCACCCCCACATACAGCATCACTACCCAGCGACTGGGCTGCCCTGCCCTGGGGAACACCTAAGGCTCCACCCCTCACTACGTAACAGCCGCAACTAGACCGGAAAAAAAAAAAAAAAAACGGAAACAAAAATGGCTCAAACCGATGAACAAATCAAAGCCCCAGAGCCAATTCATCTAAGTGACGAAGAGATAACCAACCTATCAGATGCACAGTTCAAAGCCCTGGTGATCAGGATGCTCACAGAATTGGTTGATTTTGCTCACAAATTAGATGAAAAAATGGAGGCTACAATAAGTGAAATGAAGGAAAATACACAGGGAACCAAAAGAGATGGGAGGAAAACTGGGACTCAAATCAATGGAGTGGACCAGAAGGAAGAAAGAAACAACCAAACAGGAAACAAGAATTCAAAAGAATGAGGAGAGGCTTAGGAACCTCCAGGACATCTTTAAACGTCCCAACATCCAAATTATAGGGGTACTGGAAGGGGAAGAGGAAGAGCAACAAATGCAAAACTTATTTGAACAAATAATAAAGGAGAACTTCCCCAATCTGGCAAAGGAAATACACTTCCAGGAAGTCCAGGAAGCTCAGAGAGCCCCAAAGAAGTTGGACCCAAGGAGGAACACACCAAGGCACATCATAATTACATTAGCCAAGATTCAAATGAAGGAGAGAATTCTAGAAGCAGCAAGAAATAAGGGCACAGTCACCTACAAAGGAGTTCCCATCAGACTGTCAGCTGATTTCTCAAAAGAGACCTTACAGGCAAGAAGGGGCTGGAAAGAGGTATTCCAAGTCATGAAAGTCAAGGACCTACATCCAAGATTGCTCTATCCAGCAAAGCTGTCATTTGGAATGGAACGGCAGATAAAATGATTCTCAGATAAGGTCAAGTTAAAAGAGTTCATCATCACCAACACCTTATTATGTGAAATGTTAAAGGGACTTATCTAAGAAAAAGAAGATAAAAAATATGAACAGTAAAAAGACAGCAAAGTCACAGGTATTAACAACCACACCTAAAACAAAAGCAAACTAAGCAAACATCTAGACCAGGAACAGAAACACAGAAATGGAGATCACATGGAGGGTTAGCAACAGGGGAGTGGGAGGAGGAGAGAGGGGGAAAAGGTACAGAGAATAAGTAGCACAGACGGTGGGTAGAAAATAGACAGGGGGAGGGCAAGAATAGTGTGGGAAAAGTAGAAGCTAAAGAACTTGTGACACATGGACATGAACTAAAGGGGGAGAATGTGGGTGGGAGGGGGTGTGCAGGGTGGAGGAAAAAATGGGACAATTGTAATAGCATAATCAATAAAATATATTTTTAAAAAAGAATAAATTAGGAAATTGTAGCTCAGTGAGGCAGCAGAGAGTTATGCTAGGGCCCCAGGGTGTGTTGGTGGGGAGCCTACACCCCCCCAAGGTCTTCCGATTGTAAATGCAGGTGTCTCCAAACCTTGTGCTCAGCACTGCTTGGCTGCCCTCCTCTTATTTATTTAAACACAATTACACATGACTGCAGATAATGTACAGCACAGGAAAGAAACCTACTCCTTCTGCTGTCAGAGAGATTTGAAAGATCAAAATAATGTGGTTTAGTAATTTGTTTGAATTGATGCCTAGCCTTCCAAAGCCTGCAAGTTTGACTTCCTCAAGTCAGGGAAAATGGCTGTTTCTTTTATGAAAAGCACTGTGGGGGCGTGTGTCATCTTATGAGAGTTTCCGTGGCAGCCCTATGTACATACTCAGTCCGGGTCCCTGCGAGAAACAGACACAGAAAGGAGCCAGTAACATGGTGGTCATAGCAGCAATTACTGGGATGGCAAATGTCATGACAGGAATAGCTAGAATAGCTATAGCTTTGAATGCTCCCTATAGCTGGGGACTATGTTAAGCTCTCAAATGCATTATCTCATTTAATCCTCCTAAGAACCCCTGTTATGGGCTGAATCGTGTCTCTCTAAAATTCCACATTTGAACTTCTAACCCAGAGCACCTCAGAATGCAAACTTATTTGGAAATATGGTTGCTGCAGATGGATTAGTTAGGATGAGATTCTGCTGCGGTAGGGTAGCGCAGTGTAACGAGTGTCCTAGAAAGGGGAAGCTTGGAAACAGACACACACAAGGAGAATGCCAAGTGAAGATGAAGGCAGAGTTGGGGGATGCTTCTGTAAAACTAGAAATTCTAACAGTTGCCAGCCGACTGCCAGGAGCTGACCCCTTGATCTAGGACTTGAAAAAACAAATTTTGAAGAGCTTCCTAATACATCCCACGTGCATGTCTCTTTGCATGAGGCCAGAATACACTGTCAGTGTGTGTCAAGGTATGTTAGCCTGTGAGCTTGCTAAGCAGGGGAGAGTCTTCTCTGAGCAGGGGAGGACAGCTGACACAAATTTCAGCTGACAAGATGCACGGGTTAGAACACTGATGGATGCCAATCCTTCCTGTGTGCACACTCATGCCTCGGTCACTCACACACACTTGGATGTGCCCCTCTGTGCCTCCTGGCGGGTGACCAGCCTGTGTCGTCAGTGGGTGGTATGTGAGGGAGCTGGGAAGACCCATCTTCTCATGGAATTGCAACCCCTTCCTTCTTTCTTGTATTTCAATGACATGTCAGCATCCTAGAATTCTTGCTTAAACTAGTAATTGGCAAGCAGAGACCAGGGCCTGATCAGGCATTTGAAACTGTGAGGGTGGGGGTAAGGTAGAGGAAAGACTGGAAGGGGGGTGCCCTTTGCCTTCCCCAGATACAATAGTGTGAAGTGCTGAGGGGCAGAGGCTCTGGAGACAGACTTCCTAGGTTCACATTTTGGCTCCACAAACTAGTCAGGTAAATGTGGGCAAGAACTGAATCTCTGCACCTCAGTTTCCTCATCTGTAAAATGGGGACAGTGTCTTAGATACAGCTCCTTGTAAACAGACTCAGAGGCAGAGTGTTGTATGCAGAAGGTCTGTGGGAAAATGAGCTCAGGAAATACAATGTAAGGAAATGAGGGTGGCAGGATTGGGTAGAGCAAGAAGCTGATCCAAAATATGGTTGCAGCTAAGGCGACAGTTGATCCTAGAGGAGCTCGGGAGCCAGGGTGGCCTTCAGAGTTGTCCAAATTGAGGCACAGGGCCTGGGCCTTTGCGTCTGCTCATCACCATCTGGGAGGCCCTGAAAGGGGTGTGTTTTGGGGCAAGGCTGTTATTCATGGTGGAGGGTTAATTCTCAGTAAGAGACCCTGCTGAGACCCTCATAGCCAACATTCCCAGGACCTGAGGGATGGATGGTGCTTCTGCCATGAAAAGGAAACCTGAGCAGGGCCTGTTGTAAAGGGCTGTGCTGATTGAAGAGGCTTGTTAGAGGTCTGCAGTGCCTGGGATGCGGCTAGGTTACCATGAGAATGATGAAGAAGGACGATGCACTTGGATGGCAGCTGCACAGGGTCCTCTCAGACCCTCGAACACCAGTAGTGGATTTTTCAGGAAATCCTGGGGTTGGCAGGTCCCCGTGCCACTGCTTCCGTTGCCTTCTTGCAGCTCTTGCTGTCTTTGGCAGTTCACATTCTCACATTCTCATATTCATAAGCACACAAGCAGCCACTCACGTGCACTCCACACATATATACCCACACGCCCCTAAAACATGGCTTATGAATATTCATATTCACCATGTAGCTAGTAGCTATTTATCAGTTTATTCCCCTGGTATTCAAACTTGTTTTTCAAAAGAGATTTTTGACATATGAGTCTAGTATCATTGTCCTTCATTTAACATTTGCATTAACATTAAAATTACATTTAACGTTATTTTTTTTTCTAACTTGCTCCTTGGAAGATTGTGCTAAACCTTCTTTTTTTATTTAAAAATTAGCAAGCAAGTTTCTGCAATCAGATGAAGGAAAGCCCTAATGGGGGCACCTGGCCCGAGCCCTCAGGTCAGGCTCAAGGGTAGCGGAGGTAGTAGCAGGTCCCCTGACAGGTCTCGGAAGCAGGCGAGGAGACGGTCCTAGCTGGTATCCAAACCTACACTCTTTACTTTAATAATTGTATTTTATTTTAATATGTATTACAAAAATATAACTAGCATTTAGGGTGCCGAGATAAGGTTTCTTTTCCAGTTTTTTGAAAAGAGGCAGATAGTGAGTAAAGACAAGCACAGATGGTATGTGGATGCTGCAGAAATCAAGAAGGTGGCGTGCGGTGACGGAGGTTCTGGAAAACGGTGACCTCCTTATTGTTCTGTCTCTGCTTTTTCTCAAAAGGCACTATGGTTGTCCTCTAAAAAGGCTAAGAAATGAATCATAAAAGAGTGGAAAGAGAGAGAGAAAGAGAAAGCGAGGAATCAACCAACAGCAGAGTATTGGTTTTCTTGGCCGGCTTGTATAGTTACCAAAGCAACAAACAGCGTTATACTTTTACACATGAGCTTTTTTGTGTGTGGCAAGATTAATAGCCTTTTTATTTCACCACATCCGTGCATTTTTAGTAATAAAATTTGGCGTTAGGCCAAGGAGTGGGTGCCTGTTAGACAAGAGCCAAGCTGCTCCGGGTGAAGCTGACAGTGGCAGCCACGGAAAGGTGGCCCTCCAGCCCCAGCAACACAATGTGGAAGTCCTTGCATTGGTCCCTGTTGTGCAACCATGTGATTCTCAGGTAGATGGCCAGCTTTACAGCAGAGACTCCTACTTAGACCTGTTTCTTGAGAGTGGAGTCTGAGATTGACCTCTCTGTCTTCAGCTGTTCTTCCTGGTCCGCCTGTATTTGAGTTTCAGCTGATGGTGAATAACCAAACATATCAGAGGTATTTTTATGATCACTGCAGGTCTCCAACCTTTCAACATGTCCTCAGGGTTTTCACAGAGTAGATATACAGGAAAGACGGGTTAGCTGGTTGGATGGCTAAGAGGACAGACAGAGGGATGGTGGGTGAGTAGATAGTTGAATGGCTGAATGTATGGGTGGATATGTGGTAAGTGAATGGATATAGATGGGTGGATGATGGGGGCAGAGGTAGATAGATGGGTGAATGGATTAGCATGTGGGTGGATGAATAGATGCATGTGCAGGTGGATGGATGGATTGCTAGATGGGTGCATGGGAGGTTGGTTGATGGGCAGCTGGGTAGACAGACAAAGATAAGTTGCTGGGTGGACGGGTGGGCAAGGTGTGAGTGAGTGAACTGAAGGCCTGGAAGAGGTCACTGTAATTCGTATGTGTTTGCTTTATTCTAATCAAAGCCCATTTTCTCCGGAGTGTCTTCAGAGGAGTTTGCCCCGATGTCTTGACTCCTTTTCTGCGCAAGTCCTGCTCTCTAGGAAGTGTGGCTGTGTTTTCCCGCGTGGGGCCCCATCTCGCCGTCCGACACATGGAAACGCATTTTATCATGTGCCTTTGTTCCTCACTCACACTTCACCCTTTCAGGGATTCAGCCTCATTAAATTCTGTCCTCTCCCCAGTTCCTCTTTGAGGAAGTTCCTCATTAGGGCATCTTTGCTATGAAAAGTATCACCCGACCCATGCGAGTGCCAGCCTGAATGCTGAAGACTGTTATTAGCAGATTTAGCCCAGAGATGTTTCCGAGTTGTCAGTTCTGATGTTCACAGGATTACATTTTCAAACATTATCACACATCCTCTCTGACAGACTTGATTACTGTGATGAACTAGTTTTCTTCCTTTGAGAGATGTTCCAGTTGCAAAAATGATTCTGAAATCATTTGAGAAAAAGTCTGGGCAAAACCGAAGTGATACTATTTCATTTGGGGATTTTGCTTAGCTTGCTGGGAGAGAGAGGCAGCTCAGCGTGGCAGAAAGAGCACTGGGCATGGAGTCCACAGACCTAGGTTTGCATGGTGTCTCCTACCTCTTAGCAGTGGTGGCCTTTGGGATGTCTCTAATGTTTGCATTCTCTTCTGCAAACTGAGACCAGGGACCGAGGGCTCCTGCTGGGTCGCTCTGGAAATGAAATGAGGAACGTGCAGTACACCCTGTGAAGTGCTGCATGTGATCGAGGGACTCCCTGGGGGAAGAGGAAAAAAGAAAGTGGTGGCTCGTATATATCACTTCTTCGTTTGTGTTCAACAACAAAAGAAATCAGGTTTACATTGAAAAAAATTAACTATCTGTCCAAGAGCCAATCAAACATCCTTTTTGGGCCATGGAATTTTGTTATCAGTGATGGGCCCACAGCATAAAAACCTGGCGCAACTGAGAGAAGAGGCTGTTTCTCTTTGCTCATTCATGTATTCTACAGATAGATACTACAGCCTGCAGTGGGAGGGGCGTGGGGAGGGGTGTGCCATGGACACAGCACTGAGAAAGGCAGTTGCGGTCCTTGTACCCAGGAGGAAACATACAGTACACAGATAATTGCCTGAATAGCTATTTCAATACTCATTGTGAAAAGTGCATTGAAAGAAAGTTACGGTGCATGTTGAGAGCACATAATAAGGAGGCCTGTCCTAGGCTGGGAGTCAGAAAAGACTTCCCTGAGGAGGCGGAGATTGAAGAATGAATAGGAGCTGGTGGGCAGAAAGGATATAAGACATTCCTGGGCAAAGGCAAAGGCAAAGGCCGTAGGGTGAGAGGAAGTGTGGCACCTTTGAGAAGGCAAAATAAAACCAACGTGGCCGGAGCAGAGCGAGTGGAATGGGATGAGCCTGGGGAGTGGGGGAGAGGGGCTGGTGGAGGCCAGATCGCGTTGCACCTGTTAGCCTAAAACCAGTGGGACCCCATGGAAAGATGCCTAGCAGGGGTGCAGACTGATTGCTGTTTTTGAGAATCTGTCCGTGGTTACAGTGGGAGAGAACAGATTAGACGGAAGCAAGAGCAACAGCAGGGAGGCTGGCACCAATCATAGCAGTGAGTGCGCTGGGAGAGAGGCAGGTGGATTCGAGGCGCATTTCAGGAGAAAGATCCTCAGGCCTGGTTTTTGACCAGTTATGGTAGAAGAGGGGATGATCAAGGATATACTTCTAATGCAGTTACTTCCCATTTTGAACTGAATGCTTCTCAAGTTATGTACACTATGAACATTATTACAGCAAATTAAAGAAATACATCTATAGACTTTAGGATATTCTGTACAATTTAGCCTCTGGATGATCTGAAAATTGGCATGGTGGCCCACAGAGAACTGGATGGTACAGTCAACCTTCCCAATCCCATAGAAAAGTACTCCATGGATGCAGAGGCAAAGACTGGGTCTGGAAAGACGATTGGCAAATGATTGTTAAAAACAGAGAAACAAATGGTGGTTAAAAACACAAGTGCACAGGGCAAGTCTGATTTGAGCTTTTAGGCATTCACCGTGCATTGGGAGGCAGATGTGATATGTGGCCAGACCCTCTCTGGCCCGTCTACAAATGCGGTTACGACATTAAGGAAACCTCCTGGTGTGTGGCCCCCTACCTGCAGAATAGCGTGACCTCAAGTCCAATGGCCCCCCTGCCCCATTACCCCCCACCCTGCAATTCTTTCCTCTGGAAGGCAGCTTAGTGTTCTCTCATAAACCCTTGTTTGTCCAAGTGCCACAGCCTCTTGGTGACCTCCAGTTTAGTGCCCATAAGCCACCTATGGAGGCCTCTCACCACTCCATTGCCAGATCTTTGTTCCCCAGTGCCCCACAAGATATCAGGGCCCCTCAGGACTGCACTAGTCTTGCCCTCACTGGGGAGGAAGGCCACCAGCTCCTTGCTGTCACACTTGCTGAGCTGGGCCCAGGGCAGGATTGAAACTAGACTTGTGTCATCTCCTTACAGCTGCCTGTGCGCAGGTCTCTCCCACTCCCTGTTCTGTGATATCACATTAGTGGTTTGAAATTGGTCATGATGGCAGCGCTTACACCATGGCAATTGGCCAACACTGTGAATTGGGCCTCCTCCTTCTCCCCTGAAGAGAGCTTGTTGTTAAGCATTTCCCAGCACACCACTGGCAGGGCTCAAAGTTCAGCTGCTGTGCCCGAGCACCACCAGATTCCCTGCGAGTGCAGCTCCTTTAGCTTCCACCTAGCCCCTCTCTCCATGGAGTCCAGACCTAGTCCCTGGGGTCAGGCTTGGGGACAGCCGTCGCTTGTCTTCTCGGCACCACCCTCCACATCAGCACACCCTGGTACCAACACATTAAACACCTCATTTTCTGGGGGCTGTGGCCCCAATAATCACCAGGGGTAGGCACAGCTGGCACCCCTGTAATTACCCCGCTGTGTGTTGGATAGGACTGGATATGCTTTGGAGGGTCATCCAAGTATGCACGTTTCCAGGTTCTAGGGCGTCTCATCCTGTTGGAGACAGAAGGAGGGGCGTTCATTCCTTCAGTGACTCAGTCATGCTAGGCCCTGTGTTCATAAGAAAACAGGAGGGAGTCAGACGCATTCTGCACCTGCGCTGCTCAGTGTGGGCACCTCAGGCCCAGTCAAGAGCACTTAAAGTATGGCAGGTCCATAAGTATAAATTATACACCTGATTTCAAAGACTTAATACCCATAAAATGTGAAATATCTCAATTTTTATGCTGATTACACTTGAAATAATATTATTCTAGATATATTAGGCTAACATTAATTAATATTAATTTTACCTGTTTCTTTTCACTTTTTTAATATGGTAACTGAATTATTTTATTTTTTTTAGATTTTATTTATTTATTCTTAGAGGGGAAAGGTGGGAGAAAGAGAGGGAGAGAAACATCAATGTGTGCTTGCCTCTTGTGCACCCCCTTCTGAGGACCTGCCCTGCAACCCAGACATGTGTCCTGACTGGGAATCGAACCGGTGACCCTTTGGTTCATAAGCTGGCACTCAACCCACTGACCCACACCAGCCAGGGCAGGGACATAGACTTTTAGTCTAGACAATTGGGATGGACCTCAAAGGTCAGGCATGATTTGGAAAATCAGAAATGTGGAGCATGATGGAAAATGTTTCCTAAAAATAAGCACTTCTCATGCTGTGCGGGAAGAATATTTCATCCCATCTCCTCGGACCTAAAAAACTGCACTTCTATGAAGTTTTCTTCAGGAAGCACGTGGTCAAAGACATGGCCAGTTAAAGAGTTTATGGCAGCAGGTTTTGTCATGGTTGGGGCCAAGGAAAAATTGGGAATAACCTAAATGGCTGGTGCCTGGGCTTAGCGAAATACATTTTTCTTTCTTTTTTTTTATTGTTTATACCTGTTACAGATATGCCCCATTTCCCCCCCTCCATTTCCCCCCTTTGCCCACATCCACCCTAGCTAAATAAATTTTGGTACACCTATACAGGGAAACTGTTGGTGGCCATTAAAAAATAGTTGTTATAGATGGGAGTAGAAGACAGAAAACTGTATAAGAACAACAATTAAAACAAAATTTAAAAAAATAATTGTTATAGAATAATACCTAATGGCATAGAAGATTGTTTATAATATACAATTTGTTGAAAAAAAGAGTAGGTTACAGAGGTTTCTATGACAAATTCCCACTTTAGATAATAGTTTAATAATATGTAGACTAGAAGAATGTACTCCAAAATGTTGACATTGGTTGTCTCTGAACAGAGTCCTTTCTCTTTGCTTATCTCTCCTCTTCCAAATGTTCTATAGTGAATATATGTTACTTTAGTTTTCAGTTAAAAAAAAAAAAAAAAAAAAAAAAAAACAGGAGGACTTAAAAAATATTAACTTCAAAAGACCTGGGTTTTAATCCAGTCTTGGCGCTTACTGGCCAAGACTTCAGCTGGGACCCCGTTTGCCTCAGTTCCCCTGCCCTGCCACAGGGTATGTTGGCACTTGCTTCCCAGAGTTGTCCTGAGGGTCCAACGATGCATCAGCACCTGACACAGCTCCTGGCGCATGCGGGCTCTTGGTCGGTACCAACACTCCTCCCCTTCCTGTCCAGTTCTGAGCTGGAGGTGGATTCGCACATAGGTGAGAGTGGTCAGGGAAGGGAGACAAGGCTGAGCAGACAGAGAGGCCCTGAATATTTGCTGCCCACACATGGGCCTCAGTCTTCAGTCTCCTCTGTCCTCAATGCCAAAGCTCAGCTGGTTGGGTCCCCGATGGTTGGAGTCCAGTTCACTTAAGGGCACATTATGTAACTAAATCTCAAATATGTAGGATGTTGCCTAATATAGGTGTAGGCCTGCTTAACACACTCTTGAGGTTTGAAGCCTTCAGGGCATACAGGTAATTACTTCTGTGATCAATCAGCTCTGGACTGTGACTCTAGTAGACTGTTAGTGTGTGTAAAGCATACAGGAATTTTACCTGTGTGTGTGTATTTATGTGTATATATACACACGTGTGTATATGCAGACCTTTAGTATGTGATAAAACAGTAGCCTATATTCACTGTCAAGCACACGGGATCTTTAGTGAGCCATATGTGGTGAGAGTTAATCCAGTAACCACTGTTGGTTCCTGTGGGGGAGCTTTGTGCGCAGAGCCCCCCTGTCTGCCACAGATGAGAATAAGTCTACAAAGACATGATCTTCTTGGGGAGGAGAGGTGGCCGATCTCTCAGAGGAGAAGGGCCAAGAGCCTTTTCCTCAATGGGCTTTTATTGGGTTGGTTTTGCACAGGAATACAGGCTCATTAATCATTATCAGGCAGTAAGGATCAAACAATAGAACTCTGAGGGCCCATTTTGAGTCAGGGTCAGATAGCTGAAGAGCAATAAAACTTTGAGGAACAAACTCACTTCTTGCTTGAACCCTTATTTAATTGAGAGAATTCTAAACAAAGCAGGTTTCACAGGATTTTACATATTCTTTCTTAGGCCTGATCGCCCTAGGGAACCTGCCCTTTCCAGCACAGGGAGGTACCCTCCACCAGCATTGTCTCAGGCTTAAGTCAGGCAGGGGGAGTAAGGCAGCCAAGAGATTATGAGGCTTCTTGCAGACAGAATGAGGACTCAGTCTATGTCATAGCTGAGGGTCCATCACCCCCTTTTGCTGTAGCCCCCCAAGTTCTTCCTTGGGGCCTCCACATGATCGTGCCTGGCTTAGGTCATTCCCCCCTTGGGGAATCTTACTCGTCATTGGCTAACCGATCAAGCACTGGGGGCCAGTTATGGATGAAGTAAAAGGAGCAGAAGCAGCGCCCCTGCCAGAGAGATAAGTCTTGTCTCCTTAGTGGCTTATGGTCCAAAGGTTGCTTACTCAGCCTTAGTCATGCAGGGCGGGGAGGGGGGCTGGTTAAAGCTCCTGAAACCAGGCAGGGTGGTTCCCAGCAGGTTCCCTTCCAGTAAGTTGACTGGGTCCCTGCAGTCCGTCCAGGCTCTCAATGCTTTCTGCAATGTACAAAAAAAAATCCCCTGTCTATCCTCAAATCTAGTAATGCTATCAGCCAGTTTACAAAGAGTTGCCACAGCAATCTGTGTTTAATGACCTTAGCCCCTGGGCAGCTGTCTTGGAAATTAAAGGTTCTTATGAACAGAGTATCCTGGGGTTGTGAACTCCAGTGTGATGGAAACGCATCCTATTTCCCTCACCCACTCCCATAGTAGTGGGATTTGGAGCAGATGTTCAGCTTGGCATCTTCTCCTTGGGCCCATGCTTCCCATCCCAACTTTTATGAGTAGTAGCAACCATAACAGGCAGTAATTCATTGTGCATCTTCCTTGTTGGACAGTCAATGGACCTCGGCTGGGGCTGAGTTTTGTGCTTTGGTTCATCTGTAGGACCCAGATGACGTTGCCCAGTGTGGTCAGGGAAGTGATTCTCAGATGTCTGAGGCCTCTTGTGACTCTGAAGTAGTGAAAGAGAAAAGGTTTGCAAGATGGGAACCAACATTAATGAAGCCCTCAAAGTCCTGAATTTCCTGGGAGCAAGCCCTGCCTGCGAGGGAGATGTGATTAGCACCATTTCGTAAAAGAGGAAACCGCAGCTCCAGAAGCTGAGTAACTCACCCAAGTTCATATGGCGGGAAGTGTGCACTGTGCCCAAGTTCACAAGGTGTAGCGTGTCAGGGTCCAGGTTCAGGCCTGACGTCAGCCACCTCTAGTGCCCATGTTCGTTTTACACTTCTGCCCACCTCCTCCTGTGGAATCCCTTGGAAACTCAGTTGTCACCGTTGTTCCAACCATTGCTCTGCCCTGTATACAATGTTCTATACGGATGCCATCTCGGCGCCTCCTGCCACCCACCAAGTCCTGCGGACTCCATGACCTCCCAAGCGCCGCCTCTCTTCTCTCCCCTTGCTGCTCATTTATTCTGACTCTTGCTTTTACAGTCACCTGATTATTCTTCCCAGATATCTCCAGCCATGTGACTCCTTACTAAAAACTTTGTGTCTCACCCACAGGACACATCCTGGCATTTAGGAGCTCACTCCCAGGCTGTAACCTATGTTTTCAGCTGTTTCTTCACACAGAAGGGACACAAGCCATTCTCCCACACACGTCGTAATTTTCAGCCTTCACAGCTGTTCTCAAGGGGCCTTTTTAATTATCTTTTTGTTCATTTATTCATTCAATGAAAACTTCCTGAGAACTTACTATACTGGGAGCTGGGGATGTAGCCGTGAACCAATCAGAAGTCTCTTCCTGCAGGGAATTTACAATCTAGTGCAAGGAGGAAAACAGTCAAAAATCTACATATTAACTAGGTAAATTACATCGTATGTTAGAAGGCAGTGGTTACTATTCAAAAGGGAAAAAAAGGAAGGTGAGCAGGGCAAGAAGGACTGGAAATGCCACCGGTGGAGGGGGATGGTGGGAAGTGTTAAAAAGGACGGGCCAAGGGGACCTCTCTGGGAAGGTAACCTTTGGGAAAAGACTTGATGGAGGTAAGAGAGCGAGCCATGCGATGACGAGGGGAGGGAGATCCAGGTAGCCAGGCAGCCACACAAAAGCATGGGACAGGGTGTCTGAAGCACGTGGGGTCGGGGGAGCTTGTGCTTCCGGCTGAGACAGAGGAGTAACAGGACCAGATTTACCCTCCTGCCTTAAACAACTAAGTTGAATTATGTGAAACAACAGTTTTCTGACATCGGACTACTGACAGTCGAGGACAGTGACCCCTGAGAGAAGGGACACAAAGGACTCGAGCCTTATGATTGCCCAGCTAACTGCCTGGAGCACTTCCAGGCCACAGCCCCAGGTACAGGTGGGGACTCAAACACAGCCCAGCAGTCCTGCCCAATTAAGTGGAAAGAGCTGAGAATTTGGATTTAGAGAGACCAAGGAGGCTAGAATTTGCAGGCAGAGGAGCAGACAGGAGAGAGCTCCCTGGAGAGGGGCGAGCGTGGAGAGCTGAAGAGGGGTCCCCACAAGTCTCAGCTGCACAGCCCTCAGTACCTGCCATGTGATGCGGTAACCTCCTGAGAGCAGAAAGAGAGCCAGCAGAAGGGAACAGGCAGAAGGATCCTGAGAGCAGAGCCAGGAACCATCGACATTCCCAGCAGCCAGGGTGGGAAAATTTCGTAACGTAGGGAGACACCCTAGACTCAAGGTGGCTCTGGTCCCACCACACAGAGTTCAGAGCAAGCCTCAGAAGGGCCAGACTCTCTCCAAGTAGCTTCATGATGTTCCAGACAAAGCTCAAGAATATTTAAAGGAATATTTTTAAAACACTGACCATCCAACGAAAGGCCTGACATCCAATCAAAAATTATCAAGCAGGCAAAGAAGCTGGAGTGTGTGGGAGCTGCACAGAGGCTGGTGTGGCTGGAACAGTGTCCCTGAGGAGGAGAGAAGTTGGGGACACGTCGGAGAAGTCAGGGGCCAGGTTGCGTCGGCAGTAGAAGCCAGTGAAGGGACTTTGACCGACACAGGAGCCGGGAGAAGATGTTTTCCTTCTTGCCGGCACCACCAGACTGAAGAGGGCCCCTGCTTTGTGCCAGACTCCTGGGGACCCACCAAGTGAGCAGCCTGTCCTTACCAGGTTAGCCTTCGTGTATGTCTGCCCACCAGTGGGTTCCACACAGCCCTTCGAGGTATCAGTTTAATGGGAAACAGGAAAAAGAGGAAGGTATGACAGAAAAAGTTCTGAAAGGAGGACTTGCCCCACTTGGGGCAAGGACAGACCCGAGGACCTGCCTCAGCCCTGCCTTCCACAGCCACAGACCCCCTGCCTGCGAGATGCGCGGCCTTCGGAACCGTCCTGACCACTGTGGCTTGTTGGCTTGTTTGGCCAAAGTGAGCAGCTGAGCACCACCTACTTCTAAAGAGAGTCTGAAGCAACTTTAATTAACAGACCATACCCATCACGGCCTCAGAAATAGAAGTCAGAAGTCTAAAGCCACACAATGCACACCCAAGATACACCCAAAACCCAAGCTGGTATAGTGAACTTAATGATGAATTTAAATGACCTGGTTGCTGAGTGATAAAGAGAGCTGAACCTCACTTTCTTCATTTGTAAAATGGAATCAATGACTCCTGCCCAGCCTACCCAAGAGCTGCCACAAGGATTGTCAAGGCTGTGGATGAAGATGTTGCATCCACGATGCTTCTGGTGCAAATAACAGAAAACTGCACTTAACCAAAGATAACAGTGACATTCGGGATGAGGTCTGGATGACAGGTGGAGATGAGGTCTCTCTCTCCACCCCCTGGGTCGGCTTTCTTCTGTGCCAGCTCCATTCTCAGCCCCTTCACAGTCGCTTCTGGTCCCATCATTGCAGCACCGAGTCCAGCAAAAGAGGGCGCCCATTTCCCCAGCAGTGCCAACAAAATCTCTGGAAATGTATCCCCTTTGCCTTGATTGGCTGACTTGGGTCATGGGCCCATCCCAGAACCAGTCAGTGTGGCTAGAGGATAGACTGCCTTGATTGGTTTCATCTAAGTCATGTGACGCAGCCCTGCAGAGAGTCAGCTTCATAGAGGAAAGCTGCCAGTAGGGCCAGGTGGATCTCTGTGTTGGTTTTTCTCTCTTCTGTTCTCCCGCAGACCCATTCTCTGTCCTTGTCGGTGCCCAGAGAGGCTGATCCTATAGTTGACATCACCTGGGATCCATTGTCTTCAGGCTTCTGGTTCGGTTTGGCCAGTGGGGAGTACAGGCAGGAGACTGGAGGCTGCAAGGAGAGGGAGGTCCCAGCGCAGCCCCTGCCCAGCTTGGTGCTGCATCTCCTGAACTAGCTGTGCCCCTCCCTCCCTGGCTGTGGCTTCTCCTTTGTGGCTCCCACTCCTGTGAAGCTCTGAGTGTCCTATTTTTTCCTTTGCACCTTTACTCTGAGGTGTGTAACAGCTCCTGCCTTTGCGGTGTATGGGCACATCACTTTCCTTATTTGCTCTCTTATTCTGACCCCACGCAGTAAGGAGTCCTTAAGAAGGTCTCTTCTTTTGAACCATCCAGAGTGAATTTTCTTGCCTTCTATGACCCTGTATTCATTATTTATTACTTCATAGCAAGTTATCCCAAAGCATAGAAGCTTAAAGTAACAGTAAACTTTATTTATCTCACATACTTTCTGTGGGTCAGGAATTCAGGAGTGACTGAGCTGAAAGGAGCTGGCGTGGGAGTCTCTCATATCCAGGCAGGCAAGGTGTCGGTGGGACCGAGTCTCCTCAAGCCTGCTGGGGCTGGAGAGGTGCTTCCGAGATGGCTCACCCGCACGGCTGGCGAGTCGCTGCTGGCTATGGGCAGGAGGACTCAGTTGCTCACCACAGGGACCTCTCCTCAGGGCTGCTCGGGTATCCTCATGACAAGGTGTCTGGCTTCCCCAGCAAGAGAGATCCAAAAGAACACAAGGCTGCAGCTGCAGTGTCTCTGTGTGATCAAGTCTTCGAAATCGCACCCTGGTATCTCTGAAATGCCCTCCTGTTTGCCCAGACCAGCCCTGTTCAGCATGGGAGGCGACGACAAGGGCGTGATCATCAGGAGGTGCAAACCACCAGGGCCATGGCAGAGTGGGGCTGTCGCAGATCCTGACTGACGTGATCCCTAAATTCAAATCAGGATACTACCATCATCCACAGGGGGATCTGTTGCTGAGCAAGAAAAATAAAGCAGGCAGCTATAAATAAGGTGCACATCCTATAAATATAAGGAATTAGGATTCTTGAATTCACCAGCAGGACCCATAACTTGAGCAGAGGTCTTAGAAGAGCCACAGTGGGTGGGAGGGAGGACCCCTTCAAACCCAGGCCAGCGATGACCTAGGAGAAGAGAGACCCCCATCTCACCCAGAGGGGTTCCTAGATCCATCTCACTAGCTTCAGCTCGCCCCACGCCGGGCCCGAAAACAGCTGAAGACACCCACTGTGTTTGCTTCTACTCTGTCCCTGGCATTTCACAGCCTTCCTTCTGATTTCTGCAGCTAGACGCAGCCTCCCGACCCTCATCGGCCTGAGACAGCCAGTCGGGCTATCAGTGCAGCTGCCCTTCTCTCCCGTTCTGTTTTCTCCTCTGCCGACCTCTGTCTCTTCCCTTCCCAGGAAAATTAATGGAGGATTTTTTTTAGTTGATGGAAGATTTTTAGGTTTAGCCCATGAACCCAAGTGAATAGTACCCCCACCCCCGTGAGCCATCTGGGATCCTTGTGGGGGAACGGAGACAAAAGGGAGAATGGGCTCTCAATCAGCGGTGCCAGGGACACCTGCCTGCCAGCCCAGTCTGCTGTTTGCAAGGTGGGGAGATGGGAATGATGACTCATCGGGACTCATCGGGCCATTGGGGCTGGGAGGAGCCTGGGAGACTGTCACGTCAGTATAGCTTGCCTCACCACATGCGTATGCACTCTTGTACGTGCACACTGGCACTTGCAAACTCAAACGTGAACCATCTTACAGATGGAGAAACCAAGACACAGTTGGGACTTGGAGAGCTCCCTGCCCAGCCCTTGCAGCCTCTGTGGAACCGGACATCAGCCGTCAGGAGCTTGGCAAGGCTGTCAGAAAGCTCCGTTTCCCGTGTCCTCAGTTCTAGGATGCCCACAGCGAGCCTCAAGATTCCTTCCCATTCCCAGGGACCCACATGCTTGTGGTCCTGCCTCCATGGAATTCATTCAGAATTTGGACCCTCCCGTGATCCCTTATGTTTTCCTCGGCTCTGAGCCACATTGATTATGACAACCATGTACAACAAAAACACCCCCCCTTTTATGAGGACCTGTGAGGGGTTCCAGTAAAGATTTGCGGGGCCGGCAGAGGGAAATCTGTGCCAGAGAGTTTCATTTGAACAACCTCAAACTGGACATGTCATCTTCACCCTGCTGTCTTTCAGGAGCCCCTTCTCCCATGGTCTCTCCCCACCTCCCACTCCTCTCGGGCCTTCTTCTCCGCAGGAGAAAAGCCTCCCTCCTGTTTTCTCCCCTGACTGCCCTGGCTCCTGCCGGCTCAGGTGTACTTAGGGTCTTACCTTCCATCCAGGAGACTAGTCAAGTTCCTTCCTAGGCAAGACCATTCTGGGCCTGGCTTTCAGATCGTATAAACTTCATCTCCTGACACACGAGGAGATGCTGAACCAGAGAACAAGGGGATCCCAGGCTAGAATCCCAGAGGCCTACCTGCCAACTCAGCAACCCTCTGAATCACCTGCCGTGAGTCCCCAAGTTCTGCCAATTATCCCTTTAATGCTTCTCTGCTCCCTGTCTTTCTTTCTGCCTAGCCTCTCTGCAGCCCAAGCCCCCTGGCCTCACACCTGGACTATTGCTGTACCAGCTGTCTCCTTTGAGCCCTGCCCCGCCCCGCCCCCCAGGTCAAGCTGTGGCCCATCCCAGCTTTAAGTGAAGATTCCAACAGATTGCAAACTGCGTGTCTCAGACTTTTAGCTTGACTGGTCAGCAATTTGGTTTTCCCAGTGGAGACTAATCTATTTAACAAAAATAGAACGTACAGTAAAGCAAAATTAAATATTTCTAATCCTGGGGATGCTTGCATCTGCAAATGACCAGGGAAAAGAGAGGTTGGAGGTGGGGGCAGAAACCCCCTGGAGGGGGTCTCGTGATGCAAGGCTTGAGAGCTAGAAGGCTTCTTTGGCTCAGCCACCCACTGGGGAAGCTGGGCAAAGACCTACTGACTGGTCCAGCCAGCTCCCCTCTGCTGACTGTGCAGGTGAGGGATGGCACCACACCCATCCACCTGCCCAAACCGGAGAGCCGTTCTCCGCTTCTCCAGCTTCCTTCGCCCTCACATCTGGGCATCTTTCAGCCCCAGCGATTTCACCTCCTTCCCATCTTTTGAATCATGGATCCCTCCCCATCCATGCCACTCTTGTCTCTCCCTTGGATTCCACAACAGCTTCTGATGGGCTTCTTCCTTGCCGCTGGGCTTGCCCTTGTGACCATCCATTTTCTGTGCAGCAGCCAAAGTAGCTTTTTTTTTTTTTTAGCTTTATTGAGGCATACAAATAAAAAAATTGTATGCATATGTAAGGAATACAACTTGATGATTTGATATATATATACACTGTGAAATGATCACCTCATTTCAGTCAAGCTAATTAACATATGTTACTTGACAGAGTTACCGTTTTCTTTCTTTTCTTTTTTTTTCTTGTGAGTATACTTAGCATTTCTCCTCTTGGCATATTTTAGTACACAGTGCAGTGCTGCCAACTGTGGTCACCATGCTGTGGTCATCACAGCCCTGGGACTGCCTCACCCTGCACAACTGGAAGTGTGTACACGGTGACCAGCATCTCCCCATTTCACACACCCCACCCCCAGCAGCCCCCAGGTGCTCTCTGCTTCTCTGAGTTTAGCTTAGCTACTGTATAGTCCACATATAAGTGGTACCACATAGAATGTGTCTAGCTAATTTCACTTAGCGCAGTGTCCTCCAGGTGGTCCATCCATGTTGTCACAAATGGCAGGATTTCCTTCATCTTGAAGAGCATATTGGACTTGTTACTCCCCCGGTACACCCCTCCTGTGGCCCCCATTAGGAATATGAGGTCCCAAGCCCTGTCGGAGGTAGCTCCTGCCTTCCTTGGCTCCACCAGCCCCCTACCCCTTGCATACCACCCACCAGCAACCTTGCCCTTCCTTCTGGTTCTGCAGAGAGCCGACTTGCCTCCAAGCCTTTGCAGATGCTCTTCTCTTGGCCCAAAACATTCCCTCTCCCATGCCCTTTGCCTGGTTAACTCGCACTGATTCTTCCCTCTCCCCTCCAAGCCTTTGCCTCATGAGAGAGGTGCCCTTCACCTGCAAGTCCATACCCTCTGTAACCACCCTCTCCTACCAGTTAACACACTGCCTCATGATTGTTTTTATGTTTAACCTGTCCCCTGCATTAGAATGGGAGTTTCTAGAAGACAAGGACTTTGGCTTAGTCATTGCAACTCCCCAGGGTCTGGCATAAGCACAGCGTGTCTCAGAGGAATCTGTCAACAAATGCAGGATGTGGCAGCTGCCCCCTCATTTTGTGTGCGAGGAAACCAAGGCCCAGAGAGAGGAAGGAACCTCATCATGGGACACAGGGAGGTGATGATGAACCTGGGACTGGAAGCCCGGGGGACAGAGGCCCCCAGTACTGATATCCCACAGCTGCATCTAACGTCCCAACCTGTGATAACCTCAGGACCTCTGATGACCAGCTGCTTGGCCTCGGGCACTGCTCAGCTCTCAGCCCCTCGTACCAAAGGATGCTGAGCCTCTGCTGTTGCCTGGTGTCCTTTCCCTCTCCCTCTGCTTCATAGCTCTTCCTGAGGGACATTGCTCCAGTGTCCCCCTAAAACTAGGGAACCTACTTCATTCAGCTGAACTCAGTGCTGTTTAGCAGATGGTCTGAATCCTGCTCCCTCCCAGGCCTTGAAGAGGAAAGGGCACTTTCTTGCCCTAAGGGGGCATCCCCATCCATTGGGGATGGGGAAGGTGGTTTCCATTTCAGCAGGAGGCAATTCCAGTATGTAGCTCAGAGTGGAGGAAGAAAACACGGGCACCCCCTGAGGTGGGGGCAGGGCTGGCATGTGCTAGCACCCATCAAGGGTGTGGGTGGGGAAGGCCATTTTAGTTGGGGCCTGACATGTAGGCTTTGTGCTGGGAAGACCAGGTCCTCTAGGGACACATGGAAGACGGAGAGGTGGGGGTCCAGGGAAAAAGACAGAGAACCCTCTAGGCATTTCCATCAGTGGGGATTTCATAAGGGGAATTGTCTAATAGGTGTTGGAAGGAGAAAGAGGTGTAAAAGGAACACTGAGGCAGCAGAGATACCTGCCAGCTGCTGAAAGAAGTAGTAACCACCCCTAGGGCTAGAAGAATGAAAGGGAGCCGTGAGGCATCCAGAGCCTAGGGGCTCCAGGGAGAAGGCCCATGCAGCTGGCATCCAGACGTCTGAGGAGGACCACTGACCCACCACTACTGGCACCCCTCCGGGGTGTGGCAACACTGTGCTGGAAGTGTGGGAAGAAGCTGGAGGCGGGACTCTGACAGGAGCAGGAAAACGGGGACTCCTGCGTCCTTCTGTCCTCCTGCATCCCACTCTCCTTCAGAGTCTCCTGTTGGCAGGAGCTCATGGGAAGGGAGCCTGGGAGACAGGACTCTCAGAGTCCCAGCCCCAGCATCCCAGAGCAGAGGGGAGAAGGGCAACTGGGGAGCTGAGACAATAGGTAGAAAACCAGAACAAGCCCCTTCTCTCCAGCTGTTTCCCCCTGATCTGAAGCCTCCATTCCTGAGAAGAGTGAAAACAAGGCAGGTTGCAGTCCCCTTCATGTTCCTGGTATGGAAGCTTAGTCACTCGGAGACTGGAGTCAGTTGCTTCCACCTCCTGAGAGCCAAGAGGCAGTTGTTAAACGATCAGGAATTAGCGATCCAGTTGTTAAATGGCTGACAGCTTGAAGTTTGCCTTGGTGGCAGTATTTACACCAAGGAAATTGGCCAACACTACAAATCTGAGAACCCCACTGTTCCCCCCCCCCAAAAGCCAGTGGTTACACATTTGCCAACACATCCCTGACCAGCCACTTTGCCTCCTTCTCTTCCTACCCCTGCCCAAGGCTACTTGGGACTGGTTCTTGCACAGGGAGGCAAGAGAGTATGTAATGAGAAGTGTGAGCCTGAGTCAGACGCGTTCGGGGTAGGTCCCAGTTCTATTGTCTCCTGGTTACATGACCCCAGGCAAATGTCTTAACCTCTCAGACCCTCAGTTTTCTCCTCTGTCAAACCAAGATAATAATAATAACAATACATAGATCATCCCACTGGAGTTGTTAAGAATTTATTAATAAAGGAGAACCCCAGAAAAAAATCTTAGGAAATCATACACCAACATTTCAGCAGAGATTAAAAATGACTGAGAGAATGTTCTCCTTGTGTGTTCTGCAGCACAAACCCGGAGAAGAGAGATGAGAAGGGAATTGGCCCAGGTTCCCCTCCTAGGAAATGGCAGAGCGCAGCCTGGACCAAGATCTTCAGGCCCCGTGTTCGTTGCTCTTCCCTTGTTCTAAGTTGAGGGGGAAATGTGCTTATGCTTGCACAGATCTCTGGCGCTTATTCAGGAAAACTCAAAGCTGTCAGTAAAAATTAATCTATTCCAAGAGAGAGTATTATTGTGTTGGCGATGATGTTGCTATTTTTGCCTGTACAAATGTGCGTCCTTATAATATCCTTTCAAAAAAAGTTTTTAATAAAATTTTCCTTTTATTAAAATAATAGATGCTCATTATAGGATATTGAAAAGTAAAAAGAAGAAAAAGCCATAATCACACAGCCCAGGACCAACTAGTGTTAACATTTTGAGTTTGTGAGAAAGATTTTTACATAGCTGCCAACATACTGTATGTATAATTTTTATCTTGTCTTTTTTACTTAGTTATGGTATTAGTTAGGATAAATAACACTAGATGCTGTGACAAAAATGTCACAGAATCTCAGTGAGTTAGTACAGTAGAAATTTATTTCTCTCTTATTCAGGGTCCAAAGTAGTTGTTTCCGGTTGGTGGAGAGCCTTTCCACACGGTGGTTCATAGACCCAGGCTGCTCTGTCGTGTGTCCCCACTGTCCCCTAGGCCTCTGAGTTCTCTCATAGATTCTGTCGGTCTAGTTAGCAGATGGGAGACGTGAAGGAGCATGAACAGTCTTGTGGGAGGTTTTCGAGGGCCAGACCTGAAATAGTATATGCCACTTCTACCCACATTCCATTGGCTAGAACTGTCACGTGGCCATAGCTAATTGTAAAGGAAGCTGGAAAATGCAGTCTAACCATGTGCCCAGGAAGAAAAGGAAATGGATTTGGTGAACAGCTAGCCAGTATCTGGCACAATCAGATTATCACTTTTTCCAGTCTTCTATAGCTTTTATAATGTCATGTTCAAGTCTGTGTAATTCAAGTCACCCTTGTTTAAAACCTTTCGGTGACTTGCTCCCCTTGCATTCAAAGTGAGGCCCAGCATCCTCAGTGCAGCCCGGGAGGTTCTGCATGGCCTTGCTCCTGTTCGTCCGGCCGGGTACACTCCATGCTCATCTCCTCCTCAGTGACCACTGTTAGATCCACAGGCCTTTTTCAGCTTCTGCAATTTCTCAATCTCTTCCCTGCCTCAGGACCTTTATACTTCCAATTCCCTCTTCCCAGGATGCTCTTCCCCTTCCTCTCAACTAATCCTTCAGATCTCAGTGCAAATGCCACCTCCCCAGAAAAGCCCTCCTTGACCCCTCAGCCTAAATGGGGGTCTTGTTGTAGTTCTCTCTCATAGCACCCTGTTTTTTCCTTCATATCACGGATTATAGTTTGTAATTGTATATCTATCAGTGTTTTTGCTATTTAATGTCTATACCTCCCATCAGACGGCAAGCTCCATGCAGTCTAGGGCCATATTGATCTTGCCCACTCTTTGTCTGGTGCCTCCCTGGCACATGCCCAGCACACATTAGGTGCTCAACGGTGCTGGCTAATTGAAAGCACGTGTCACGATATTTCATCGTGTGTCCATCCCACACCATTTACTTCACTATCGCCCTATTTCTTGGACATTTTCTTCACTTCCAATATTTTGCTAGTCTAAACAAGCCCGACTCTTGTATTGCTACTGAAAGGAAAGACAGGGAGCAGGTCCTGCCACTCCTGAGCCCTCCACCCTGCCGTCTCCTTTGGTCTTCACTCCTCTGCACTGCACCCAGCCCTGCCTGAGGCCGCTTGCTTTGTGACTGGTCATCACTTGAACCCTTCAAGCTGTGTGATTATGGCCCCACAGAAGGATGCCCCTCCATTACTGCCAATCAGCAGAAGGGTGGCATGGGGACAGACCACACGTCCCATCCCTCCCCTCCTCTTAAATCCCTGCAGACCTACTGCTCAAGACTCAGTAGATAGATCAGACTTTGCTCAAGGCTTGGGCCTATTGAAAGACCTTTCAGTGTAAGAAATATTTTTAAATAATTTACAAAATTTGACTTGACCTATAGCCCAAGGGGACATACAGGAAAAAGAGCATTTTTCACCTTTTAAGTCCCATTATCCCTTGGGAAAGAGAAGTTGCCTTCTTCAAGCCCACATCATGAGGCTCTTGATCCTCAACTGACCAGCAATCCAGTCCCAGTGTTTTCTCTAAGTCCCCACCATCTGTCTGAAACCAGCAAGGTTCGGGTGCAGGGCTGGCAGCAGAATGGTCTGAGTGGGCTCGGACCACCACACAGGTAGCCATGTGCTTCCCCATCCGGGGAACCAATCAGGGTCCCCCGTCGTACTTCTGTCTCCTTAGACAGTTTGCTGCCTGAGTGACCTAGCAGGGCACATATTGTGTCCCCAGAGCATAAATGAAACAGGTGAGCACGTGTGTTCATGCCTCCCGAAGATAAACACAACTGCCCAGAGGCAAGAGCAGAGTCAGGGTCGTGTTAAGGAAGGAGCTCCTTCCCTAAATAAATGCACAGTGATCTGCAGAGACTGTGTCCCTCCACAGGCCCAGGCTTCCAGGAAACCAGGCTGAACCAAGTGAGTCCTCTCTCCGTCTTAGCCTCCAGCTCCAGCTGGACAGCAGGTCATGTCAAGGGCAGGGCATCTCTGCCCTCCACTGTGAAACTGAAAGAGACCAACACGGCCTTGACCCATACAATTCATAAACTGTCATTGGAGTGGAATTTACTCATGCTGAGTAGTGAAACATTAAAGATGAACAATGGAAACAATTAATTTTTCCAAGAGGAGGCTGCTGAATCCTACTGGCTGCTGGAATCCTTCCTTAGAATACGTTTTACTCTCCACTGATTTTTCTGGGCATTCAGATTGAACATCAGGTGGAATTTTGCCAACTCAGATTACCTGGAGGAATTATGGAGGAATTATAACAGTAAACCTTTATTGTGCACCAACCCTGGGTTATGTCTTTGTCACAATTGTCTCCTTTAATCCTTACAAACAATCCTGAGGAGCAGGTATTGTTCTCACTATTGTTTGAATAGGGGAACTGATGCTCAGAAACACTCAGTAACTGTCCAAGGTCACACTGATGCCAGTGTTTACTCTTGTCTGGCAAACACTGCATCTCAGTTTTTTTCCACCTTATCTTATGCATTCTGAAGATTTCTCTGAAGGAGAAAACGCAGCATTATGGCTCCCGATGCAGCCTGAACTGTTAGTGTGAATCGGCTTTTCTGAAACAGACTGTTCTCCTTGACATGAGCAACGTCCTTTTCAGGAAAACAAAAATCCTTATAAATTATCCACCTGGGGTTTTACCTCCATTACTTTATTTTCATCCTCGATGAACTCCATGGCCATTCCTACATACTCCTCAGAAGGTGGAATTCACTACCAACCAGCGTGCAGTCAAGAAAATGGAAACCACGCCAGGCATTTCATAGGGAGACTTCAAACAGGGAACCGGTCACAACTTGGGTGGATGGGATGGAGGAGCTGTCACTGGAGACAAGTGCTCACGGAAACGGCCGAGCCCCCCGGGGCTGGAGGAACAAAATGGGGAGCAGTATCACCCCTGCCTCTGCAATGCCTGGAGTGGGCTGTTGTCTTGCCTGCCCACTGATTGGTGATGGTTTCTAACATCTGAGCAGTGTATAAGAATGACCACAGTCACGATTTGGAATGCAGATCGATAATGGGGACCCAAGCCCACTGGTCTCTGGGGTTCCTGCAGCGATGTTGTCTACTGTTCTGGAGAGCCCCCTGCCACTGGTCCCTGAGCAAGCAACCAGGAGTGCCCCCACACTGCCAGGGCAGGGCGGCTGAGGCCCACGGACACCTGCAGGTACCCAGCGCTCCTGCTGTGGCAACCAAGGCAGAAACAAATAGCTTTTCCCTTATGCACATTTTCTAATCTCCCATGAATGCTGCTCATTAGCAGAATCTAAATGGAAACCAGCAGGCAGGGGATTTTGGGAAATGTGGTTTCCAGGCTTTGGGCCCCTGCAACACAGGGGGGTATAGAGTGAGTATGGATTGTGAGCAATAGACAGACATCAGCTGTCACCGCAGCTAGAGCTGCCGGACTCCACTGCTTTGGATCAATCACACGGATTGATCTCGAGTGGATGTGATGGTCCTCAGTCACGGCCCTGGGATCGCACACTGCAGAAGCTTAAGGAGAGTCACGGCATTTATATATGGCATTTAAATAAATTTATGTATCTATATATAAATAAAGAATACCTGTGTGGGAAGGAGAGGAAAAACTCCCTGATCCTGCTGGGGTTTAAGAGAGCACAGCCGGCCGGCTGAGCTGCCCAGCCACAGGGAAGCTGGAGCAGTGCTGATGCCACACGGCCTTCATTCAGAGTCCACAGCCTCTTCCCTCCGGCTCCTTCAGGTGGCAAGAAATCGTCCCAGAGACCTTTGATCCTTTGATGGCAAGTGTCTTAGGTTGGGTTACCCAGGAAACAGATTCTGAGACAAAGACTAGTGTACAGGAAGTTTATCAAGGGGTGTTCTCAGGAACAAAACCTGAGAGGGAGGAAGTGAAGCGGGATCAGGCAGAGAGGGAAATGCTGAAACGTGATGCAGCTGCAATTGCAGCTTCAGCCACCCCATGGGGCCCTGGGATCCTGAGTGGTCCTGAATTGAGCTGTGGGGGGCTAGAACTATGTCTCTTCACATTGACCATTGGGTGTAGGCTGGCCCCCAGGAAGGAGCATACCCTTAATTGACATCTTTGGGTGCAGGGCAACTCAGCAGCAACCGGATGTCAGCTGCCGGGTAATGAGTGCCTCCATCCCGAGGGGGCATCAGGCAGCACACCATGCGTCCACCACTCAGTATGGGACGGAAAGTCCACAGCTGCTCAGCCACCTCAGCGACGCCCTCTGGCCTGGCAAGAGAGAGAATCTGGCCACTGCCCTAGCCTAAGCCACTGTTGCCTCACATATGGGTTGCTGGCTGCCAGAAACCCCCGGTTTCTCTGCTTCCTCATTTGCCTCGCTGCCATCCATTCAGTACCGGACAGCCAGAGCAATCTCCTCAAATGTTAACTCAGGTACTTACTTGCTTAAGCCCCACCGCTAGGCTCTGGACTGCACTCCAGAGCTCCATCACAACCTCCAGGTAGAAGGGGATCTGTCCAGCTCACCTCCCTGCTCCCCAGGCTGGCCCTTTCTGTTCCTTTCCCACCCAAGGGCGAGGCTTTCCCTGTGCCTGGCGCTTCTCCTTCTTCCCACCCTGGCCTCGGCGCCAACATCCCCTCTGCAATGAGGTCTTTCCCACCGCACATAAACTTGCCCCCTCTCCCAGCCATTCCCTTTTCATTTCCTTCATGGCACTTTTCACTCACTGAAATTATCTTACTCGTTTATTGGCAGACTTGTTTGGTCTGTTCCTCCTAATCAAATATGAAGTTCTGAAAAAGCAGGAGTCAGCACCTATAAAAGTACCTGGCGTGGAGTAGGTAAATATTTGTGCAACTCCGTGTGAATGGACCACCTTCTCATACGGAGGACACATAGTGAGCAGAACTTCATGATAATCACCTGATCAGTGTGTGGTCTTTCCTTGCATCCAGTCTCAAAGAGGTTGGCCTGGCTGGGACAATGGTCCCTGTCCTGTCAACCAAGGTCCGGGTAGCAGAGTCAGCCTCAGAGGTCCAGTCCAGCAGGTGCCATGGCGCCTCCTTCAGGAAAGAATCACGGGACGCACCTTCCTCAGACGGGGGCTTCGCATACAGAGCTTCTTGGCTTCTTCTCTGGTGCAGACCCTCAGCACAGCCAGTTACCCACCTGTGTGTGTATCGTGACTCAGTGCCCCAGAGTCCTCGGATTTCTCCCCTGGCAGACTGCACAGCGTGGTTTGAGAACTCAGTCTCCTGGGGGCTGATGTTTCTGCCAGATGAGGATGCCTTGGGTAAAGGTCCAGCAGTTCACCCTTTCACCAGCGGAAATCACGCAACATGGAAAGTCTCTTCCCAAGGCTTGGCAATCTTCTTGGTGCTTAAAAAATATCTCTCTTATTTCAGCTCTCTTCTATGAAACATTTTTTAATAAAACTACCACTGCCACTTACTGAGTGCCTGTTGTAAACCAGGCTGATGTCATCACTCAGGAAGAGCTAGGTCCATAGCTCAGACCTGGCCTGCTCCACTGCATTACCTGAGAAATTAAGGAGTTGGGAGGAGCTACTGTAAAAAAAAAAAAATGATTATTGTGAGTAAAAAGTAAAGTGTGACAGGTCTTACTTCAAAGGTAAACTAATTCATTCTGTTAAAAGGTAAAGGGGGGGAAGGGAGATTCTTTCTCATCCCCATCCCCACCCCATACCTCGTTCTGTGGAAGCTTTGAATACTATTCCATATGCTTTTTGCAATAGTTTAACTAATAAGGATTCTGCAGAGCTCGTCCACATTTTATATCTAGAAGTCTTTGGAATTCTTCAAAGCTTGGCAGGAGATGGGTGAATTAGGTAGATCTCCACCCTTGTCAGACAAAGAAGTGTCCTCCTTGGGGGCCATGTCTGCATCTTTCCCACCCAGGCAAAGTGGCCTATTTGCATAAAAACGATCCTTTTGGGAAGGTGTTCTGCGTTTTCAATCATCCCTAGAAATAAAATCACAGCTCCTGTCTCACCTTACACTGAAGTGTTTTCACACGCCAGGGGATTGCTTACCGGCACCTAAATATAGAATTCGGTGGGCATCAATTTCAAACTGGTACTACTCACAGCTGTCTTCAGGATTTCAGGATTTCAACAAGGTGTCAAAGTGGCCTTAGAAGGTGTTTCTAGTTCTGAGAACAGGTTGAGTGATTCTCTCTCTGTGCCAGAGGCCAGAGGGCCTCAGTTTTCAGGTTTCCACCAAAGGGAGATGCTTTCTGGCACTTTCTCCTGAGGTTCAGCAGGATCTGAATTTGGGCTATTACCCAAGGACGTGGAAGAACAACTGAGAGTAAAGCAGTGTACCTTCAAGACCATTTCTTTCCCTGGTTTCTCAATATGGAAAGATGATGGGGAGGAATTTATTTCCGGACCAGAAACAACATGCTATCGTAAAACAGCACGGTCATTAACCTCAAACTCGGATTTGAACTCCAGCAGCTTACAATGACCTCACATAAAGTTCATCTCCTCCCTCGGTCAGTTTCTTGATTTGTAAAATATGGATTATCCCCCTTTCCACTCAAGCTTGTCATAAGATCCATTGATGTAATGGGTGCCCATTTCCTTGCATGGTTGCAGAAGTTGAGGCGGCCCATAAATTGGCAAGGAGAGACCACAGTCCTTCTTCATGCTCCCAGTGTGTTTTGCTCAGCGTCTGGAACCCTGGCATCAGCCAGCAAAGCAGATGTGCAAGTGGCACTCATTATCTTTAGCCCCCAGGGTCCCACATGAAGGTGCTCAGCTGCCTGTGACACTAGTCATGTCATGGGCTCAAGGAGCTTAATTCTGTGCTGCCCCATAGCCCTGTTATAATTGGGGCTGATGTCATCACTGGGAAAGAACTTATAAAAACATGCTCTGCTCTTAGTAAGAAATGCTAACCAACCTCCAGCCCCTTTCTGTCCTCTAGCCAAATGGCCTTGGCAAAGCTGCACATCCTTACGGGTTGGGCAGGGGAGCAGTCAGGGCCAGGCTCTGTGGGCCTCACCCGTGCCTCTGTCTCGCCAACACCCTGAAAGACCTTGGTCCAGGTTATCACGGGACATGTGGATGTTTAATAAATAGCTGAGTTGATGATGATGATAAGTATCTTGGCTTTAATTCACCTGTGTTAGTTCCCTTATGGATTTTGTGCTCTTTAAATTAACCAGATAAAGGGACACAACTGGTTTAAAAACAGTTAGTTTAATTTTGCATCTGTGGTCTAGCTGAATCTAGCAGGAGTCTGTTTTTCCTGTAATATTAATAACTGCATTGTACAGTTAAACGAATTTCAGTGGAGATCAGTAGCTTCTGAGCTAATACGGCATTTCTCTTCTGTTCTTGTTTGTTTCGTTTTGTTTTGTTTTTAGGGTCAAGTTGTGTTCCGGAACGGGGAGAGAATGGGGACCATTAAATTTACTCAATTTCAAGGTAGGCTTTTTGGTGCTGCTTCTTTCTACTTGATGAATTCTGTATTCAGGGATGTTGTTTTATGCAATAAAAACACATCAAAACAAATGGAAGTATGATGTTCCCAATAAGAGAAATCCACATCAATAGAAAACACTTCTCTGTGAAAACATTAGTTTCAACGTATTTAGAGTATTTTTTTCCCAGCTGTATGACTCCCCAGGCCAATTCAGTCTCCCCACGTGACTCTGAGAGACCCGAGAAAGGACGGGGGTGGGGTGCGGGGTGCAGTAAGTCAGTTCCAACATTCTGGGAAACCTTGCATTGTTTCAGTGTCTGATGATAGAAACTTTCCAACTGTGAGGTTGACGGAGTAGTAAGCGAGCCCGTACGGCCATCACCCAGCTTCAGCCCTGCCAGTGCGAGCATCTCTCCTGACCCACATGGAGAGCGGTGACCCGTCCCGCTCTCTCCTGACCCACATGGCCACCCCGCCCGTTTGCTGTGATGTTGCAAAACAGCTCCCAGACGTTATCTCATTTCAATCTATAAATACTGCAGTATGCATTTCTACGAGATGAGGACTTTTTAAAGCATAACCACAATACTATTATCGCACTTGAAGCATTTAACAGTTATTAATCTATTTTCATTTTCAGTCTGTGTTGATTCTCCAATTATCTCAAAAGTGTCTCTACAGTTGGTTTGTTGGAGAATACACCCAAGGTCCATTCCTTGTATTTGGTTAATGTGTCTCTATAGTTTCTTTTTGTCTATGAGCACCTCACACGCAGGCCATTTATTTATTTATTTATTAAGAAGCCAAGTCATTTGTTGGACTTTCTAAATTTTTTTTTATTGATTGATTTTAGAGAGAGAGAGAAAGGGGAGTGGGGAGAGGGAGACAGAGAAAAACATTGATTTGTTGTTCCACTTATCAATGAGTTCATTGGTTGCTTCTTTTATGTGTGCTGATGTGAGATCAAACCCACAACATTGGCATATTGGAACGACACTGCAACCAACTGAGCTACCCAGCCAGGGCTGTTGGACTGCTGCTGTCAGAGGTGGAAGGGGCTCAGAAATCGTCCCAACCAAGTTTCCTGTGTAGGAAATGGAGGTGCAGAGGGGCAGTGGCTTGTCAGAGCCCACAGGGCACCGGTGAGGAGTAGGGCTGGGCTCTCCTCAAGGTAGACACCTCAGTGCAACTCAGTATGGTCCTTTGCAGGGTCAGTAGCCAAAAGCACTAGGACAGGTCATTCATCGATGCTGTGTTTTTCAGCACCTGGATATTTCTGAAAGCCATGCCTCTGTGTCATCTCACTCTGAGCAGATCCCAAAGTCATCCAGGGGAAAGCAAGAAATGAAATCAGGTTACTCAGATTCATTCAGACATATCCCCACTGGATTCAGATCAGTCAAGGGAGGTGTCCTTGGGTACTATCGCTCCGTAATGCAATCTCGTAGATTTACCCATTTGTCTTCCCGTGGCAGGTAATTGAAACGCATGTCAGCTCTCTGGTGTGCACAAAAGATGTAATTTTAGGCAAATGTAATTATTTTCCCATTTGTTAAGTCTTACTTCTTCATTGGTTGAACAAAGTAAGCATCTTGGCAAAGATACTTACTTTTTTTTATTTTTTTGAGTGATTGCAACTAAATTCTCTTGTCACCTTTCCAGGTCTCAAATTATATGATTCTAGGGGAATATTTTGTAAAATATTGATTGGCCAATCACAGCTATAAGTGCATGCCAATTTTACTGCCTTTTCTTCCCCTAATGTTAGGATTAGACACCAAAGCCAGTGCCTGCCTTTAGGCATTTATTAGGAAAGCACTGTAACACACAGTAATTGGAGTGGGTTTGCCCCCCCGCCCTGAGTTAAGTCGCTGTAGTACATCAGGCAAGTGACCTCACCTCTCTGAGCATTGATATCCTCATCTGTCAAGTAAGAACATAATCCTACCTATCTTCTTGGGGTCTGGGAAGAACTAGATGAGATCATACAGAGAAATATATGCATGTATTTCTTGCTCAGCAAGTACTAGCGATCATGATTAACACCTTGTCAAAAATAATGACACTTTTCTGGGGCAAATGCAGATTTCCTTGGTGAGTTGCAACCCCATTGATGCCTTCTTATCTACCTACCCTACAGCTGATAGCCACACATAACCATATGCAGGTTGTCGGAGAGACAGGGCCTTAGAGATGACCTTGTCTCACTACTTCATGGAATAAATGGGGAAACTGGGGTCCCAGGAAGGGTCCCACACAGACACACAGCTGATCAGTGGCAGTGCCAGCCACTGCCTGAGTTCTCCCTTCACCACATTTGTGTTCAGCCTTTACCAACTGTCAGAGCTGGGCCTGGCAGATACTCCTATTTGCATGGTTTTCAAACAGACATGAATCCTGTTGACAGAGGGATGCTGTGCTCGGGGCATGTTCAGATCAGTGCAATAGCTAGTTATCCAAGCCCATGGGGTTGCAGAGGAGCCTCGTCTGCCAGGGTGGAGGAATATTGCACAGGCCCTCTAAGCCAGGAGGGCTTCCGGTTATCGTCTCATGTCACAGAGGGTAAGGAAATGGAGGCCCGGACAGGAGAACAGACTTGCTAGGCATGGGCCCTGACTCTCTGTGAGATGGTGAGGTCATTCCTTCTTTTCTCTGGGTTCTCACTTCCCCTCCTAGGGGAGCTGGCCCTTACTCTGTCTTCTGGGACCTTCCAGGAATTACCCAGAAGATAGGCCTGCACCCACCCCAGGGGTTACCAGCTACTAAATCACCTCATACCATTGGCCTTGCAAAAGGCTTCTCAGTGGGGTCACCATGTTATTTTCTGCCATGTCCTTCACACTCTCTGTCCCCCGTTTGTTTCTCTCTCCCTTGCCTCCTGCCCTCTTATTTAAAGGGGACAGTGGATGGCCAGGCTCATGACAGAGCTGACCAACAAAAAGCCAGCCCCAGCATGCAGGGCTCCTTTTGCAAGATCCGCTCCTGGGCCAGTCACTTCATGTCCCTAAGCCTTAGCCTTCTCCTGTGGACAGTGGGATGGCATTAATGCCAGCCCTGCCTGCCTCCTGGGGCTGGTTTTAGGGCCAAACGAGATTTTGCTTTGTAAACTCTAGTTCTGGGAAGCTACTCATGTTACCAGCGTGCTGCCAGGATTCTGGCTGGCTCTTGGTAAATGCTTACTGAATTAGTTAGTGATGCAGCTTGTGCAAGTTCAAGAACATCTTCATTTACTCACGGTTTCCCGTGATGTAAGTCAAGGCAGAATGTCTGCTAAACAGCAGTTAGCCTTGACAACAGAAACGTGAACCAAAGCAAATTCACGACGGTGGACATTGTTGTTCCAGACTGGAGGAACTACATTTTGCAAACTTAGGATTGTTGGATAAACAGAACCATTCTAAAATAATGTGCCATCCTAACCCCACGGATCCTCTTGAGACTGAGGCATTTTTTAATCCAGAGAGGATTTTAGAGCCCTAAGAATGATCTTCCTCATCCTCAGTTTTCCTCCATTTACTCCATCCATGCCCAAGGGCTCCCAGAGCCCTTACTCCCCATCAGGACAGTCCTAGGGGGCAGGCATGGTAGATGCCATCCAGTGGCCCACCCATAGCTCCTGAGCATCCCCGGTTCCAGAATAAGCATCTTACTAAAAGCTCCTGCAGCTCTCACCCAGCACAAGGAGGTCAGATGTCCAGGGAATTAACACTTTCAGGGCCCGCCCTGAGCTGGGGATGGATGGGAAATGGAGGCCAGATCCCTCTCTCCCTGTCCTCCCCACTTACGTGGAAACTCCCAAGCACTCCAAGGTATGTTCTAGTCTATCAGATATCAGCTGAGACAGCCCCAGTAGGATCGTGCCTCAGTTGCCTTCCCAGAAACCTGGTCATTAATGCACCTTGTACTGACTCCCTGCTCTTCCCTGTCTCACCTCCCAGAACCCCTATCAGCATGTCCTAGAATGACCTTCCAGATAAATTACGTGCATTCTTACCCTTGTCTCAGGCACTATTCTAAGGGCACTACCCATGGCTCTAGGTAAGACAGGTATCGTCCTGTTGACCACACACTTTGGGTGTAGTGGGGCTAGCCTACACCCCTTTCAACTCCAAGTTCACAGCACCTCCCCCATGTCATCGCTGACTTCCATTAAACCATGTTAGATGAGGATGAATGCGAGAGAACTGG
Organism: Anoura caudifer; assembly: GCA_004027475.1. Lineage (NCBI taxonomy): Eukaryota > Metazoa > Chordata > Mammalia > Chiroptera > Phyllostomidae > Anoura > Anoura caudifer. The sequence continues at coordinate 196,393 of PVKU01000072.1, read as the reverse complement.
CCTTTTTTTTTTCCTTATGAAAAGAAAGAATTCATGTTACTGCCAAAGTCTAAACATGGCTCAGAATTTGCAGCAGGGAAGGAAGTTGAGTGAAGCCATGATTAGAGGCTTGTTTGTGCTGTTCGTCGTGAAATCTCCGCATCTGCGCTCTCACGCGCCGTCCCTGCCTTCATTAGGCCTGTTTGTAAGAACCGCGGTGAGCGATGATGATGTGCTTGAATTTCACACTGCTTCTGTGTAGCATAAAAGACCCAGACTTCAGAATTTTATGGTTCAGCACCTGATTGGGAGGGATGGGGTCTTCCATCGCTCTAACGACATAATTGTCGTTCCAAATGTACCTAGTGAAGTGTAGGCTTGTCCTCCCCATTTGCAGGCATTAATTGCCGTTTGGTCTTCGGGGTAACAGATACGGTTCTATTCAGTGCAAATTTCCTGATCATCTGCCAGGCACTTTACCAAGTCCTCTGGGGGAAGTCAAGTCGAATGAGAAACACTCCCTGCCCTCCCACGCCCACCAGCGGCTTCATAATCTCTCTGGCCAAGTGCCAGCACCTCTGAAAGCAGGAAGATAATTTCCCAGAACCTACTAGAAAACTTTCAGTGCAAGTTCGACCCCAGTTTGAGACTCTGAGGCTGATTTTTAATATCACTTTCCTCTGTCAAGGCATGTGTCGTGGCTCCCTTCACCAAGCCATGCATCTGGAAAGGCCAGTTTGTTGACTGGAGTTGATATGATTAGAGCGCAAACATGGCCCGTCAAACGTTAGGAGACACTGGCAGGGATGTGGGTCAGCAGGAACACGGAGACACGTGAATGTGGGGTTCTTTGGGGCGGAAAGCCTGACCCTGACCTTGATACCTCCCAGCCCTCATGATCCAGGGCTCACCTAGGGTTCACCTAAGCCCAAGGAAGTGACTCAGAAGGCAGAATTATTTAGCAGACCTTGCGTCTCATTGAGCCTTAGATGCTTCATGTTGAAGGGGGCCCTATCTCTCCTTTACAGCATTAGCTCTGCTTGAATGCTTCTGGTGATGGAGAATTCATCTCCTATCATGTAGAAAGGATGTGAGCTTTGAAGTGGGCATGTCTAATTGTCGGTCGCTAAGCACTGTGGCTTAATTTCCCTGAGCCATCATTTCAGTATTTATTTAAAAATAGTTAAATACAAGGTGATCATTTTCCTTGCCTTGAAGGGGATGGCGAAAATTCAATGTCACGAGGCTGTGAATGTGGCTGGCTTGGTGACTGTCACCGAGGAGGGCCGTGCAACTGCTGGCTTCCTTCTTCTCTCCTGGGCACTCTTGACAATGACCCCAGATTTACCACTTTCCAGAATTTCGTGGGAAAAGTGCAATCTTACTTCCTTAGGACACGTGTCACACTTTTTATGATCTCACTAGTACGTGAGAGCTCCTCTTGCTTGTTTACACTCTTCTTTATTATCACACCCCATTCCTCCCTCCCTTAATGAAAGGCAGGCGCTCTAAGTGTTTAATACATATGCTGTGTTTGTGTGCATTTTTACAAAATGTAGTATATTACTATCTTGTGTGTGTATACAGGATCCAGCACAAATAACGCCCCTTTTTTATTACAAAATCATGAGCATGTACTTCTGTAACATAACAATATCACCCTGAAGCACAGCACATAACCTTTTAGGTGAAATGCTCAAATTAAAACTATAAATGATCATACCCATGTGATTACCCTGGCAACCACACTCAAGCAGGTGTCACTTCTGCCGGACCCTGTATTTTGAATTTATGTCAGAGCAACCCAATTATATATCTTTCCTATTTGTTGTTTCCGCCACTCAGCACTTTGTTTTCTAAGATGCCTCCACGTTCCTATGTGTGCTCCTAGCCCGTGGCTTTCACTGCTCCCTGCCCCCACCCACTCTCCCAGCGACAGACACCCAGCTCACCTCAACTGTCTGCCTCCATAAATAATGAGGGTCTTAGTACATGTCCCCTTATGCACCTGACGGGGCAGAGTTGTTGGGTCGGAAGGTGTGTGGACACTGAACATGCCTAAAACCTGCCAGATCTGTTTCAGTGCCTGTCTCCACTCCCATTGGCATGGGGACTCCTGCGTCCCCACCTCCCACCGGCACTTGGTGTTGCCAGATCAGTCTGCAGGTATAAAGTAGTATCATGTTGTGGTTTGAGATGCTATTTTGTTGCCTACTGATGGTGCGGGCATTCCTTCCTGTGCTTGTCAGATGTGTGTTCATTGTCTGCTCTGATCCTATGACCTCTGTTATTTTGGGAGCACCGTATTTTCCTTGTTGATTTGCAAGAGTTTTTTTTCTTTTTTATATAATCTAGATATCAGTCCCTCGTTAGACTGTAGGCTTTGCAAACATCTCCATTTGGTTACTTGATTATAGACTTTAAGTTCTTGTTGAACAGAAATTCTCAGTTTTGATGTGGTTACATTCCGTTTGGTTTGGGTCCTATGGTTTGGGTTTTTGAAGTTGCTGAACAATCATCTCCTGGCACCTGCATGCCAGGTGCTGGCTGGGCACAGAGGGTGCTGCCCCCAGGATCTTGGGCGAAGTTAGGAGCAGACTCAGGACCCTACCCGGGTATGATACCTGAGGGCATTTAGAGGAGGGGCATTTGGCTCCACCTACCAGATTCTAGGAAGGCTGCCTGGGAAAGGTGGCATCTGAGATGCGCTCTAGAAGACTAGCGAGAGTTAGCAAGAAGAAGAGAAAAGAGGCTTCTAGGTGCAAGACAACCTGTTGTATTCGTCTGTGTCCAGTGTCCCCTCAGGCACTTAGCTTGCCCTTGGGCCAGTCTGAGTGAGTCAGTGGACATGTCTGTCCTTGGCCAGCATCCCCTTGGCCTGTTAAAAAAAATCTCAAAACAATAGTCAATGAAATTAACTTACTAAAATTGTGGCAGGGGCATGTTGTTTGGGGAGAGAGACACAGGTGCGTGAGGACCCAGGCCAAGGGAGCTCAAGTCCTTCTCTGCTCGGTGCTGCTTCGGTCTGCTGCCACCCCAGGGAGAGGAGTGACCCCGTAGGCTCTCTCCACAGGGACCACACTGGGGGTGGGGGTGGGCTTCCTGAGGAATGGCAGGCCGTCCTGGCAAAGAGCAGAATCAAGGCCTGAAATTGCCACGTTCCCATCTTTGAAGAACTGCCAGGAGCCAGAGCTGATGTTTATGTGCAGCCCCTAGGCAGAGCCAGGACCTGTGAGGGGAAGCCTCGGGGGAACAGCTTTCAGCTTTGAATGAATGACGAAGACTCTTCAAAGCAGCAACACAATCATCAAACAAGAGTTGGAAGCTACAGTGATCTCCCCATCCAGCCCTCTCTCTGGAGCGAGACCCAGGCAGGTGCCAGGCCCTGCCCAGGGCTCCTCACAGAGCGGATGGCAAAGCTCAGACGAGCTCAGCTCCAAGCGTCTGTCTCCCAGTCAGAGCTCTTTCTATCTGAATTTAGGAGGGTTTTTTTTTTCTTTGAGCAGGGAGGGGAAGGGATATCCTAGAATGGAGTAATCTTATAGCATCTTTGATTTTCATTGAGCCAAGAGCAAGATCATGTTTTGTTTTAAACCTCAGAGCCATATATTGAGTCTGTTTGTTTGCGAGAATGGTTAAACCTTAAGGTATGCACACAGCTGTCTCAGTTCAGGTGTAGAGCTAGTTGGGGACCTGTAGGCATTTGGGGGTGAGGAGAGTAGAGCCCCTGTAGCAGGAGGTGAGGACCCAGCCAAGCAGGAGGTCTGCGGCCCTACAGCTGGCCCTCCCTCCAGGGCTGCCGCAGGGTAGGCGGGAGGCAGCGTGACCGTGACTGCAGCCATTTCCCAGCCATCTCATGGGTGCTCGCAGGCCCCTGGCCAGTGAGCATTTTCACACTGGCCTTCTTTTTAGCAGTCTAATTTTCACTGGTGGGACCTACCATCCAAGTCCGAGGTTTGAAGTAGTGCGCTTTTTAAAAGAGAATACTCCTTGTTTGCCCACAACAAGGAACCAGTGCCATTCTGCAGGAAAGGGGGCCCTTGGCGTCTCAGTATTTTTAGCCTCTGAGAACAGAAAGTGTCACTTGAAGAGCCCTCAGCATAATCCGGTGGTTCTCAGCTTTTGCATGCATTAGGGTCCACTTAGGGGGCTTTTAAAAGTATTGCCACCCAGGATCCACCCTCAGGGGTTCTGATATCACAGGTCTACACTGGGACCAGTCATCTCTATTTTCTAGAAGTTCCCTGGGTCACCCTAATGCCTGACCAGGGCTGAGAGCCACTGGAACCCCTGCAGTGCAGCCTGCAGGTGGAGGGACTGAGTCTCAGAGACAGAGAATGATCTGTCCGGGGCCACACAGTGAGTCGGTGACAACCTGCAGCACAGCATGTGGGGCAGGGCGGTCCGTGGTGACAGTCCCAGTGCGGCAGCCCCTCTCCCTCTGCCTGATACCCCCACCTCCCGACCCCCAGTGGAGCTTTCTGCCTGCCCGCAAATCCCCCGGTCCACAGTCTACAGGCCAGGCTATATCCAAGTGAGTGGTTAATGTTGTTTGTGCAATGGAGTTAGCAAGCAGCACAAGAGTTAGAAGTTGGAGGTGCTGGGCACCTATCACAGTCACCAGCCCCCAGGGCCATTGTGGATGGAAGAACATGGGGAACACCATTCTTCCACCGTCAGACCCAGGAGGGGCTCCGGGCAGGGTGCAGGGGGTGAGACTCTACGCCACCCGGATATCAGAAGCAGGACTTCAGGGCAGGAATCACAAGGCCCAGGCATACCTGGAGCATTGCTCCAACACTGTCACCCAGTGCCCTGAGCTCACAGATTATGAGGTGCTGGACAGGGAGGAGCAGTGCTCTGGGAAGGCTTCCTGGAAGAGGTGGATAAAGTTTGGACATGTTGGTTTGGCAGAGGGAGGAGAAAGCCCCCTTCTAAGCAGAGGAACCATTGTGGGGAACCAACAGCAGAAAGAAAATGTGGGGAGTGTTTGGGGACTTAACAAGTAGTCCACAGTGACTTTTATCATGACTCAAATAACTCTAATTTATTGAACACTTACTATTAGTTAGGCCCAAGCCAGAAATTACCTTTACTTTCCTCTCTTACTCTCATAGCCACCCTGAAAGTTGCAGCCACCTGCTCACAGGGTGCAAGCTGGGAGGGAAATATTGTCTGCACGTGGGAATGATGTTTACCTCCCTAGTAGGGCTGGGCGGGCTGCAGTCACGACCCTACAAGGTCAGAGATGATGAATTTTTCTTAATCTCTGTATCTCCTGACTCCAGCACAGATGTCCAAGGCCTCCTTAGTCAAGGATGAGGAAATAACCTCATCTTCCACCACCTACACTGATATTTTTGAGGGGCTGTTTATTATGAAATATCTCAGGCTGGTCCTGGTGTGCAGTAGGCACTCAGTAAATGTGGGCTGAATGACCCACCAGTGGCCCTGTTCAGTATGGGTGGGGAACGTGCTCTGAATTCAGAACTACAGGACCCAAGTTCAGGTGCCCACTTGGTTGGTGCCCAGCACACGGTCCTGAGCATGCTCTTAACCCATGCGAGGCTCCTCCCTCATCTACAGACGGGTGAATTATATCCAACTCACGGTTTGCTATGAGCCCTTAAATGCAAGGTGTGGAGCGCCCATGAGCCTCCAGGCACCGCCCCCAGGGAGAGATTATGGTGATTATGGTCACGATGGGAAGCTGAGTATTATTTTGGGACCTACAGCAGGGCCCGTGAATCAGAAGGGTGGGCTGTGTGGCTGGAGGCGAGGCGGGGGCCAGCCACACCACTTCCCAGCTCCGATGATTTATTCTGATCAGCCTGAATATTTCATGCGCTGCCTCCCCACGCCAAATAAATAAATCAGGGCCTCCTTTTCAAGGTGGGGGTTGGGGGGAACAGGAGCAATCAAGACTGAGACTTCAAAAAGGCCCGAGCCAGGATGCTGGAGCTCCCAGCAGGGTCTGCTAATGTGACATTTAGGAGCTGGGTGACCCAGGTAAGCGACAGCCGCCAGCCCAGTGTGATTCTCCTCCTTTTTGGGGGGGAGACCTTTGCAGGAGAAGGAAGTGACTTTTACAGCCCTGTTTTCCACCTCACTGTCAGGAATGCAGGCAGAAGGGTGGCCAGCCAATGGAATTCCCGGTTCCATTTCCAGAATGTTTTTAAGGGGCCAGCAGGGCACTTGCATTTCATTTACAGCCAGAGCCAGGCAGGCAGTTCCTCTGGGTACCTGTCGCTTTATGACCTGTGGGCATTTTGAGAACCAGGGTCTGCAGCTCTGGGGACCCACCTACCCTGCGTGTGGGCATTCCTCTCTGCAGTTAATACACTCAGGAGGCACAGGGGCCCATGGAGTGGCCAGCTCCACTTGGAACTGTTACCTCTCAGGGATCCCATCAAGGCAGCCCCATGTCAGGGAAGAGTCCTTGCTTTGAACCTGGACTCGGCTCTTAGTGCCAGCGAGACTCTGGGCAATGCCACAACCTGCCCAAGTCCCAGTTTCCTCATCTGTAAAGTGAAACTGAAGCCACTACTCCACTCAACTGTGAGAACTGAAAAATGGTGTAGAAAATTCCTAGCCTACATCCAGGCACACCATGGGGCTCGGTGAATCCCCTCAATCCCTCCTTGCCCGCTCCCCACCCCTATCAAAGCCTACTCTGCCCTGGGGGCTCCTTTCCCTGCTCCCACATTTGTTCCCTTTGGTCCTCTGCCTCTAACCCCACCTCTCCCTGGATCTGCTTTGCCTGTGGTCACCAATATCCTCCAGATGCCAAATCCACTGACCCCCTTGCTCAAGGGGCTTATTCTCCCCACCTGTCCATGGCATGTTGCATTGCTGGCCAGCTGCATGGTGAAATTGTCCCTTTCCTTGACTTCTCCAATGCCCACTCTGCTAGTGTCCTGGCCACTTCTTCCCAGTGTCCCCCAGAGGCTGCACTCCCCAGGAGTATGTCTTTGGTCCTGTTCACTTCTCACTTGGCCCTGTCTGTGGCAGCGCCCTCACTGCCCTCTGCTCCAACTCCCATATGTGCTGACGGCCCCGCATCCCTCTCTGCGGCCCAGAGTCAAGGGCATCTCCACCCTGATGATCCATAGGTGCCTCAGGCTCAGCACGTTCCAACAGGAACTTACCATCTTTCTGCATTAGTTGCTTTCCTCCTGGTTTCTCTGTTTGGGGAGTGCCATCTGGGCCCCCCGGTACTCACTTCACTCCCCTGTTCCCCGTCTTTCCCACCCACTGATCACCCAGTTGTCCAGATTTTACCTGGGAAAAGAGAAACCCATTGTCAGATCTGATTACTAGTCTCCATTCCTCCTGCCACTGCCCTGGTCCAGTGACCTAAAGCCACTAACAAAATAATATCTAGGATGAAAGTAAATTCACATGTCATCACTTAGGTCTAAAAATACACCTGCACAAGTGCATGTGCAGGAAACTGCGCCCAGCATGACAGCAGAGCAGCACATCCTCTGAAAGATGCTAATGCTGCCTCAGTGCATTAAGAGGGATACAACATGCAGAATGAAGGAGGGGATGGTCTCTACGCGCTGCTGACCAGCTCACACCTGAAGTGCACTGGTCAGCCCTTGGGTCTGTGCTTCATCAGACAGACAGTGGCATTGTGGAGTGTGGCCCAAGGAAGGGTCTGGGTGGGGTGGGAAGCAGAAATGATGTTTAGTAAGGGGTAGGGGCTAGTGTCAGGGGGTGACCTGTCCTGTCTTCAAGCTCTAGGGCTGTCCTGGGGCAGAGGGAGCAGAGGTCGTCTGTGTGGTCCCAGAGGGCAGAGTTAGATGGCAGAGGAATGTTATCGAGAGGCCATTCAGCTCAGTGACCAGGAAGGACTGGGTCACGGACAGAGAATCCAGGTATGGGGGAGTGGGGTCCCCATCTGTACATACACAGCAAAGTACAGACAACCAGTTGAGGAGACAGAGTGAGACAGTGTTTGTTCCAGCCCAGGTCAGGTCAGAAGTTTTGTGATTCTACCTGGGGACCGGAAAGGTCTGCAAGAATATCACCAGGGCCTGTGGGGAGAGCCAGAGCTGGGGAGGAGCGCCCAGACACAAACATGGGGCTCGGATCTAACCAGCCACTCTCTTGCTCCCCACAGACAGCAGGGAGGTGAAGGTGGGAGAGTACAACGCTGTGGCCGACACACTGGAGATCATCAACGACACCATTAGGTTCCAAGGTAAGGTGGGTGGGCTTCCTGGAAGAGGGGGTCCGCTCAATTGCTCCCAAGCCTGGATATTATCTGAGGGTTAAAGATAAGCTCAGAGTCCCTGGTTTTGTGGGGAGGAGGGAACATCCTCTTCTCTCAGCACATGCACTCACTCACTGAGCACAGGGTCTGCATCACTCCCAGCTCCTGGGATGGGTCACTGGAGTTTGTTTGAGTGCTGGCTGTCACCGAGGCATCTGTGTTAAACCAGAGGATGGCCAGGAGTAATTCTTTTTAAACGTGGCCCACCTAAATCTAGCTCTGTCTCTTCCCCTGGGAAAGGACTTGGTTGGGTTGGTAATAAGGCCTCTCCACATGCCACTCTTCCCCCGTGAGATTCTTTAGCTGAAGAACTCCTCCCTGGCTTCTAGAACCAGATCAAATAACACCTCTTCTGTGCAGGCTTCCCTGATTGCCCCCAAATGGGCTAACGGCTCCCTTCTCTTGGCTTTCACAGGTTTTTTGTCTCTGCCTTTACCATGGCCATTCTCGCTTTGTTGAAATTTCTAGATTGTTGGACCACAAGCTTTCTGACTGGATCCTGTTTGGTTTTAAATTCCAGGCACCATCCAGGGTCTGCCAAATGCTGAATATTCAGTGATACTTTAGGGAAAAAATGGATACATGGTTGATCAAGTGAGCAAATGGGTCGGTGGGTGAATAAATGAATGAGCAGGTGAACATATGAGCCACTGAAGTAGTGGGTGGATGGAGGGGTGAATGGTGGATGGATGGGCGGATGGGCCTAACCAGTCTGAACCCCTCGAGTCCATCTTGCCCCTCCCAGTCGTGCTGCGCCTTGGCCATCATGCCATGCTGACGATGCCCCGCCTCTGCTCAGAACCCTTCTGGTGCCTTTTGCTCACAACAAGGGGCCTCACTCTGTGGTGGGGCCCCCAAGGCCTCCACGAAGGGACCCCTCCTCACTTCCCCACCTTCCCTTTCAGATCTCCCAAACCAAACTGCTTACAGTTCCTCAAATGTACCAAAACACCACCGAGCCTTTGCCTCTGCCGGGCTCTCCGCCCAGAACGCCCTTTCCTCCTTGTCTTCCTGGTGAACAGCCAACCGCTCATCGTCCTTTCTGTAGCCCCTGCTGACTCCTTCAGGCAGAACTACACCTGCTTCCTGCTTCCTGCTCAGGCCTCCTGGTGCCTGATCGTGTCCGCCACCTAGATGCTGGCGTCGGAGGCAGATTACATGGTGTTAGATAGAGCACAGGCTTCAGAGTTAGGCAGATCTGGGTTCAGATCCTGCCAGCTTTGCCACTTAACGGGCTACAAAAGCCATTTAACACCTAGAACACTGTTGCTGACTCCCACTCTGCCCACCAAGATGGGAATCATCTTTTCTACCCAGGACATTGTTGGGTGAATTGACTGAGAAAACCCCTATGAAGTGCTTAGCCCATAGTAAGCGTTCGGTAAATGTTATTGCTTGTTACTGCCTTTTTCTTTGAACATGACTAATGTGTAAGTTCCTTGAGGACAGGGACTGTGTCTTGTTTATTTTTGAATCGCTGGTGCCCAGCCCTGGGCCTGGTGGTGGCAGGTGGGTATTAATGATGTTGTCTGTCATGAATGGTGATGCATGAGGAAATAGTGAAAGGTGAAGGACTGGATGAATAATGAGTGGGTGGACCAAATGAGGTGCAAGGATGGAAACTCAGGGCCACTGCTGTCACCAGCACTTCTGACAAGTCATGACTGTTTGGCTTCCGTGATGTCTTCGTTGAGATGCACCCTGGGGAGGCACCCTCTCCAGGGAAGGGAAGGCGGCATGGGGAGGAGGAGCCGTTGTCAACTTTCTGAAGTTGTTTCTACACAAACAACTAGCGGTCACAGTCCTCATGCAGCATTTGACCCAAACCTCACCCCCTTTCTCAGTGCCCGGAGAGGGTTTCATGGGCACCCCCAGGATGGCTCTGGTGTTTGGGAGCCAGAAGTCACCTGAGCTGGCCTCAGGCAGCCCAGACCACAGGTGGGCAGAGGGAGGAGGAAAGTGGGGAATGGGGGAGGAAGTTTCCAGATGTTGAGCTGTCACTGGAAGCTGGAAATGGGGCTACCTCTGTCACCTTGTGCCTGCTTTTGCCCTGACTTTTTAGTCCTTGAAGCCACCCCTTATAAAAACCTTTACTTGGAACTGCTCAAAGCTTTACATCCACCACACCAGCAGGTTCCTAGCTACTTTCCAACCTGGCAAGTTCCCTAGACTGTTGAGATGGTTCAAATGCCTCTTATCTGCTGGATGTTTCCAAACACATTTGAACTTGTTAGCAGAGTTTTTTAAACACAGATGTTCGGGAGAGCTCTCAACCCCTGCAGCAACATCTGCCCATCCTCTGCCTTTCTCCTGAAAGAAGAGGCATGAGGGAGGCTGGCACCCACAGCACGGCCTGGGTGGGGGTGGTCGTCGTGATCCCGGATGGGTTCCTCAGGGCTCCCAGGTTCAGCCGGGCCCAGGTGCCTGGCTGATTCCACACATTCCTACTGGAGGGAAAAGTCCCAACATGTCACAGTTCTTCTACAGCGGAAACCTGACCTGAAACAGCGGCTGAGAAAGACGGTTTGCAAGAAGTGGAGTGGGGTTGGGGGAGTCCCTCTGTCTGCCTGCCCATGCCATGCCACCAGGTAGAACTGCAACAGGACACTTGTGCCAGCTCCTATACAGATGAGTGTGCCCTGTGTCCCTCGGGGCTCCCCAGGTCCCCGGTGCCCTTGAAGAATGGGCAGGGACAGTTCTGTAGTCACACAGAGTCACGGAGCCCCACAGTTTCAGTCCAGTCCTGGCACGGCAGGGAGGGGAGGGCATGCAGGTGGCTTCTGCCCCCCACAGTTAGCAAGTCCTATGAAAATGGAAAATCAGAGAGAGTTTTTATAACATAATGTCCTTGAGGCAGAAAATCCACAGCCAGAGCACACGCACATCTCCAAGGAATCGGCAGGCTGCGTGTCCGTCCTGTTGAGGGATGGTCATTGTCATGTGTTGACACAGAGTCCTTGAAGCCAAAGCCAAGTTCCTCACCCCCGGTGACACCCAGGTACCCACTCTGGCACCCAGCCCTGCCCCTTCTGAGCCACTGCTACCTTTGGGGATAAATGGCAATGGTTTTTCAACAGGATAATTAGACCAAATCAAATTCTAGTCTTCTAATGGCTATTAAATGCATCACAAACCCTTTATTGATTCTCTCCAGGGAAAGAAAGAAGTCCTGGCTGAGGCTCCCCACTGGGCAGGCTGGCCAACCACCAGTGCTCGCTTACCTGGTAGATGCGCTCCGCACAGAGTTCAGGAATCCAGGCCAAGTGGCTCCTGGGCACTGACCTCACTGGGCTCAGCTAATGCCTTTTTTTTGGCCTTCTAGGATCCGAACCCCCAAAAGACAAGACTATCATCCTGGAGCAGCTCCGGAAGATCTCCCTACCTCTCTACAGCATCCTGTCTGCCCTCACCATCCTGGGGATGATCATGGCCAGCGCTTTTCTCTTTTTCAACATCAAGAACCGGAACCAGAAGTAAGTCGCTCACACCCTCCTCTTAGACCATGTGAAAAACTTCATGGACAAAGTGTAGGAGCATCATGTGGCAGATTCTCGGGGGGCACAGAGGACCTTAGGGCAGTTTTCTAAAGCGTGCTGCTCAGTTGCTGGGATGTTATTAGATGTTTCCCAAGCATGTGTGCATGCTCGCACGCACACACGCATGCGCACACACAGAGTCAGGGCTGCTCATTGTGCAGGAGCCTCTGGTCAGGTAGGTTTGGGGGAGGCGGGGTTGAGTAAACAGAAGGATGTAAGTCCGGAAGCTTTCTCAGAGCATTGGCTCTGCTCCTGCACTTCGTGGTGGTCCAGGAGGAGAAAGCTCCAAGACAGCACCCCGCAGTGTCTTTGGCCCACCCCCAGCATTTTAGGGAGCACTGCCAGAGGGGATCACTGAGTCCAGGGCCGGGCACTTCCCACTGGGTACAGCTCGTTGCAGTCCAGGAAGCCCCTCCCTGGACCACAGAGGAGAGTGCTGAAGCTTGGGGACCAGGGCCTCCGTCCAAGGCCACGCTGCTGCTGGTGGCAGAATCCGTCCCCTTGGTTCCAGGTCTTGATTTCGTTTCCATCACACTTGCCCTTCACTCTCCCAAGGAGAGCAGGTCGCTGTCTGAGTTATTGTGGTCAGTTGGCGGTGGAACAGGCCACCACCTGTGGTGGTGGTGTTTACCAAGCCCAGGCTGCTTCTGTGGATTCCCCAGCAAACTCCTGATCCCAGCCCCTGCCTTGTTGGCGAAGCAGGGACTTAGAGAGCAGGGCCTTCACAGTCCCAGGCTCAGTGCCCACCCGTGGGCAGCACGGCTCTGCCATCATGCTCAGAAGCCATGCTGTGGGGGCCTCCAGGGCTGCCAGCAGCAAGCCCGATTCCAGGAGAACAGCTGTTTCTCTTCTCTCTGTAAAGAAGGAAGCTCCAAGATCTATGTATCTTTTGCTGTTGTTTTTGTGGCGTGGTGGAGGGGGTACGGTTTGGTAGCTACTGCTTTGGCTAAACCTATTTCCTAAAGAACAAAAAAGAGTTTTATTCACCTGTTGTTTAATTTTATTTATCACCAATAGCACATGTACTACCACCAAAAAAAATATGCATATATATTGAAGCAACCTTTGTCCACTCCCTACAAACCTTAAATGATGAGCATTTGGCAAAAGGCCTGCGCACATAGGTCTCAACATTAGATTCCCTTCTTACAAGCTTCAAGAATGCCCATCACAATGGCAAGTTGCCCCTACCCTAAGTCTAAGCCCCTTTAATTCCTTAACTACCCATCTTGGCCTCCCGGGGGAAATTATCATTAGTCTTTCCAGTACGCTGGCATCCAGGTGAATTTTTGACTGGCTTTGCCCATTTAAACCCCCCTCACTTCTATCTTCCTAAAAGCTATTTATTCATTAAGGCCCCCTCCTCCAGGAAGGCTGCCAAACTCCCTCCTCCTCAGCTCCTTGAGGTAATAAGAATGAAAGGGCCTCAGCAGGTCATGGTTTGCAAAAGGACCTTCAGGAACCCAGTCTCATCTCAGCTTCACAGGTGCCCCAGTCCGAGTGATCGGTGCTTTTAGGGGTGAGGAAGCTCAGCCAGTAATCGCCAAAGGTGCACCTTTGGAGGCTGCGGGGGGGGGGGGGGGGGGGGGGGGGGGGGGGGGGGGGGGGGGGGGGGGGGGGGCAGTGTGCACTGGACCCATCGCTCCCAACTCGAAAGGCCGTGTAAATGGTCCACAATTTACAGCAGGCTTTTTTCTCTCTTTACCACTTTGATATCACATTACACTCTTTGAATGCGGAAGGATTAGTGAAAGTACATAATGCAAAGGAAAATGTTCAGGGAACAATTGACCGTAATTACAATCTGCAGAAGAACACCTGGATCATGGGATACCTGAAAACCCAAGATGTTCTGAGCGGATCATGTAGCGGGAGCCAGCTGATGGTTTAACCCAGTCCTGGCTCGCTGGGCAGCTGGGAGCCACAGCAGAATTCCTGATGGGAGGAAGCGAGAAGACTGGAATTGGGGAGTATAAAAACTGCACCCCCACAGCAGCCTGGTGCAGACAGGGGGAGGGGGTGGGGTTAACAACTTGGTTGTCCACCTCCATTACCTGGTGACTGGGAGAGGTATGCTACCCACACCTGTGGCCCTTTTTGTGCACAGGACAGTGTGAGCTTCGGGCAGCCAAAGTGGGTGCTCACTTGCCACAATTCCTGAGCAGACCTCAGTTCTCACCGGGAGACCTGCCAGACCTGGTCCGCTTAGCACCGGGGAGTGTGGTGGGGCCCTCTTCCCCCTCACTGCTGCTGGGTGCTGAATGTAAATGCAGAATTCCCTAGATTTGGCATGTCTTCCCAGCCCCAGCCACAGAAACCTGTTGACTTAACATTTTTGTGTAAACTGAAAATAAGTGGTTGAAGAAGCTGATGTTACAAGCTGCCCCTAGAGAAGTGGCAGGTGGACTTGACCAAGGAGGCAGAAAAATCAACAGCTAGGAATTGATAGCTGTCCGGGGTCCTTTCGTGTGGGGGAAACAGCCCCAGTAGGTGGCACAGTCTTGGGGAGGGAGAGGGGGCGGTGGAGAAGACCAGGGCTTACCTTTTTCTCTTCCCCTCCAGCCTTCACAACCGTGTACACAGTCAAAACAGTTGTCAAAGGAGCAGCTACATTGCCAGTCCTGTTAACTCTAGTGCCTCCTTCCCCTGCCAGGCTGATAAAGATGTCGAGCCCCTACATGAACAACCTCATCATCCTGGGAGGGATGCTCTCCTACGCGTCCATCTTTCTCTTTGGCCTCGATGGGTCCTTTGTCTCTGAGAAGACCTTCGAAACCCTTTGCACAGTAAGTCATTCTGCTTGTTCCAGTGGAACGTGGTCTAAGGTTTTCTTGGTGCCCTCACCCATTAGAAACACACATGCAAACCCAGAAAGGCATGGAAGTACATGAACAGGCAGGAGACCGCCTGTTCAGCTGTTCACACAATTCAGCGGGGCAGTAGGTTGTTGCTTTCAGAGCAGAGCAGACTTAGGTACTGCCTGTCAAATTAAGAGTACGGATTTGAGGGTGGGAGGTGGGGATGGCTGGTGGGGGGAAATGGAGAGAACTATACTTGAACAGCAATTTTTTTAAAAGTAAAAAATACTTTACCTTCTATAAGCTAATAAAAAGTATTTCACAAGGAAAAAGAAATATGGATTTGACAGGCCAGTGCTAGAAGACAGCCCACTGAGGAATGGCTGGATAACCTAGAAAAGCGAGGGTGAAGGGTTACCACAGGGCCGTTTGAGAGGGGACAGATCTGCCCCCTGACCCTGGGATCCGTCATGGAATATGAGGAGGGAACCCTGTGTGGGTCACTTCGAGGCCTGCAGAAAAGATCCAATCTTTACTCTCTACTTAAGTAGTGTTTCTCGACCATGTATTCCTATTCCCCCCCAAGGAGCCTTTTTGAACTTTCTTTACTAATCATCCCCTCATGAAAATTTAATACCAAAGACATACGTACCATATGCATGTCTTTAATTTCACATAAAAAAGCAGTATTTTTTCACATTCAAGCCCAGTGTTTGGCTCCCTTGAGGACTATATCACCACTCCCCCAATGAAAATGCATATATTTAAGGAAGCCCAAAACAGTGTAACTTATTATGTTTTAGAAATGTTATTTTGAAAACTGATGAACGTGTTTTAAATTGTTGCCCAGTTGTAAGGAGTTTGTACCTCAGCAGTTGGCGACTGTAGCACTGTGGGAAGTAGCGGCAGCTTGCTTACTTTTTAAGATGAGGATGACCTGTTGAGATTTATTTCTGGACTTCGACTACTGTGATCTCTCAAACACTGTCTTCGCTCTGGCTGGTGTAGCTCAGTTTGTTGGAGCAGCATCCTGTGGACTGAAAGGTTGAGGGTTCAATTCCCAGTCAGGGCACATACCCAGGTTGCAGGTTCAGTGCTTGGACAGGGTACATGAGAGAAGGCAGCTGGTTGTTGTTTCTCTCTCACATCAATGTTTCTCTCTCCCTCTCCTTCCCTCATTTCTCTCTCTCTCCCCCTCCCACCCCCTCAAAACAATGAAAAAATGTCCTTAGGTGAGAATTTTAAAATTTTTTCAAATTAAAAATAAATTTAAAAAATAACTGGTGCCCTGCCCATTGTGGCTTAGTTGGTTGAGCAGTGTCCCGCAAAGCGAAGGTCGCCAGTTTGATTCCCAGTCAGGGGACGCACCTGGGTTGCAGGTTTGGTCCCTGGTCAGGGCGTGTACAAGAGGCAGCCGATCTGTGTTTCTCTCCCTCTTTCTCCCTCCCTTGTTGTTAAGAGCAATGTAGGCCCCCTTTTTGCAAAGCAGACTCTTTTAGGTTACATTTCTGCTCTAAAGTCTCGCTGTCGCCCCCTGGAGGAGCCCTAATACTTGCTGCAGGTCACCGACTGGTCCCCTGGACTTTCTGGGCTGCATCGGGGCCCTGTGCTCAGAGACAGCAGGTGGAAAGGAGGGAGCCCCTGGAATCCCATGTTGTATGTGATGATGCTCCTTGATTTCTGCAGATCTGTAGATGGACTGACTCTTACACGGAGTCAGGAATTGTTAATGTTCCCAGTGACTTCAAGGTGAATTATTTAGCAATTGAGATGGAACCTTTCACACACACTTACTTTGTTCGAAAGTTTCCATTTGAGAAGTGGGGGGGGGGGGGTTGTGTCCCCAATACCCCAGATGGGTAGTGAGGTTGGGGGGTACTCAGGCGTCCGTCCTCTCTGGGTGGACCAGGGGCTTGAATGGGAGGACAGTCAAACCCCAAGTATGGCGGGGCTCACTCAGCTCCAGCTTCCTGTTCAGAGTTTGTATTCCAAGCCCAGCACTGGCCCCCCTGTTTTATTCTGCCCTTCTGGGGATTAAGAAAGTTCAGAAGTCACATCTACCCTACGTGCCTGGCATCAGCATGCCTGGAGTTTGGAGAAGCTGAGCTGCTCAGAAGTCCTTGTGGCTGTGAATTGGTGGGTTTTTCCTTCAAGAGTGTGACCCTGTGGCACAAGGAAGATGACTTCAGTGCATGGAAATCTTGCTCTTTTGAGGGAAGGTGTGAAGCCCATTTAGTCTCCTACATTTCGCATCAGTGTGATCATTGTGCCTTGAGGGGCCTTACACTTTCTCAGGTGCCATGTGTGTCTGTGGGCAGCTTTCCTGAGCACCTACCGGTGAGGTCTGAGCCCAGAGCACCTCCTGAGGCACCCTGAGGAAGCTACGTGAGAAGAACAAGGATTTCCTCTCCCCTCTGTGCCTGGGGACACCTTCCCCAAGTGTGAGGGGACCACATTGAAAGTGCTCGTGGGGCTGGTTTGGTGGCTTCTAATTGACACAGTGCTCTGACCCCTCCGTGCATGTCTGAGAGCTGAGGCACCCGCCTTAGTCTCCCCGCTGAGGATAAGGGCAACAGGACTCCACCTTGTCCCTCCTGGGGGCCCCAGTGTGCCAGCCACTCACCACCTGCCACCTGGGCACACATCCATGGGCCGGAGTGTGGGTGTTTGGTACAGAGAGACTTAGGGGCCCCGTCTTCAGAGAGGCCCTCCCTCCTGGAAGGAAGCTCCTGACTTCCCTCCCTGCTCTCAAGCCCAGGTGCTTTCTGGGGTTTGACCTGAATCCCTCAAACACTGCATGACGCAGGCTAGAGAGCAAAAAAAGGGACATCCCCCACACCCGGGACTTTTCTTTTAATGAAGCCTGACATTCTATTCTGGGAGTTGTGCTCATTTGTGCAAGGGGAGGGCTGTCCTGGGAAGCCTGGCGAGGCGGTATGAATAAACCATAAAGTGCTTCACAACCAGCATTAGCTCCGCACACAAGGGCTCTGGGAGGCTGTCAGGGCCCGGTTCTCCCTGCCCCTGAGGATCCATTTATTTGCAGTCAGGGCTGCTTCAGAGGCTCTGCAGAAGGGAGCCCACATTCATGACTGTGGGGAAAAGGCATCCATTGCCAGCGCTGGATTGAATTGGGTCAGCGCAAATGTGCACCGGGGTCACCTCTTTAATGATTCCCAGTATTGCCCAGGAAGGGAAACTGAAAGCTCCGGGGTTTAGAGCCCAAGCAGTAAGACCCAATGGGTGTAGTTTGGGTTGTGCTCCAGCTGCTATTCGGGGGTCGGCTGCTCTTTCACTTGCTGCCTTGGTCTCCGTTCTCTCCAGGCCTAGGAAGCTGCCCCAGTAAACTCCCACCGGCTGGGCAAAGGGGGTGGGAGCAGGGCCACCTGGTGCAGTGAGCACAGATCCCAAACAACAGCCTGGGTTTTCTCTTCCACCTCCTAACGCTCATTAGCTCCAGCCCTGGCAAGTGACTTAGTGTCTCTGAACCTCAGCCTTGTCATCTGTAAAGCTGGCATAACGGATGCAGGATTGTGGCACATGTTAAATAAGATGATTCAGATAAGCTGCCTACAACATAGGGTGGCCCTGGGAGTGGCGAGCAGGGGGGGGAAAGGGGTAGGCATCTCTCCCCTCAAAACTGTGTAATTTCCTGGGGTCTCACCCTGTATTCTGTAGGAAATCTTACAGGACAAAGGACATGATAGACCCTGAAGCCAGCTTCCGATGTGGAACAATATGAGTCACGATTCAGTCTGCTCAGTATAGAAACTAAACACAAAGATAAACTGTGAGCATCACCTCAGGAAGAAACCTATGGCAGTCACAAGTCGATGTCTCTCTAGGGCCTGTGCCTCTGCTCGGAAGGGCTGCTATAACTTGGTCAGGGTGGTGGGTGGTGTGTGAGCCCCTGCACACACACAGCTACTGCTGGGGAAGCAGCTACTCTCGGTTCCCCTCCCCCGCTCCTTCTGACCGTTTCCGGAATCTTCCCAGCCTGGTTTCAGCAAGTCTTGCAAATAGCTCCAGCTACACCGTGCTGTCTCCCTGGACACTGTGTGGGTAGTGGAATCACCATAGCAACGTGGCCCCTGTGGGCACGGAGCTGCCTGTGAGGACAGTGCTGGGTGTGGGCCAGCACCTGGGCGCCAGGGGGTGGGAAGGCCCCGTCACAGCTTACACACTGACCTGGCTCAGGAATCCCAGCCCCTGGCAGCCCAGAGAGGGAGTAAGGAGGGTGGGGAAGAGGAAGGGCACCCGCCCTCCTTGTAGAGTCTTAACAGGAGCCCCAGCAGGAGCGTGGAGGGTAGGGAGGGGCTGTGCAGCAAGATGAGAAGACCCAGGTGGGTCTTCGATTCCAGCAAGATTCCAGCGAGCGCAGGTCTCCGCAGCTTCAAGCGCCCTCAGAACATTCCTGGCCGTGGAGTGCATGACCGCCCCGAGCCTACACCCTTGTGAAACTCAGTCCTCTCCGCTGTGGTTTACCAAGGCCAGGTGCTGCCTTTCCTTCAAATCCCCACAACCGCCCAGCCAGGCCGGGTTCACTGCCCCCACTTTATAGGAGAGAAAACCGGAGCTCGTCATCCATGGCCAAGGGGCAGCGTTGACGTTGAGAACTAGCTCTGTGGGACTCCAAAGACATCTGAGACATTTCATTCATCTTTTTTTTTTCAAGAAATATTTTTACTTTTTTTTAAAGCTGGTTGTGTACCAGGAGAAACAGATCAACTAAATTCTCAGGGTTGTGGTCAGCTCAGATCCCAACCACAATTTTTGTCTATTCAGATTTTTAAAAATTGAGGTACAATTCACACACCATAAACATTCGCCCTCTTAAGGTATATAGTTCGGAGGTTTTAGTGTACTTATTGATTGATTTTTTTGATGTATCCCCAGAGTGTATCAGTGGCTCTCACATGGGAGAGGTTCAGAGTGCCTGTGTTCAAACCCCAACTGCTCTGCTTCCCGGCTGTGTGTTTAAGTTGCTTAACGTCTCTGAACCTCAGTTTACTCCTCTCTAACGTGGGGGTAATAACAGGGTTGTGAGGGTTAAATGAGGTAGTGTATGTAAAGCACATAGTGTCTGCCACATAATAAGATTTGATAAATATTAGCCATTTTCACACGGCTAACATGTGAAGGAAGGAAGGAACGAACGAACGAATGATGGCTGGGTAATTGAGTTCACCTGTGGACACTGCTGAGCGGCACTGATGAAACAGTAAACTCGGGATGAAGGAGAGGCTGGCCAATGGGGTTGATGCTGTTGGGTACCATTGGGTACAGTGGTCTGTTGGGTGTAGGTGTACCCATGGCAATTTCTGGCCTTACATGGCCTTGCTCTGCTAGGACGGTCAGGGGCAGACTCAGAACCTGCCTGAGTCACAGCCCAACTGCTCTACCTCTGCTGCCTTGAGTGCTCAAAGGGCCTCCAGACAGGCTGTGAGGGAGGTGGGAATGGCACAGATGTGCTCTCTGAGGACACTCGGACATGAGTCGTCAGCCACTGAAGTCTGACGTAAGAGCCTGGAGAAGCCAGTCCCGCCCAGGGCTGCGCTAGCCTCAGCTCGGAGGAGCATGCGCAGCTCAGCCTCCGCGCTCCCAGCTGCCTCCCCTGGCTGACAAGCCAGACTCCTTTATTTACTTTTTTACTTTTTATTGAAGTAAAGATATGCATACCTAAGCGTATAGCTCAATGAATTTTCACAAACCAAACTCAGCTGTGAATCCAGCATCGCGATCAAGAAGCAGACCATTCCCAGCACCCCGTAAGCCCTTCCTACCCCTTCCAGCTGCTGTCTACGCCCTCCCAAAGGGTAACCACACCAACTTCTACCTGCACAGACAGTGCTGTGTGGTGTGCACGAGCATCACCTGGGCACTTGGTAGGCAGATTCTGACACCATAGGCCTGGGGAGGTGGGGGCCTGAGATGCCACATCGGTAACAAGCTCCCAGCTGACACCGAGGCTGCGTCCACAGACCACAGAGTAGCAAAGTCGAGACTGGAACCCACTCTTTATTCTTGTGTTTGTCTCTTGGAGACTTGTGTAAAGAGTGGAAGCACTACAACCTTGTCCTCTGAGCATGATCGGGGCCAGGGGGTGGAGGGGGGATGCAGGGCAGCCCCCTCCCAAGAGGGGGCGTTGCATGCTGGGTCCTGAAGCAGCCGATCACCTGCTCACAGGAGGTGTAGGAATGGGCTGGGGGTGGGCAGCTGCTGGGAGGGGAGGGGCCGTGGTGGCCCAGGCAGTGGGCTGGGGAGCATGACGCCCTCTTCCAGCCCTCCCAGAGATGCTAGGGTTTTCTGACTCTGACCCAAAGCTGAAGGCTCCCTGGGAACTCCCAGCTGGTCTCCCAGTAAGTTCAAATCTAGTAGGAATTACTGATACTTTCAGTTGAAGGCCATAAACATCGATGATATTTTTTTGCTGAGGGATTTTTTTTGAGACAGTTGAAAGATAACCTAATATAATCATGTGGTTTGGGGGCTGTTTTACATTGTGAGGCTGTGTTTCCATGGCTGGTTGTGGGGAAGTGCTTTGTGATGTCAGAAGGGGGTTGAAGGCTGGGCCAGGGGGTTTGGTGGTGGCCTGGCCGGGCATGTCAGGCCAGCTGAGGGGGGTGGCCACAGGGACTGGCACTGGGGCAGCTGCAGCTCCCTTCCTGACCGCAGTGGCCTCCCCACCCCCACCCACTCCGTCCCCAGCCACCTAAGCCCTTCTGTTGTGAAGGGCTCTCTGCCTCCTGGACTCTCCAGCCCATGGGCAGATGGTGTTCCCCTTTCCCACACACCTTCAGGTGGGCCACTCCTGGCTCTCGTTTATAATTTATTCATTTATGTAATAACGTTTCCAAGGCACCCCTCTACACCAGGACCTGCAGGCGCAGAGCTGGACCGCACAGATCGCGGCCAATGGAGAGCTGGCCATGTGGACAGGAAGATGTAGGTAAACAAATAACTCCCATTCAGCATGTTATATGCCCTGATAGGGGAGGGAGAGAGGCCAAAGCCAAGGGACAAATCAGGGAAGACTTAGTATAGGGGACCCCTCATTGTGAGCTGCAGTTATTTCTGGAAGTCCTAAAAGATGCCTCTTACTTGCCCACAAATTTCACACCATGGTACGCCCACCCTCTCCTTCCTCTCTCGCCCTCACGCCCACTCATCTGCAGCGTGGTCCACAGAGCTGCCTGGAGACGCACATCAGCCCCTCCCAGCATACCCCCACACCTGCTGCCACTACCCATGCTGAGAATGTCACCCTTGCCAAAAACCCCCAACCGCCAGTGGCCAGGGCCCCTGTGGGGTCATGGGGAGAAGGAGAGGCCCCTTTTCTCCCTCTGCACTGTTCAGTCACCTGAGCCAAGGCCACCGAGGGCAGTGGCACGTTCTATGCCCTGCGCAGGAGCGTTGGCCTCCAGGGTGCTGGGAGCTGAATTTCAGCCTGGGGCCAGGTAAGTTCTCTGACTGGGAGGGCTGACGGGAGGGACTTCTATCAAAAAGGCTCCCACGGCAGTACCTCTCAGCAATGCCTCTTTCCCGAAGGGAGGCCCTTCTCTGAGGGGCCCAAAGGCCCTAAGGTGCCCCACTGGCCCTGACGGGGGTCCCAGAGTCCCCCTGTTTGTGCTCACCCTCTCCCATGGCTCCCTGAATTGTTTCCCCAGGAAGCTTTGCCTACTCTGAACCCTACAAGCCTTTTCTGTGCAGATCTTACTTAGAGGACCCTGGGCAAGACAAGGTCTCTAGAGCTATTGATGGAGGGCGTTCTTCTGAGATTTACTGCCTTGGGACACATACCACATCTCTCCACCACCCCCTGCCCAGGAAGACAGGGCAGGCCCTAGACACCGCAGGCTGAAGCCAGGCCTTTCAGCTCCAGGCTGACCTCGTACGTAATGCAGGTCTGGAGCTTGCTTCTGGACAGTCTGCGTCTTCCTTCCTTGCCCTCTCGCTAGTGATTGCCTGGGTTGAGCAGTCAGAACCAAACAAAAGGCCCTTTTCAGAACCTTGGACAGCAGGAAAGCGGCTTTCCCCCCAGCACTCTGCTAGCTACCGGGCCTCTGCTGCCTGACTTCCTGGCCTGGGGCCCACATGCCTCTGCGGTGACGGTGTGTCGGTGACCAGTGACGGGAGGCCTGGAGCATCCCCAGTCATCTGTCAGAACAGACCTGCCGGAGACGCTGTGTGTCCATTTTCCTGCTGATCCCCAAAAGAGCAATGAAAGCCCTTCTCTCTGCCAGGCAGCCCTTCCGAAAATCAATTGAACAAGCAGCTGAGCACAATTGTTCCGGGCATAGATTTTCCCTTCCATTTGGAGATTTGCTCTAATTGTTTTTTTTCCCTTTTTCATAGTTGAGATTGTGATGGGCATTGCCTGCCTCCAGTTACCCCCTCCCCCTCCCATGGATATGTATTCAGGGCAAGGTGCAGAGGGGCCCAAGTGCTTTATGGCTGAGCAGAGAAAAGGAAAGATGTTAACAGTAGAAGAGTAAATATGTTTAAGACTTTGGGAGGAAAAAAAAGAAGTAGCTGTTTGTCCTGTGTTGATGAATCAGGAGAGACTTGTAGCAGTGGCAACATACTGGAAACAGAATCGTTAGAACCCCTTAGAATCTTCTCATTTATTTGGCATCAGAGCGCCACACAGAAGGGAGACACCTGGGACTCCATCGGACAAACCTCCCTCAGTGCAGGGAACGCCCGACACCGCCCTGATGGGGGTCTGCCAAGCTCTAAGATGTGGAGTGACAGGGAGCCCAGTACCACACAGACGGCCTATTTCTTTCCGGTGGAAGGAACCACTCAGGCCAGGAACTTGGCCTCTTTTGCAACTGAATGCTCCAGTTCCCTCTGTGGTCTTTCTGTCGTGTGCTTGCTCAGCTCTACTTGCCCATTTCTGGTGACAAAGAGCTCATTACCTCTCTATCTGGGCCACACAGCCTGATCACCCCTCAGTGCTGGCTCCCCACATCTGAAGTGGGCAGAGCAGGCTCTGCCGCCCAGCAGCACCCTCTGGTGGGAGAGGCAGACAGGTGGTCATGGAGACATCATCTCAGTGAGACCAGCACAGCAGAAACATGTGAGCACAGCCGTCATGAGGGGGAGGCAGCCACGATGTCCCTACAAGGTCTGGGAGGGCTTCTCAGAGGAGGTGGCCTGTGGTTTAGATTTTGGAGGACAAATGAGAATTGTGAAGGAGATAAAAAGAGGAGCAGCATTCTGAGTGGAGGGAAGAGCCGGCGGCAGGCCTGGCAGCATGAGCCCGTGTGGTGTGTGCGGAACATTTAAGCAGCGTGCGGTTCCTTGGAGTGAAGTGCCGTGTGGGGAGTGGCAGGAGCGGTGTCTCGGTAGTGGGGCCACACCCTGCTAAGAATCTGGAATTTAATCTGAACTCTCGATGGTGTGGAGAAGGGTTTACTCCTGGGGAGACTTGCTTAGATTTGCATTGGAGAACAGCCTCTTCCTCTCTCTCTCTCTCCCCCTCGGTTTCTCTCTCTCTGTCTGTCCCTCTGTCTCTGTCTCTGTCTCTGTCTTCTCCCCTCCCCTCTCTCAGATGAGCAGGAGGTGAGAGCAGAGGCAGCGAGACCGCCAGCCGGAGGCCTGGGCAGTAGTCCAGCGAGCAGTGATAAGGGACACATGACCGAAAGTCAGACCTCGATTAAGAGCCTCAGCACTTCACACACCTGCTTTCATCCAGCACTCGCAACCCCTCTGTGGAGTCAGAGGCATTACTGTTATCCCCACTTCACAGATGAGGAACTCGAGACTCCAAGAGGTTACAGGACCTGCCCAGGCTCACGTAGATAGCAAGTGGCAAAGCCAGGACTTGGACCCATGTCGGTCTGACTACTCCAGAGCTCTGCCCATAATGACCAATGAGGATGGTGCCATGGGAACAGAGAGGAGGGGCTCCTAACAAGACACATGGGAGTAAGATGGCAGAGCCCACCCGATGGCTCACAGAAAGAGGTGGGGTGGGGTTGAGGAGGCAAACACAGGCGTGGAGGCCCCCAGAGCCCAGGAAGGGTCACCACTCCTAGGCCTGAAAGGGTGAAGAGGAGGGTGTCTTCCTGAGCCCAGAGAGGACTGGAGCCCTGTGAGGGGCCAGCTGTAGCCAGAGAAGCAGCACAGATGCAGCAGCAGCTGGGAGCATATGCCTTCCAATCTCCTGATGGGCCTTTCAGATCCAGCCAGATGGCAAGGGACCCCAGGGGTGCTAGCCTGGGACCCCTACCTCTGAGCACAGAGAAGGGTAAAGGACAGGTTCTAGGTGGGCAAGACAGAAGGAGGAGGAGGGACTTGTGGATTGACTAGGAGAGTGAGAATGGGGGAGGACTCCTGGGGGACTTTCAGCCCCTGACTTGGGTGACAGGTGGGTAAAGGCACCCCTCCCTGAGTCGGGAAGAAATAGAGCTGCTCAGGGGAAGCTGATAGGCTCAGCTTTTGCTGCAGAGTATGCAGGTTTTATGGGACAACTAAGTGTGACCTAAATCTCCAGGGACAGTGGCATAGGCAGGTCTGGAGCTCAGAAGAGAGATAGGAGCTGGGAAAGAGATAAGGGAACTGTCAGCACGAAAAAGTGGCTGAAGACTGGAAGTGATGGGCGATAGCCCAGGAAGAGCCCTTCAATCTGCTGGACCAAACCCTGGGGTCCATTTCCTTCTTAAAGAGTTGGTGGAAGAGTGGAGGAAAAAAACGCACACCCCGTCTGCAGGGCCTCCCCCAGGGCTGACCCTGCGCAGAGCCCACAGGCCAGGGCGTCTCCACGGGGTCCTGCTCCTGAGCTGAGAGTCCCCTCCAGCGTGGTTTCTTCATTGTCTGAAGAGCTGTTTCCAAATGGGACGTGAACCCATGGGGATCATCTTGGGGAAGAATATATTACAGCTTTTATTTACCTTTTATGTAGAAAAAAATGAAAGCAATTAAGCTTTACTAATATTTACTACTTGGGCTGATTGCTCATGAGGGTGCCTGGTGGTCTTTATACAGGAGTTTTTCCAAGAATGGAGCGGTTGGTCAATCCTTTACACCAGAGAGTGGTGGGGCGTTGTGGCGAGGGTCCCCAAGGCAGCCCCCAGTCCAGTCCTTCACTGGGAGGGTTCAGCATGCCACTGTAGTCACAGTGATGATTTACTATCGAAAGAACGTAAAGAAAAATCAGCAAAGGGGAAAGGTTCCAGTGGCAAAGACTGGGGAAAACCAGATGTAAGCTTACAAGAGCTTCCCCCGGCGGAGTCACACAGGATGCACTTAACTCCCCAGCAAGGAACCGGGGCAACACGTGTGGAATGTGGTCGGCCAGGGATGCCTACTGGACACTCAGTGCCCCTCAGGGCAACTGTCGGGGGCAGATCACCTAGGCTCCCTCTGCCTGACTCTTACCAAATGCCAGGCTCCCGGCAGAGAGCAGGCATGTGGCATAAACCGAGTCACTTGCACAGATGGCTCAGGCGCAGAGTCATTCCTACCTACCGTTGAGGGACTGGTGGGAACGCTCCCTGAATCCCGGTCTGCAGACAGCAGCTTCGGGGCCAGCCTGGCCGGCACGCCTTCCCAGGGACGCAGTCTGCCCAGCCTGTGACTCCGGTCGGCCCGGGAGATCCTCGTCCTTCTCGGCTTCCAGTTTATTGGAACGGCAGGATATTGCCGTTTCCAGATGCCAGGTTAAATTTATATTATTGAGTTTTCACTAACTTAACTCATTTATATTACTGTGTCTTAATGAATTTAGCCCTCACAAAATAGACAAGTGGCCTGGAAATGATTACTTAAAAAAAAAAAGTCAAAGCAAATATAATAATGCTGAACACATTGAAGTGAAACTTCTATGTGAAATAAGAGATCTTTGTCAGCCATGTGCTGAGGTGAAAATAATGGTATTACTTCATCTTTCACCATCCTTCTAAAGTTTCCACCTTCTGTGTATGTTCGTGTTGAAAATTGTTTTTCTGGTAGGAGAACATCGTCAAAAATGTGTGAGAGGCATCAGTCTAACAGTCGTGGCCATATGCTGGCTTTGAAAGGGTGTTGCAATCACCCCGGAGCATGTTCTCAGGCCGGCCGCCCCCCACCCAGGGTGCCCTGCCCCTGTGACAGCTGACTCCGGGTGAGGATGAACCTGATCTGGGCTCAGGAGACTCCGCTTGTGGAGATGGGAGCTTGATATGGGGGAGAGGGGGCTGGCCAGGGACCAGGCTCAGCGGAGGTCCAGGCTCAGCGCTGGCTGGAGGTAATGCCCTGGTTGAGAGAAATACGCGCATTGTAAGTGCTGAGTCTCAGCTTCTTTATCTGCAAAGTGCTTTTCTCACCCAACTGGTGGCTCCAAAAACATCACCTCGGTTTTTGTTGTTTTGTCTCTTTGTTAGTCTGTTTTTGTCAGATGTGCTTAGTCTCTGGTCTAATAATACAGTCTCCTAT
The DNA here is from genome assembly GCA_004027475.1 of Anoura caudifer. Classification (NCBI taxonomy): domain Eukaryota; kingdom Metazoa; phylum Chordata; class Mammalia; order Chiroptera; family Phyllostomidae; genus Anoura; species Anoura caudifer. The sequence continues at coordinate 169,379 of PVKU01000072.1, read as the reverse complement.
TTACGGTGGTTCAGACCTAGGATTTTTCAACTCGTCGATGGTACAAAAGCAATCCACATTCAATAGAGACCTACTTCAAATTTTGAAATTCGATCTTTTCCTGGGCTGACAATATGTGGTTCGATCCCCCTCGTGATGCCGGGCAGCAGCAGGGAGTGATTTTGCATGGTGGTAGGCTAACATGAGTGTCCTGAGTGCATTTAACGGAGGCTAGGCTAAACCATAGGCTGGGTGCTTTAAATATATTTTTGGCTTACGATATTTTTAACTTACTAGGGCATTTATCAGGACATAACCCCATTGCATAAGTGGAAGAGCATCTGTACTTATGAATGAGCCTAAGAAGGAATGAACAAATGCATGAATGAGATGCAACTCTGACAGCCTGAGAATGTACAATCTGGTCATTGAATGAGCTCAAGTCTAAATGTGCAATGATTGTTCCTTTCCTTCTCTGTTCTGTTTCTTTTTCTTGCATATGCGCATTGTAATAGGGCTAATAAGGTGGCCTCCTGTGCCTTCCTAAGGGACGTGAATCATTCTTGCCTGTCTAGTTTCTCCTCATTTTTGAAATTTAAAAAAGAAAGAGAGGATACGTGCCCATGTGTACCTCGTCAGCATCCACACCTCACATGCCCGCGTTCCTGAAAAATAACTGTAATGCTGCTGTCCTTCCCGGACTCAGGGGGTCAGCCTGGCAGTCTACCCAGCCCGTTTCTGTTTTCACAAATAAAGTAGAAAGGGGAAATGTGTTGTCTGTGAAAAGCTGGGGCGCCAAGTTTCTAGAAAGGCAGAGTGAGGGGACTCCATGAAGGGACTCGGCTGGGGCACTCCAGGGAACTCCCTGCCTGTGCTGACGGCAGACCTGGGCTGGGCGAACCTGCTGCGTCCCGTCCCTCTGGACACGCAGGGCCTGGCCTCTCTCCTCCAGCCTGGCTGTCTTCCTCTCTCACTACATCCGCCTTTTTGCTGTGTTCAGCTCAGGCGGGTGGGGACTTTGGAGAGGAAATCCAGCTCAACGGAGCTGAAGAAAGGCAACAGAGAAAGCAAAGCCTAGAACTGAAGTTTGCAGAGCACACGGGAGTTTTTTTTGTCCCAGGGAGCAGGAGGCCCCAGTGGCACACAGCCCAGGGCCAGGCCGTGCTGCGGGGCCCAGGATGGAGTGAGGCGAGTGTCCTGGGTATTGGAGGGTGTCCAGTCCAGCTGGTGAGGGTGACGTCTGGAGAGGCCGGGATCTGGCCATGATGGTGGAGCAGGCAGGGAATGGGCACCCAGGAAGCTCCCACACCTTAACCCATGGTGGCTGCCCTTCTCCACCTGCAGGGATCCAGGCTGTTGGCTCCTGTCAGGGCTGGCACTTCCCATCAGCCACCAGCCCAGGGCTGAGGGTCAGCGTACATCTTTGTCCTGGGGAATAAGCATGAGCCAGCCACGGTCCAGTGTGGGCTCAGGGCCAGGCTGGCCTCGAACTGAGAAACCAGACTGCCGAGCTGAGGTCACACAGTGCAGAAGGAGCCAAGTGGCCTAACCTTGGTGGTGGCGGGGGTGGGGGGTCTGGGCAGAAAGATCAAGGCAGCATCTGCTCCTCTTTTTCTCCGAATGCCTGAGGAAACGGGACCCTGGGGGGAGTGCAAAGGTCATAGCCCCTTTCCTCTGGCCTTTCTCGCTAACTGAGCAGCCCCTCCTGGCGGCCTGGAGCTGGCCTGGGTGCACCTGCCAGTCGGGCGCCCCCCAGGGCCAGCTCTGGCTGCGTCCTGCCCTGCTCTGGCAGGTTTGCTGAGCACCAGAGAAGCCCACAGCAGGCTCACTCCCCTGCCCAGTCTTAGCCCCTGTGGCTCCGAGCCTTCCTCCAGCCCCTGCCCACAACCCAGGACCCAGGAGCCCCATAGAAGAGGTTCCTGGGGCCACCTGGGCTCCTGTTGATGCAGGTGGAGAGACAGAGAAGTCAGCGATTATGTTCCCCACGTGGAAGGTACTCAAGGAAGGAGTGAAAGAGGGAAAGCCAGAGGGCTCTTCTGTCACCCTCAGTGATTGACCCCTCAGGGGCCTTGGGGCCCTCCATGCCTCTCCCCATGGCTGGCTTCCTTGGGGACCCACCGAAAGCAGGATTTGAATCTCCAATCCCTCTGTGCCCAGGGCCCTGGGTCGGGCAAGTGGCCGATGGAACTAAACGTCTCGCAGACTGAAATGTGATTGAAAGACCATAGGTGCTAGTAAGACTCTGATCCGTAGAGTGTCTGTTCCCATCCTCTAGGGTCCCTGTGCTGGGATACTCTCCTAAATGACGAGCTTGGTCCACCTAGGAGACGTTAATGCTTGTGCTTCCCCACGGCCCCTAGGTCAGGACCTGGATTCTCACCGTGGGCTACACGACCGCCTTCGGGGCCATGTTTGCGAAGACATGGAGGGTCCACGCCATCTTCAAAAATGTGAAAATGAAGAAGAAGGTAATCACCCCTTCTGCTTCAGGGTGTCTGCAGTCTTCGAGTAGCATTTATTTAACAAATATTTATTAAGCACTTACTATGTGCCAGACACTGGGCTGTTTGCTGGGGATTCAAGATATACACAACCCCCTGCCCTCCCCACCCTCTCTACACTGTCAGCCACCTGGGGAGACCAGACAATTGACAAAGGGCTTCCAACACATGGTGAGAAGGGCTGGTCGGGGACACAGGGTGTGGGGAGGGGTGTACTGGAGTACAGGCACTCAGGGAAGGCTTCGTGTAGGAAGTGTCACCTTGCTGAGACCTGGAGGGTGAATGGTGGTTAGCCAGACAGAGGCTAAGGCATTTTCAAGCCCTGTAGAGGAAACCATGAGCAGAGGCCTGGGGAGGGAGGGGTGTGCTCATGTCCCTAAGAGAGGCTGGGTGTGGCTGGGGCACGGGGTTTGTGGGGACAGGGTGCAGGAGGAGGCCACAGGAGGCAGGAGCCATGGAGAGGAATCTGAACTTTAACTTTCAGGCACTGGGAGTCCTTGAAAGAGGCGAGTGACATAGGGCCGGGTTCTGATTTGATCGATCCTTGTTCAGAGGGGTGTTCTGCCTTCACGTGAGAAGGATGCATTTTCCGCCCATGTGGTTGGGCGTCCCCAGCACGTGCACGAACTTGACTCTTCGGATGTGTTAGAGGCAAACCTTTTCCATTGCTGTCCTTTTAACTCTTCCAGGGGTGCTTGCTCTTCCTCCCTTGCTCCTGGGTCAAATTTGGAAAAGTCTTGTGACTTTGAAGGTCCTCTGGTCAGCAACTAATGTGTGGAGTCCATCAGCACATCCAAAGCCTCAAACTGCATTTGAAGGCGTGGCTTCTCCCTCCCCCAGCTCAGGCCGGCGGCAGGCCTGCCAGCTGCCCTGGGAGAGGGGGTGCGGGTGGGCTGTTCTTCTCTTTTGCCAGCCTGAGATTTTTCCCCATGATCCCATTCCCCAGGCTCCTGAACCCTCCAGAGTTGGAGCTTGGAGTAGTGGGCGGGGCAGGAAGGACCTTACTTGGTCTGCTTGCCAGCGGCTGGTATTGGGCTTGCTGGGACTGGCAGGGGTAAGCAGGCCCTTCAGACTCTCCTGGGTGTTCCTGTGGGTTCCTCGAAGCCCCCATTCTGGAACTCTCTCTCCAGCCAGGACCCTTGACACAGGTGAAATACTCTGTCAGTTGGCCATTTGTGGCTTCTTCCTCCACCTCTGAGCATCTGGGCGGTTCCCCACTCCTGGGCTCACCCCACCCCCCAGCTTGTCTTTCACGGGGCCACACAGCTCACCCTTTCTCTGTGGGCCACGTCTGTGCTGCAGGAGGCATTCCTGCATCCTTTGCTCCTACGATTTCAGGTTGATCTCACCATTTTCGCTGTCCCTCTTTTTTGCCCTGCCCCCACCTGAAGTGCAGCTGGCTAGCCTGTCATCCCCTTGTAGGCTTCTCAGACAACAGTCAGGCACCAGTTCCTGGGATCCCCCAGGCTGCAGGGACCCCCTCAATCAATCTCTCTGAGTGCTCCTCTTAGAGCCTCTCTCAATTCTCTCTTGATTTGAGGTTAAGGAGGAACCATCCGCACCCCACCCCCCGTCCTCTCATCTGGGGGCAGGATCTCGTTACATCCTGAAACTTCTTTCCAAACTCCTCTTCTGGATTCAGCCCCACCTGGAACCCCTACCCAGACTCCCCACCCACCACCACACACACACCCAGTTTTTACACCCCTGCTGCTATGGGTACAACCTGTTTACAGACATTTCTGCAGACGCTGCATTTCAGTCCATCCCTCTTTGGAATGTGGTGCCCGTTGTGGCAATTCTTCACCCCAAACTTGCATTTCCCATCCGGTTCCTGGCTTATGGGCCCTGGCACCTGTGGCAGACGGCAGGCGTGCCCAGGGCAGTGGGCCCGGCAGGTGAAGCCAGAGAGCGGGCATCCGCTGGCCTGCCATGGGACTTCGGGCGCATCACTTCATCTAACAGGTTCTGGGTTTCCTGATCTATGAAATGGGACACATGAAACAGTATTGTTTCGTGACCTGTGGTTCTGCCTGGCACCTCACACTCATCATCCTCACCACCTGCCTCTTTCACTGCCAGGGCTGCTTAGAAGCCACCCTCCAAATTGGGGAGGGGCATCTGCTCTTCTCTGCCCCCTGCCCCATGCTGGGCCACCTTAGGAAAGCTGCAGCCTGCTTTTAGAGGAAGGAAAGAGCCCCATTTGGCCACCACTGCCTATGTGTGCCTGTAGGGCCCCTTCCCTCACTGGGCTTCAGCAGCATTTGTGACAACTTCCCTGTGTCTGTAAGATGCGAAGCCTGGTACCCATCCTTCTCAGCCCTGGCTGCATGTTACAAGAAGTTACCCAGTCCTGACCAGCTGAAATCAAACTCCATAGCTACGGCTGGGCACCAGGAGTTTGGGGACTTTCCCAGGGGATTCCAATAGGCAACCACGATGGAAGACCTCTGGTCTAGACCAAGGCTACATGGATTGAAGGCTGAACCAGGTGCAGCAGCACCATCGGCATAATCTAGGAGCCTGTTAGAAATGCAGGTGCTCAGCCCCCACCCCCTACCCCCGTCCCAGCCCTAACAATTTTGGTTGGAATCCAGGAGCATGTTGCTCACCAGCCCTTCCCAGAGATGCTGATGCAAGCCGAGGTATGAGAGGCACCAAGGGGCTTCGGGGCTCTTCTGCTCTGTGGCTCTGGTTAGAGAGAGACTCTGACACTTATGACACCTCCATCCTGGCTTTGAAGAATCGCAGTGTTGATTCCTGCGTGCCAGTATGTGATTCATCCATATTGTGATCTGTAACGAAGAACCAGCCTTTGTGTCCCGTTACTCACGTGATCAGTGAGCAAGAGCACTCCGATGGTCTGGCGACAATCCATGTCCAGGAGACTGTATGGGTTCCGTGATCTGAAAGCTCCCCAGAGGCAGAGCTGTGGTATGGCCACTTCCTGCTACAGGCCCAAGCCCAGGACTCCTGCTGCCCCTCTGGGGGGCTGCAATATCACATTTTGCCCCTAGACATGCTATCAGGCACATAGAGTTGCTTATTGTCAAAAGCCAAATAACAGTAGCCAAACAGCCTCCATTTGTTGAGTATCTCGTCTGTGCCGGACACCCTAACTAGGTGCTCCGTACATCTCATTTTACTCTTACACCAACTCTGCAGCTTAGGGCTCCGTGGTCCCAGTTTGAGAGGAGGAAGCGAGCCTTGCAATGTTATACAGCATGCCCAAGATCACTTGTGTCAAGAGCCGGGATTAGAATGAGGTCTTCTAGGTCCCAAACCCATGTTCTTCCCTTGGCACCACACTTACAGATAGTACATGAGCCTCCCTGCTCCCTGTCTCCCTGTGTCTGGCCATTTTATAAAAGAGGAATGCAGAACAAGAAAGAGAAGTGATTTGCTCAGGATCACACAGATACCAAGAGATGCAGCCAGGACTCTAGCCCAGGTCCATGTAATCCCAAATCCTGTCTTTCCACTGCCCCATGCTACCTCATACTTCATACTTGAGCCTTAAAATTGGAAAGACTTTATCACATCAAGTTTTAAAGCCAGCTGGGCCACATGGGTGCCTTTCCATTCAGGCAGCTGCAGAAAGGTGCTGCATCCACTCTGAAGGGAAGTCTACGCCCCCTGCCGGTGACTCACCGAGTGTGGCTCCAGCCCGTGTTTCTCAGCTCTTTCCCTTCAGTGTGCCACTTCTCACCCTGTATACACTGTGCAATCCCCACACACCCGAGGTTTTGTGTGCTGGAGTATAAGGCGTTCCACACTCCTGAACCTCACAAGCTCTCAGGAAGAGACCAGGAAAAAATGGGAGCAAGTTCAAGGTCACTGCTTCCTGGAAGTAAGACATTGGGAAGAGTAGTCAGCCTTTAGTTTCATGAGAAAGCCTTGGCAGAAAAGATGGGATATGGAGATGCTGGCACTTATGGGGGTGGGGGGGAAAGGGGGGCGGGTAGTGGGGAGGGAGAGGACTGAGGGCTGGAAGTGGAATGGACAGGAAGCCGCCCAGCATTGGTGGCCCCGGCACCCTCCTATTCGTCTTGGCAGTCACTGCTCTGCATCGAGCCTCCCCCCTGCTCTCCAGGCCACTGCCCCAGCTTCTAACTGGTCTCCCATCTCAGGCTCCTGCCTCGGGTCTGCCCCTCGATGCTGCACATTGCTCCCATCACACTGATGCTTAAAGATGCTTAAACCTCCAGCGGACTCTCGTGAGGCCCCATTATATGTCATACAACCTCTTCCCCTCCAGCCAGCCCAGTCTGCAGCCACCCCCAACCCACCCCACTCACCCAGCCATGTGCAAAGCCTCTCACAGAAAGAGCTGGGTGTTTCAGACAAAAGAACCAGCACCGACAAAGGCCCAAAGGGTAGAAAACACAGCTCAGCCAAGGAGTAAGGAGAAATTAAGCATCAATGACGTGCACGTGGTGTTTGGGAGTGGTCGCTCAGCTAGATTGGTCCTGTGGGTGATAGGGAGTCACAGAGGACTCTAGAACCAGGGGTGACATGCTATAAGCCCTCCCCTCAGCTGCCATCCCTGGAGCCCTTCCCGCTCTGTGAAGTTGCCCTGCTGCTTCCTCTGCCTGACATCCCCTCCCCACCAGCCCCCAGGGCCCTCTAGCTTCTCCTCTGTGAAGCCATTTCCTCTCCTCCAGCACCCTCTGGTCATCACCCAGGACAAGTCTGTCTCTGCTGCCGACCCTGGAGGGCAGTGCCGGAGTCTGTCCATCTCTGTCGCCAGTGCCCGGCTCAGGGTGGGCGCGAGCGAGTGCTCAGGGCACGACTGCCCAGATCATCATCCATCAGCCAGTGCTTACTGCGTGCTGTCCCCACGCATGGCTCGGACAGGCACTAAGGATAGGGCAGTTAGTGAAAGCCCGGTTGCGCAGGGCTCACCATGTAGTAGGAAGGCAGACATGAGTCAAATTATCACACACACAGTGTGAAGTGGCTATTCACAGGGACACAAGGGTAGGAGGGTGCCAGCAGAAAGGTTGGGGAAAGACCTTCCAGGGGTCAGGCACAGTGTGGGCAAATGCCTGTGGGCTCATACTGCCCTGCGAGGGCATCGCCCTGCCAGCTTGTCCACTAAGTCCTAAGCTCCGCAGGTATTTCTTCCTTTTGCCCCAACTTCTCGAGGCTGACAGGGAGTTGCTTAGCTCCCCGGAGGGTGCAGTTTAGCTGGGTTGATGCAGAGCATCGGTGGTTTACTAGATGCTTCTGGAAAATCTCAAAGAAGGGACTTTGCCAGCGCCCGCCCCCAGGTAAAGTGGTTTTGGGGGATTGGATCTCTTTGGCATCAGCTCGGAATCACTGTCTTCCTGTTTTTTTTTCACAGTTCAGCTGCAGAGAGGCCCCCTGAGTTTCTGTTTCCAGTTTAAAAATGGTTTTAATCATTAAAGGCCAGACCTGGTGATATTTCTTAAGCTTCTGCCTCAGTTTTGTTTATTTTTCTATGATCCTTTCTAGAACTACTTTATCACATTAGCTTTTATTGGGAGGAGGGGGGTGGTAAACATGCAGTGAGTGAGACACCAGTCAGCTTTGGTACTGACAGTGTTTGTCCCCAGGCCAGTCCCTACCAAACAGACAGAAAGCGGGGTGGGAATTTCACAGTGTAATAAAGATATCATAGGCTGTAAAGAGGGATGGAAGTTATATTTCTTCCTTTTATAGTCCTTCATCTCAGTTCAATCCAGTGAGCTCCCCATGGCGTGCCAGGCCCTGCTAGGTACGGAGGGTACACAAATAAATGTTCACCGAGGAGGGCAGAGGTGGATACAACTTCATGTAATGTCTGGTTGGTGCTGTAAATGTTGGAGGGTGCGGACTCTGGAGGCAGGAGGAACTTGGTTCAAGTCGGGGCTTCACCGCTCAGTAGCAACATTATACCAAGCTAGTTACTTAACCCTGCACTGGCCTCAGTTTCTTTATCCATAAAATGGGAATAATAATATGTGTCTTTATATAAGAAATGATGTATGGTCAACCCAGAGGCAGGCACAGAGTGAGTGTTCATTAAGTGGCAGCTCTTCTTTTTGTGGTTGATGTTCATGCTACTATCACTACCCCCAATAAGTGCGCGAACGGTGCTATTGGAGAAATTAGTTCTGCTGTGGGTGTGAGAGGGATTTCATGGAGGAGGCAACAGTGGATCTGGGTCTTTAAGGACTATTGGGAGTTTGCCAGACTGAAAGGAAAGAGTGTTTCAGCAAAAGAACCTGCCCCTAAAAAGGGGTGGGAGGCAATGGTCACAGCAGGGCTGCAGAGTAGGAGCTGTCAGACTTACTGAGCCCACGCCTGTGTGAGAGGAGGGGGAGTGGCCAGGGCAAGCTCAGGAATGACGTTGAATGTCAGGCAGAGGAGCTTGGCTGATTTATCCTATGGATGGCGGAGAGTCTCAGGAGATTCTCAAGCTGAAGGTGACCCGATTTTCAGCTTCTGCCTGGGATGCTGTCTCTCACATCCCCCACGCCCTGCTCTTGCCCTCTCTGCAGATCATCAAGGACCAGAAACTGCTTGTGATCGTCGGGGGCATGCTGCTCATTGACCTGTGCATCCTGATTTGCTGGCAGGCTGTGGACCCCCTGAGAAGGACAGTGGAGAGTTACAGCATGGAGGTAAGCGCCGGCCGCCAGCAGGAGGGAGGCCTGCGGGACGCTGCTCCCAGACACACAGGGGCAGAGGCAGCCCGTCTGCTCGGCTGCCCAAGGTGCACTTCGTGAGAAGAAACGGAGGTGGTCACGGGGGCATCGTCACAGGTCCACATGGGCCGCATGGCTCCATCAGGAGCACCTCATTACTTCTGCTCCCTTCCATCTGAGACCTCCATCATTTCCAGAAGGCCAGGTGTGAGGTCTTCACTCCTGGTGGGGCGGGCAATAGTGAAAGAACTGGTCTAGGTGTGCTGATATATCCAGAATGAAGGGGAAATTTGGGCCGCTCAAATGAGTATGCTTCCTACACGTTGTAGAAATCCTCACTTACAGGATGTATCGATTGGTCCATTCTTATTCTCTTCTGTAAAATGAGTTCCCTGATGAGTGCTGCTCAGGAATGAGCGTGCTGAGAGCTCCTTTGTGTTACTATATGATTTTCAAAGTGATATACAATGGATTTCTTTTCACACATTTGACACAGAAATTTGTTAAAATTTTTTTAAATGTTACATAAAACCATTATTAAGTATCTATTGGAATAATCTTGTGTTCAGCCTTGCCCTCCCCTCAGCAATCTTCCTAGGATGCTCCAGATGAGGGAAGTTCAAGATGAGGGAATCTGTATTTTTGTTGGTTTTCTCTTAGGACAGTTAAACATGCCTTTGTTGGAGGGAGCTGGCTGAGCGGGGTGTGCTGTGTGTTATGGTTTTCTTATGGAGTAGCAAATGCTAGTGAGAAAACTGGAATCTTCTCCAGTTTTTTCAATTGTTATGGAAACATTTTTGTAGATTTTAGTGTGAATTCTTAAGCTAAACTGGAAATGGTCATTTTATGCATTAGGGACAGTTTTTATCCTTCTAGACAAAGAAGTTTTCTAGTAAATAAGTTGCCCAGACTTGTTTGTCTGGAGACGGACAGAGGGATTACTCAGCCCAGTAAGGAATGATACAGCCAGAGCAGGGCCGAGGGCGCAGTTTCTGACAGCAGGGATTTAGGAGGGAGATTTAGGGCTTTGTGCCTCCATCTCATTGCCTTAAGTGTACGTCCTGAGAGGAAGCAGACCCAACAAGCCCAGACAGAGCCAGCACTGGCTGCGTGCGCCCCTGGATCAAGGGGGCAGGGACTCAGTTGAGGTCACTTGGGTGGACAGGCTGTTTCCAGAGGGGAGGTGATATCTGGTCACCATTCACCTGCACAGGAGGCAAAGGGGCTACCCTGCCTCCCAGTCCATCCTGAGGGAGTTCCTCACCCACCACCAGGATTTGGAGATCCAGTCAGGGTGTCCACATGAGGAAGAGCTGAGCTGCCATGGGCTAACTGGGCCCCCGGCTAGTGGGTGATGACAGTCTCCGGCAGTAATGCTAATGGCAGGAACAATGGTGGTGGTGATGGTGGCTAGTTTTGTGTATTAACTCACTGAATCCTCGCAGTAACTCTGTGGAAGAGGTGTGATCTCATTCTGATGATGGGGAAACAGAAGCCCAGAGAGGTTATATAACTTACCCAAGATTACCCAGCAGGTCAGTGGCAACACCGCTAACTACTGTCTCACCTACTGACCAACCCTGCCTTTCAATGCATGACAGCACTTGGCAGTTTTCAGGGGTTTTCATAGACCTCTGGTGATTGGCCACAGGTCTGCGAAGTGGGCAGGGCAGGGAAGTGTTTCCACATGCTACAGATGAGGTCTCAAATTAGAGTCATGGGCTGGTGAAGTTCCCAGGACGTAGAAAGGTTAGAAAGGCCAGTCAAACAGAGCCCATGGGAAGACCCGGAGTGGGGGCGGGTGGACAGAAACCAGACCCAGCTGGCTTGATGCTGAGCCCAAGGGCAGGGAAGTAGACAGGATGCTGCTACCTCCACTCAAGGTTAAGGTGGGGGCCGAGTATTCACTAGGGGTTTCCCAGGCTCCGGCTGTGCTGGGGGGAGGCTGTAGCGCAGCAGTCACCCTGAGTCAACAGACTCCAGAAATAGACTCAGGAAGCCTGACCCCTTGGACCATTTAAAGGAGATCGGTCCTGTGGAGTCTCACTCATGGAAGTGATGGTTTGCTATCAACACCTTCCTTCTTTCCTTTCTTTCTGTAAGAAGTTCTATGCATAGAGCCCTTGCCCTTGCCAAACCTTCCGGGGCAGTGGTTCCCAAACCGAGGAGCTGCAGGGTGCCATGGAAATGCTTCTCGGCATAGATAAGGAAACTGAGTCCGAAAGGCACCCAGACCTTCTGAGGCAGGGCTGGAGGGAAGCCGGCTCTGGCTCTCAACTCAGATGCCCAGTCTCCGTGTTTCCCTCTAGGTGTCTGCTGTGATTGCTCTCTACACCTTTTCTGGGCTGCTGCTCTTATTCTCTTAGTTTAGGGTTGCCTTGTCACTGTTGCCATGGTAGCAGAACCCCTTGATCAGCCGACCCACAGGCCTGTTGGCTTTCCACCAGACGTTGCTAAGCTGTCCGTTGTTTTCTGCCATCCACAGTGTGATGGTTGGACAGTGTGCCCAAGGATGAGATGTCCTCAATCCTCCTTGAGGGGCTGTTTTTTCTAGGGCTCCCAGCGAAAGAGAAAGTCTACACTTGGGGGAGAGATACTCAAAGATCTACCCTTACCTACCTCAGATGGCTTAGATTGTTCTAGATATTCTGAACACTTCAGGATTCCAGTCACAGGCCTTGCCCTGTGTTTCATTTTCAAGCCTGTTCCCATGCTTCCCTCCTTCTGGAACCTTCTCTGACAAGTAACAGAACTTCAGTACCAGGCCCCTGTGTTACCTCTGTGGGGATGTGTCCCTGAGTGCCTTGGCTCCCCCCGATTTTCAAGCCCACTCTTATCTGCTCCAGTCCCTAGCACCCTGAACATTCCTCTGGGGGGTTGCTTAGCCTGCTGTTAGTCTGTGCTGAGTGCCTCCCCGACCGCCCCCCTCTCCCACTGGACCACTTACTTCTTTGGGACAGGGCGACGTCAGAGCAATCTCCCTCACAGCCCAGCCCAGCAGCCCCTCACGCATCTTCCATCTTCCACTGCAGAGACGGAAGTGAGCGCCACAGCCATGGCCTTTGATTTCATGGCACCCACAGGCCAGCGGGGGCTGATAGACAGTAACCTGCAGACAAATAAGCAGAATTATTTTAGGTCACATAGATTCTAATAAAGAAGCAGAACGAAGGGTTGGAGAATAACAGGAAGGACCGATGGACGTGATTCTCCCAGTGAGAGTGCATGCAAGTGTCTGGGACACGAAAATCAGATTCTTAAGTCCTACTGGGGGCTTCCCGCTGCCACAGCCTCATTCATTCTTAAGTAACGAACATTTACATGGCTTTTGTCATGCACCAGGTATACTTTCTCTCTATGTCTTGTCTTTTCATTCTCTTAACATTGTCTTTTGTAGAGCAGAGTTTTTAAATTTTAATAAAGTCCAACTTATCAATTATTTCTTTCATGGATCATGCTTTTGGTGTTGCATCTAAAAATCCATTGTCAAATCCAAAGTCATCTAGGTTTTCGCCTATTAATCTTCCACAAGTTTTATAGTTTTACCTTTTACTTTAGGTCTCTAATCCATTTTGAGCTAATTTTTGCAAAAGGTACAAGGTCAGTGTGTAGATTCATTTTTATGCACATAAATGCTTAGCTGTTTCAGCACTATTTGTTGAAAATATTGGGTTGGCCAAAAAGTTCAATTGTTTTTTTTTCCCTTAAGATGGTTCTAATAGCACTTAGTTGTCTTTAACTTTATTCTAAACAATTTTGTTAGATTGTATTGTGACAGCTGTCACATCAGTGTGTGTTTTAAAACTTATCCAAATTGGTGAATTTTTGTGTAGCCATTTTAATATTGAAGATGGAAGAAAATGCACAACATTTTCAGCATATTATGCTTCATTATTTCAAGAAAGGTAAAAACACAACCAAAATACCAAAGGAAAAAAAAAAAAAAGATTTGTGCAGTGTACGGAGAAGGTGCCGTGACTGATTGAACATGTCAAAAGCGGTTTGCGAAGTTTCATGCTGGAGATTTCTTGCTGGAGGATGCTCCACAGTCAGGTAGACCAGTTGAAGTTGATAGCAATCAAATCAAGTCATTAATTGAGAACAATCATGTGGGAGCTAACCGACATACTCAAAGTAGCCAAATCAATAAAGTTATTGGTGAAAATGAAAAATGTCTTTTATTTTACAGGAAAAAAAACACACAAACTTTTTGGGTCGCCTAATACTATCCTTCTCTATTGAATAGCCTTTGCATCTCTGGCATAGATCAGTTGACTGTATTTTCATGGGTCACTTTCTGGGCTCTTTATTCTGTTTCACTGACACCACACTGTCTTGATTATTGTAGTTTTATAGTAAGTCTTGAAATTGAATAGTGTTAGAGTTCTCTGACTTCGTTCTTCAGCATTGTGTTAGCTCTTCTTAGTCTTTGCCTCTTCATATAAACTTTAGAATCAGCTTGTTGATATCCATGATGCAACTTGCTTTTTGACTGGGATTGCATCGAATCTCAGGAGACCAAGCTGGGAGGAGAGACATCTTAACAATGCTGCATTGAGTCTTCCTAGCCATGAACATCAAATACCTTTCCATTTAAATGGATCTACTTTGATTTATTTCATCAGAGTTTTGTAGATTTCCTCACACAGATCTTATGCACATTTTGTTAGATTTATACCTAAGTAATTTTGGTTTTGGTGCTAATATAAATGGCATTATGTTTTTAAGTTCAAATTCCAATTGCTCATTTCTGGTATATAGGAAAGCAATTGACATTTGTATATTAAGCTACTGTCCCCTACAACCTTGTTGTAATTGCTTACTAGTTCCTGGAGGGGTTTTCTGGGTTCTTTGGGACTATCTCCATAGACAGTCATCTGCAAACAATTTTATTTCTTCCCTCCCAATCTGTATACCTTTTATTTCCGTTCTTGTCTTATTTTTTGTATTAGCTGGGACTCCCAATGAGTACCATGTTGAACAGCAGTGGTGGGAGGGGACATCCTTGCCTCATTTCCAGTTTTAGGGAAAGCATCTAATGTCTCACTATGAAGCATGAAGTCAGTATCTCATTGTTCCTTAAAGACCGTATGTATTTAAAATAGCTTTGCCAGCCAAAGCCAAGGGTGCCTTTGGGGAAGTGACAGGAAGAGCAAAGATGGCGCAGGCAGAGCCGGGTTGTTAGGGATCTTGTGTGCTAAGCAGAGAAGTTAAAACTTAAAAATTAAAGACAATCCATCTTAAAACTTAAAAATTAAAGACAATCCATCAGGAAAGGGATGTGATCAGATCTTCCCTGGCTTCGGGTGGAAACAGGTAGAGAGCGAGGCTGGGGCCCAGAGACGGTTTTCACAGTCACCCCAGCAGGAGCTGGTGGCACCTTAAAGCAGGGCAGTTGCAACGGGAACAAAGAGAAGTAGGCGGATTTGCGAGATGGTCAGTAAGCAGGCGTGACGAGGCGTGGTGAATGATGGACGCCGAGCGGGAGGACCAGGGAGGCAGCAAGGGCAATGCCCAGAGCTCTGACAGGTTGTCGGACAGAGGATCTCTTCACCGGGGCAGGGTGCAGAATAAAGAGCAGGTTTGGGAGGGAATAGGAGGGGTTCATTTCTGAGCAGAGGGACTTGGAAGGTTGGGCACAGGTCCTAGGGCACAAGGGGGCAGTTCGTCCACGAGATAGAGACTTGAGGGAGGGGTAGTTAGCACACTGAGGATGGGAGCTGAGGGAATGAATATGGTCCCCCAGAGAGGGGTACAGTGAGAAGTGAAGATGTCCTAACTGGAGCCCTAGGAACCATTAAGCGGGGATGGGAACAAGGGGAAAAGCCAGAGAAGGGGACTTTGAAGTGGTGTCGGAAAGGAAGAAGGTAGCCAGGAGGGGGAGCCATCCATGGGCGGGAGCACGGGAGAGAGAACAGTCCACGCACCAGGGAAATTTGAAGGAGGAAGGAGAAGTCTCCAGAGACAAATGCCCTAGACCAAGGCAGGGACTGACAGGTGCCCCGCGCATGGCTTGGCCCCACGCTTGTTTTCGGGGCTCCTTCATTGCACCTCAGCCTTTCCTTCCTCTGTTTTAGAGTCTGATGAGCAGGTTCGATGTGTCTGCATTTCATACGTAGCAGGTGGGGATAAATCTACCAAGCATGTTAAAAGAGTTTTAAAATATAATTTGTTTTCTTGGGAAAAAAAATCTCCTTTTTTGAACACCTCCTCTGCTAGTGGCCGCGGTGAGGAGGTGTTGAACGTACAGGTCTGGAGTTCAGCAAGAGGTGTGGGCTGGGGATGGGAACTCAGATGCCATCGACAGAGATGGGATTGAAAGCCTTGGTGCGGGTGGCGGCAGGGGCCATGTGGATGGAGATGAGAAGGGGACCAAAGGCACTTCGGTCACACCAATGCTTGGGGATCAAGGAGGGCGGAGGGAACAGCAAAGAAGACCAGTGAGGGGAGCCACAGAGATAAGAAGAAAATCAGATGAGTTTGGTGTCTAGGAAACCAAATGAAGAAAGTGTTTCAAGAAGAAAGTTTTGATGAAGTGTGTCAAATGCTGTTTTTAGATCAAGTAAGATGAAAACCAGGAATTGACACTGTGTTTGTGTGTGCATACACACGCACCCATCTGGGACTTCTTTTTCTTTTAAAGAAAAATAATTTGAGTTAATTTCCCCAAAACTAAAAGTGGAGCATCTGCTGGTGTGAAGACAGCCTGTGAATCGAGGTGGGAGGGTGGCTTTTTGTTTCCCCCAAGCCTGCCTTCTAGACCAGGCCACCTCCTACCCCTCCACGTCACCATTCCCGAACAATGCTGAAGCGGAGAGAAAATGGTGGATGGCGCTGTCTGTCGCTGAACACTGTGCACCCAGGAGAGCCACAGGGCAGCCACCGAGGCAGCCTGCCCTCCCCGATGCCGATGCCGTCCCCCGCCTGCTTCCCAGGCAGGCTGCAAAAGAGATGGGATTTTGTGCGGCGCACTCACCCACGGGAGCCGTGTGCGGCGTTCACTCACAGCGATGGCGGAAGGCTGTCCCCACAGGCTGCCAAGCGGCCTGCCTCCAGAACTCCCCGCACGCTGGGTCCCGAGGCTGTCTGCCCGTCTGGGCAGTCATCAAGTGAGGGGCATTTTGGGGCCAAGGAGTATTTCAAACTTCCCTCCACATTCCGTGCTGTTACCATCCTTTTTTGTGGAAGTAAATGGGGGCTTTGGAAGTCATGGACTGCACTTGGCTTTGAACTGGTGGTTTATTCCTGCTGTTTCTATGGAAACAGGTATTGAAAGAGACAAATATATAGAGTTGTAAATAAGCTTAATGCTTATCTTCTAACTCCCTGTAGAGTTGCTCTAAAAAAAAAATCCAAAAGCAGACACTTTCTAGAAACATCTGGAGTTTTATAAAGCTTGTCTAAGCCCCATCTCCCACAGTTCATCCTGAAATGAAGAGACTGTCAGAATGGCCAGGATGGGACAAGTGCTTAAGGTTAAGATTCACTCCACCCTGTGGGCTCCTTACAGGCAGCTGGTGGCCCGAGGCTTTGATGCTAAGGGTCACCTTCTAGGTGGTGGCTCACCATTGCCAGCCCTGAACAGTGGGACAGATCTTCGTCATTCATAGTCATCCATGGGGTCCTGGATGACCAGGCTGGGGCCCCGGCCAGCTGCAGACCAAGTTCCAGGCAGGGTGGTAGGACTCAGTGAGGGCCCCCGGTGGGTCTGTTAGCTGAGGGCCACCCTGGTAGCTTGACTACCTCCTTTGAGGAAAAGGCTGCGCCATCTGAAGCTCTGATCACATCCTTCTCCTGTTTAAAATTCTCCCCATGCCCTAGAGGGGGCAGCTCGCAAGCAGCGGTTCAGGTGGCCTGAGGGGATCTGCCCTCTCCCCCTCCCCAGCCTCATCTCTCAGCCCCCTTCCTCAGTCCTTGTGCTCAGCCTTCCTGAGCTACTGCGTTTCACACCATTGCGCTCTCCCTTACTCCAGGCCTTTGTGTGTGCTGTCCTCTCTACCCAGAACACCCTCCTTCCCACCCCAACATGCTGTCTTCATGCAAAAAATTCTTACTTGACCTTCAAAAGGCAGCTTAGAAGCATCTTCTCCAGGAGGCTTCAGACCTATAGGCTGCCTTGGGTGCGTCTGCCTAGGCCCCTGTTTGCCCCTCATCTGGCCACACCGCTGGTAATTACTTATCCATGCTCCTGTCCCCGCTAGTCCACAACCTCAAAGGCCAAGGCCATCTGTGTGTCTCCAGCACCCACTGACAAGGCCTGACTCAGAGTACGTGCTCAGTAAATATTTATTGAGTAAATTGTTCCCTCCACCTGGAACTCTCTCCCCATGCCGCCTTATGTCCAACTTCGACCCATCTGTCTGGGCCCATTCAGCCGATTCTTCAAGAACTGTCTCTGCCGAGTTGCGGTTCAGTTTGATATTACCACCCTCACCTTTTATCAAGGGCCCACTTATGGAGCTAAAGCTGCCAATTGAAGAATGATTCATCATCTTCTACAAAGGATTGTTGTTCAGGTTGTGACTTAGTGCCCCTGAAATAAAGGTCCACAAGATAAATCCTAGCGGAATTTAGCACCAGGAAATGGGCTTCACGCTCCCCATGAACTTGTGTCTCCTTCCTTCAGTCAGGCAGCCAGGCAGTCGTACTGAATAAGCCACTCTGTTTCCTTTCTAACCTGGCTGCCAGAAAATCGGAGCCAAATTCAACACTCGGGACAATGACCATCTTATCTCAGGTTCCTGGAGGGTTATCTCTGCTACTGATCTGTGTCTTTATTTCTCTAACTGTCCTGTGTTTGGGCTTTTACTGTGTCCTGCCTCGGGCCCTTGGAGAGCAGGAGCAAGATGTGATTTCTAGATTAAGTTATTAAAATGAGAATGCTAGGTGAGGTTTAATTGGAATGATATGCCAGAGAGACAGTTTAAGGATGTCCACAGACGTTCACCTTCTGGCACGGGGCCCGGCTCAGCCCGAGCTGCAGGCAGCATCTCGGACCTGTGTGCGGACAGAAGGGCTTCGCCAGCCATGGCTGTGTCTCTGGATTGCCTCATGTCCAAGGCATCTTAGGTATGTGAGTGATTGAGTTTTATTTCATGTTCCTTGTTGGTGTCCCTTGTGCCTTTGCCAGGCACTCAGGCTCTAGAGGCCCCTCAGGACACGAAAGACACAGCACCACTGTTACAGAACAGGGACGAGGAGGGTCACCGTATACTATTACTGAAAGGACCCCCAGTAGGTTTGCTTGTCCGCTGCTAGAGGAAAGAGGTCTCTCAATGCCAGAGATTTGTGAACAGCAAAGGAAATGTTTACTTAAAGCTATACAGACTTAAAGTAGTGACCTAATGTCTTCATTAAAATATCAAAGTCCTTTCAGATACCCACAGACCCCCACAGTGCTTCCCTCTGCCCTAATTTGGGGTACCATATCTCAGGAAAAGAAGCAGACGTCCATGATTCAGGCTGCCGGCACCATCAGCTGTGTCACCATCCAGGCAGGATCTCTAATTAACCCAAAGCCATGTGGCACCTTCTCATGGCCCATCAACAAGAGTCTTTGTACCCATTTTCTTCCAGGCAAAGTCTCTCCTGCTTCCTAGGCCACATGGCCAAGGAGTGCAGGCCGAAGCTGTGGGGACCTCACTCTGCCAAAGCCACATGGTTCTCTTTTCACCAAAGCTGCAGGGGCATCCACTCTGGCCAAAGCCACATGGTTCTCCCCTCCACCAAAGCTGCGAGGGGTCTCCACTCTGCCAAAACTGCATGGTTCTCCCCCTGCTAAAGCTGCGTGGTGATTCTCTCTACATGGCTGTGGGAGTCCCCACTCTGGCCAAAGCCGCATGGTTCTCTCCCCAATGGCTGCCATGTCTGGGTTTAAATCCCCGCGCCAATCTTCCTCTGCAGCCCCGTTTCCGGCTCCTCTCACAATCGTCTACACTTGCCAGCACTCCCATATCCTTCCAGCTTTACTGGGCTGCCATAGTGGGTCTGGGCAGGCATCGCCCCATGGCATGGAGCCAGTCATCTCCAAGCTCTTACACAGGCGCTGTAACCAGGGTTAGTTGCCTCCCAGTTATATCTTGGGTGGAAGTCACTTCCCTCCCCCTGGCTCAAAGCATGGCCACAGCTATGTAACATATCTGTGCAACCAGTTAAAGGTTATAGATACGTTAAATGACCATGCCAGAGGTTAGCTGCAAAGCTGTTGCTATGCAAAACAGCTTTCCATGTTCCTGCTCCCTGTGTCCCTTCCCCCAACTCACACCTGTTGTTTTTTTTTTGGGGGGGTGGGGGGTAAGGACATCCTATATATGTTTCTAATATTTCCTGGACACCTTGAGTTCTGGACCCCATTCCAAATCCCTATTTGGGGCCCCCCTCTTGGCTGCACCCTGTTATACCACCATGGGCACCAAGGGACAGCCCTGAGGTGGGACACTCTGGTCTCTACTGTCCAGTGCTCTCCAGGGGATGGGCTGTTTACTAGAAATTCTGAAGTCCATGGAAAACAGTGTGTGATCCTGGCACCGTGTGACCGCTGTGTGTCCTGGTAAAGCCATGCCAGTTCTTGAGCAAAGACAGTTTTACATTTTGATGAATGTTCCACACATCCCTATCAGCAGAAACACAGGTTATGGCACCCAGAGACTTCCCCTTTTGTTTTTGTGGGGGAATTCCAACCAATCTCCCTCTTTGTACATGGTGCGCCAGCCAGGCGCTCCCTCAGCATTTATGGGGCCGCTGCGCTGAGGCTCCCTTAAAGACCTCAGTCTAGTGGGCACACATGGAGTAGGCTGCTACCAACAGCACCTTCTCCATGACATACGCCTGCAGGCGCTTGGTGTTAAGTTTGAGTTACTGTGCTGAGGTACTGGCCTTACTTTTCTAGAGCATGAGCTAGGATTGAGTTTGGGTTTCATGTCCCACGGAAGTAGAAAAAGTGAGAGGGAACATGTACTAGTCAGGCAGTGCTGGGTTTTGCTGTGGTAACAACAAAAGAAGAGAAATTCAGTGGATTAAAACAATAAAGTCTCTTTACTCATCATAACACATGCGCATAGAGGGTCAACTGTAGCTTGTGCACACAGCATGCTAACTCCAAGATATAGCTGGTGGAGTGCCTTCTAGGACGGTTTCTGTAGCAAAGGGAAAGAGGGCGTGGCAAAGCATGCACTGACTTTGAACGTTTCCACTCCAAAGCATCACATGTCGCTTCCACTCATATTTCAATGGCCAGAACAAGCCAGCTCTGCATACCTGAGTTCAGTGGGACCAGGAAGAACAGTCCCACAGCATGCCCAGGGGGGACAGAGAAGCAGGTATTGATGCTCAGCCGTAATGGGTACTGTAGCAAAAAGTCCATCTAATGTCCTATCACCATCACAAACACCGCCGCACCCACTAGAAAGTGAGCTTCATGAGAACTCGGGGAGAGGGATGGCTGCATTTTATTTATTGCTGTATCCCCAGCACCTGGAAAAGTTCCTAGCCCATAGTACACACTCAGTAAATAATATTAGATGAACACTTGAATAAATCAAGCCATAGAGCCATCTTATTAGATCAGTGGGGTATTCTCTGAGGAGTTCTGTCCCAGTCCTGCAGACCCTACCGCCAGTCCTGTCCCGATCCATCCCTACCTCTGCCCATCTCCACTGAGACCCCTGAGGCCCAGAGCACCACCTTCTCTCATCATCTGGCATCCAGAAGGGGGTGCTGTGAGCTACAGCTGCACTCGACACACAGTGGATGAGAGGTTTGATGAGGATAAACAACAGCCTTTATTGTTTAAGCCATTGCGTTGTTGCTTATTGTTGTTGTTTGTTGTTGTTGTTACCAAACTCTCTAAGCCGGCTACCTCCTCCCATTCATTGCCCCTCCCAAACCACTCACACACGGCAGAGGGATCTTTCCTCTTTTTGAGGTGTAATTCACATACCATAGAATGCACAGTTTTAAAGTGTGCAATACAGTGGATTTTAGTACATTCATAAGGTTGTGCAGCCATCCACACTGTATAATTCCATAACATTTTTATCACCCTGAAAAGAATCCCCACATCCTCTTTCCTCCAGCCCCTAACAACCACAAATCTACTTTATGTCTCTTTGGATTTGCCTGCTCTGGATATTTCATATCAAGGAAGTCATACAATTTATGGGGCTTTTTTGTGTCTGGCTTCCTTCACCTGCAGTGTTTTGAAGGTTCCTCCATCTTGTAGCATGTTTCAGTACTTCATTCCTTTTCGTGGCTGAGTAATATTCCCTGATGTTGATATACCACATTTTGTTTAGCCGTTCCTCACTTGATGGGCACTTGGGTTGTTTTCACTTTTTGAGTCCTACTACTATTAATAATGCTACTATGAGCATGCATGTACAAATTTTTGTGTGGATATATGCTCTCCGTTCTCTTAGGGGGCTGTATATATACAGAGGGAGAGAGAGAATTGCTGAGTCATGCGCTAACACTGCTCAACATTTTTAGGGAGTACAAAACAGGGCCCCAGGGGCTGCACCACTTTGCATTCCCACCAGCAATGTATGAGGATTCCAGTGACTCCGCAGGGTCACCAGTACTTATTGTTTATCTGCCTTTTCATTATAGCCATCCTATCAGGTGGGACGTGGCATCCCATTGTGCTTTGAGGAGAATGACGATCAGTGGCTAAGGGTGTGGAGCATCTTTTCATGTGCTGATTGGCCACTTGTTGATCTTTGGAGAAATGTCGTTTCAAGTCCTTTGCCTGTGTTTAATTCAATTGTTTGCCTTTGTGTTGTTGAGTTGAAAGAGTTATGTATATATTCTGGAGACTAGACCCTTGTCAGATATGTGAATCACAAGTATTTTCTCCCATTCCGAGTTGTCTTTTCACTTTCTCAGTGGTATCCAGTGACACACATGCACACACAAATTTAATTTTGATGAACTTTAACATGTCTATTTTTTTCTTTGGTTGTTTGTGCTTTAGGTATCATAGCTAAGTAATCATTACCTGATCCGGTTATGAAGGTTTATTACACTTGGGTTTTTGTCTGAGTTATATAATAGTAGCTTTTATATTTAGGTGTTTGGTAAATGCTGTTAACTTTTGTACATGGTGTAAGGTAGTGGTACTGGTTCATTCCTTTGCATGTGGATATCTAGTTGCTAAAGCACCATTTGTGGAAAAGAATGTTCTTCCCTCATCGAATCCTCTTCTGACACCTACTGAAAATCAACTGAGCTTCGAGGCTGCGTTTATTTCTGGCCTCCCAATTCTGTCCTGTCAGCCCATTTGCCTGTCCTAAGCCAGCACCAGCCTGTCCTGATGACTGTAGTAGCTTTTGATAAGATTTGGAGTCGGGAAGTGTGAGTCCTCCAACTTAGTTCTTTTTCAGTATTGTTCTGGTTATTTGGGGTCCCTTGAAATTCCAGATGACTTGGAGGATCAGTGGTTCCATGTCTGCAAAAAAAGGCCTTGGGGTTTTCATAGGGGTGGCACTGAATTTGTAGATCAATTGGGGGGAATTTCTGTGTTAACAGTATCAACGTCCTGACTGGCTTCTAACATTCCATCTCTCCGCCCTGTTTCTCCATCACACCCTGTATTCCTCCTGCTCTCATCCATTGTCTGTCCTTCTCCACTGGAGTGTGAGCCCCATGAACTAGGGACCTTGTCTTTCTTGCTCAGTGCCTCATCGCCATAGCCTAGCATAGCCTGGCAGACACAAAGCAGGTGCTCGTATATGTAGTTTGAGTGGACAAGCGAATGATGAGCAAAGGAATGCATGCATGCATGGATGCATGAATGAACTAATGAACAAGTTTCCACATCATGATTGTCATTAGCATTGACAACCTTTGACCAAGTGATGCAGTTACCAACAGCTGGCTTAAATTAGTGGGTGAATATGTTGAGACTGAAAGAAAAGTAATATTTTAAAGACAGAAAGGTTTTTAAATTGTTTGAAAGATAGTCAAGATTTGTGGTTCTCAGTCCTGGCTGCATCACCCAGAAGAGATCTTCCGTAAAATATTCGTATGCGGGTCACACACACAGACACACACACATTCTGATTTAATTGGTTTGGAAAGAGGCCTGGACGTGGCAATTTTTTATAGGTTGCCGTGGGTTCCAGTGTACAACCAGGGTTCAAACTTCCTGGACCACACCTTCACCAATCTCTAGGGAGGGCCCAGGAGTGCACTTTGGATACCAAAGTTAGAAACAGACCTGGGACAATACATGTAAGATTAAAAGGTAACAGAAGAAAAGCCTGAGTCCAAGAAACCTGAAGTCCACAGGGTACCCTGCCAACCCCCACCCCAGCCCCCAGCTGGAGAACGTGATGGTGACAAATGACATGCAAACTCAGAGAGAGGGTCCCCTGGGAAGGTTCATGTGTGCAGACCCCTCAGAGCTAAATGAGTCTCTCCAGTCTGATGTTCTTCTGAAAATCCTTAAATCATCCTTTGAATAGGTGCTTCCCCAATGGAAGACAGAGAGCCAAGACTAGGAAAGGAGGGAAAGCTATGAGATTTCTTTTTCTGCAGCATTGCTCATTGCAGCTGAGAGGCAGAGGGTGAGCGAGTGCCAGCCCAGAACTTTAGGTGGGCTGGCGAGACTGCCCTGCAGACTCAGGAAGCCACCAACCACAGAAACCACAGAAGGCCAGGGAACCGCTGTGTCCGGGCACCCTAGCACCCACAGTGGCTCTGAAATGGAGCCGCCGGCCACTTGGTAGGATGTTCGTTATTTTCTGCCATTGGAGTTTCTCCCTAAAGTGACAGTGGATTGAACTTCAATACAATTTTGACCTTGACATGGGATGGAATGCTTAACATGACTCAGATGCTCAAGTCAGTTCCAAGGACTCTGGGACAAGCTGTGGGCCCCTCCTAGGAGCTCAGGAGCAGCACCACCATCTCTGGGGCTGCCCACCTCTCAGTGCCCAGCCCACCACCCACCTGCCCATCTCCAGACTGGGACCCGAACCCCAGGTCTACCCTGCTTGGGCACGGGCACTCAACAGTTGGCAAACACACACTGTAATAATGAGAGTGCCTCCCATTTCTACAGCAGGCACAGTTTACAAAGCACCTTGACATCCCCGCCTTAGAGAGGAGGAAACTAAGGCTAGAGGAGTAAACTGCCAGGCCTGAGGCAACCTTGCTCTACATAGGAACTGCTCCCAGCCAGGCCACGTGGTATTAGATGACTGGGAAACGATTCAGCTGGGATGGGCCTACTGGCCTCTTTGTGCTTCCTGCTTTTTTCCCCCATCGATTCTGTGTTTTACTTGGTTTTCTTTTAAAGAAACATTCTCTTCATTGATGCTTTCAAAATTATTAGCTTCCATTAAGCATACTGTTCCCTTATAAATGTTTAAACCTCTTTCATATCTGTGAGTATCTGGTTGGTGTTGCATGAGAGTGAAGCACTTACGAGCAGATATTCAAACCCAGCAAATTCATTCTGCAAGCACCGCGCCCTAGTCCAGCCTCAGCCTCAGCCTCAGCAGCAGGTCTGCTCCGCCCTCACCCAGGACTGCAGCGAAGCTGCGTGGTCTTGGTAATGACAGCAGCAGAAGTAACAATAGCAGCAGCTTTCGCTGAGTGCGTGCTCTGTGCCAGACATGGTTCCGAGCGCCTTCCCTTCTCACCTCACTCAGTCCTCACCACAGCCCCATGTGGTAGTTACCATTATTATCCTCGGTCTAAAACTGAGGAAACTGAGGCACAGCGGGGTTAGATAGCATGCCCATAGTCCCCCGTAGGTAGCACTTAGCCCATAGTGGTCAAGCAAATGGACTCGAGTCAGGCTTAGCTTCAGATCCCAGCGGAGCCACTGACTGTGTGAAGCTGGAGAAGTGCAGCGGGTTGAACTGTGAGCCCATAGAGGATATGCACACATCTTCACCCCTGGAACCTGGGACTGTAGTCTTATCTAGAAAAAAGTATTTGCAGATATAATTAAAGAGCTTAAGATAAAATCATCTGAATTTCCTCAATTAGCCCTAAATCTAAGGACAAGTGTCCTGATAAGACACAGAGGAGAAGGCCATGTCAAGATGGCAGCTGGGACTAAGTGATGCAGCCACAAGCCAAGGCAAGCCTGCAGCCCCGAGAGGCCAGCGGAGGCACAGGCTTCTCCCCTAGAGCCTTCAGAGGGAACACAGCCCTGGGCCATCTTGATTCAGACTTCTGGCTTCCAGAACTGTGGGTGAATAAACTTCCATTGTCTGGGGCTAGAAGGGACAGTGCCTGTAAAGGGCTTACCCTGTGCCCAGCGTGTCCAGAGCACGCAATGAATGTTAGCTGTCATATAAAGCATCACTTCCTATCTGGACCTTGGCCTCCAGCCTCTGAGCCCTCTCAGAGCTGGTCCCCCATCTTGCTCTTTTCCTGATTCTGACGCCATGTCACAGGGCTCCCCCCACCCCCGAGACCACCTCTGGCTCAGGAATCTCCGAGGAATCGACTCTGACTCCCAGGCACAAGCTGCAGGCCCCGATCCTGTGAGCCGTTATTGCCAGAGCAAGACAGTGAACATCCACATATAGCATTTTAATTTTTCACCCAAGAAGTCGTTTTCTTACATGAGTCAAACACAGAAGCCTCAGAGAATTAAATCAAGAAGGGCAACTCCATGCTGGAGTGAGTTCTGCCAACAGGTGTGGAGGTTTTTCCTGTGTCCGCTCATCTCTTTCTCTCTTATCTGCGTCTTACAGCAGACAGGAAGCCAGCTGAGGAGAGATTGCATGTTCATACCAATTATTAAAAATATATGGCAGGTTTCTGGAAATGCATTCCCATGCCAAGAAATGGAGTGCATTCACCAACCAGGCTCCTGCCCTGTGAGATTTGGAAGGATGATGGAGTAGCCATAAACACTATAGTCTAAGGTTTTGATCCACACTCTGCCACCTCCTAGCTGTGTCACCTCGGATGAGTGACTCACCCTCCCTGACCCCAGTGCCCATAAGAAAAATCCATTCCTCCCTCACGGGCTTATCATGAACACTGACTGGGATGAAATGTTCAGATGCTTTGCACTAAGCCTGACACACACACTGTTTAATCATTGTGGCTTCCATTCCTGGGCTTAGAACTTCCTAACTCCATACGGAAATTAACCTAACTACCTTGCCAGCCTCCCAGGGAGGTCTTGGGGAGCAATGCTGTGTGGGGGGTAGGTTTACACTTTCCAGTGCACTTCCACCAACCCCATTTATTTAACCCTCAAAATCGCTCCGAGCAGAAAGAGTTCTGTTCTCATTTTGTAGGTGAGCACCTGGAGGTGCACGGAGCCAAGTGGTGGGCTTTTGACCACACGGTAGCAAGTGGGGCTCAGGGGCTCTGAGCCAGGCTGGCTGCTCCCCAAAGCCATGCTCCCTCCGTGGTACATGCTGACTCTCAAATGAAATAATAGGTGGGGAATTGCTTCATAAATAGCGGAGCTCTACCCCAGCGTGAGGCCTGTCACCGTATTATCTCAAGCACCTGTCTGTGATCCATCATCCTGTTTTCTGTCTGTGTTTATCATCCTTGCTTTCTCCCTCTAGCACAAGCCAGTTGGATCAGTCTCATGTGGCTCCTTCCAAGGCAGTCTCTGAACTTAAGCCTGTGTGGTTGAACCCCATCCATGCAGGTGGATTCCTCCTGCCCCTCCCCCATGCCTTCCAATGATGCCACCCCTTCTGCTCTACCCACATGCCTTCACTCCCACATCCAGGAGGCTCTCAGCACAGCCTGCCCTCTGAAAGGAAGAAGCCCTTCTGAAGCTCAGCTGTACCATGAGACCACTAGAGACACACGTGCCATTTCGTTCATTCACCAAACCCTCATTTGCTGGGCACCCCCTGTGTGTCGATGCTGGGGCCACAGCAATTGGGAAGACACAACCCTTGTTCTTAGGACTCTCCCAGTCCAGGGGGACAGATGTATTAGTTGACGATGTCAATGCAGGTGGTAAGTGCTGGAATAGTTCAGCTCTAACCCTAAGGGATCACAGAGCAGGTGGCTATTCATCCTTCCTTGAGAAATGTTTCACAAAGAACAGGGGGGAGAACTTCTCCCCCCAACCCAAGTCTTGAAAGAACCAGGAGGGTTTAGGTAGTTAAAGAAAACAGGAGCTGTGCAAACACTCTGGAAGTTCCTCAGAAAGTTAAGCAGAGCTACTGTGTGACCTGTAATTCCACTCCTAGGTACACACTCAAATAAAATGTGTGCAAATGCTCACAGCATTATTCACAATAGACAAAAAAGTGGAAATGACCCAAACATACACCAGCTGATGAATGAATGGATAAGGAAAATGTGGTCCATCTGGACAACAGAATGCAATTTAGCCATAAAGAAGAATGACGTTCCAGTATGTGCTACTATAGGGGTGAAACTCAAAAACATTATGTTCAGTGAAAGAAGCCAGACACCGAAAGGCCACATACTGTCCGATTCTGTCGTAGGGAACGTCCAGAGTAGGCACGCCCGTGGAGGCAGAACGTGGATTGGGGGCTGGGGAAGGGCGATGCAGAGCAACTGCTAAGAGGAATGGGATTTGTTTTTGGAGTGGTGAAAATAATGTGGAATTAGTGGTGATGGTTGAACAACATTGTAAATATACTAAGAACCATTGACTCTACACTTTAAAGTACTGTATTTTGCCGGGTATAATGCATACTTTTTGGACCAAATTTTTAAGGGAAAAATAAGGATATGGGTTACACATGGGAAGAACTAATTCTATATCTTTATAAATATTCTTGTGTTTTGTAATTATTTGTTACATAAAATTTCTTGCAACATAATGTTAAAATAAATGCTAAAATTCCTTTATAATACAAAAATACAAGTGTCTAAATATAAATAAATAAATAATTGAATTTAAAAATTAAAAGATTTTTTTTTCCTGAAAGTTTGGGCTGAAAACATGGGTGCACATTATACAGGGCAAAATACGGTCGTTAAAATGGTGAATTTTCTTTTGAAAATTCTACCTCAATTTTAAAGACAACAACAGGTGAGGGAACCTGAGGGCATTGCAGGTGCAGGGCTTTCCAAAGCCAGGGAAGGAGGCAGGGGAATGCTGTGGGAACAGCAAGCGTGCAATGCAACTGGCTCACAGTGTTTTGTATTTCTCTACTGCTGCTTCACAGCTTTGGAAAGCTACACAACTATCAGCCCTCATCCCGGCAGTATGCATTAGGATGTTTTTGGCTGCAAGTAATTCAAACTGGAGTACACAGTAGAGGGAATGCATGGGCATTCTGAAAAGGTCCAGGGGAATCTGGATTTCAGGCACAGCTTGATCAGGGATTGGTTCCACTTCTCTGTAAGGCTTTTATCTCTATCTTCCTCCATATATGACATATGTCATCACACTAGCTTCTCACATGTTATATAGTTATGAAAAGAAAGACACATTTCATCTAGAAAGACTTTAGAATGTTCCTTGGACAACACAGAGGTTTAGCTGAGCTTTAAATGATAGACACATCCTCAAGAAGATATCAGAGGCAATGGCATTCCAGGTAGATGAAAACTCTTGAGCAGGAAAGTGCAGGGTATGTCTGGGAAGAGTTCAGGAATTTGTTGAATCTGGCCGCTTGTGGGTGGAAAGTAGGTACAGGGCTGGGGGGAGCTTAACCTGGAGGCATTTGGGGGCCATTAAAGGAATTTCAGTAGCTGAATATCATGAGGAGCTCTTCATCAAAGTTCACTGTGGTTATCAGATAATAGTATTGCATTATTACTTTTCTCGATAATATTGTGGTTATGCCGAAGTATCATGGAATCTGAGATTCACATGGTTTAGAGTTGGGGGTTGTGTGTATGTGTGTGTGTGTGTGTGTGTGTGTGTGTGTGTGTGCATTTTAGAGAGAGAGGAAAGAGAGGAGACATGGCAAAATGTTAGCAATTGTTGGCTCCTGGACGAGAGTGCCCAAGTATTCACTGTACTATTTAGTTGTACTGTTTGTTTGGGGGCGGAAGGTTTTCATAAAAATTTGAGGAAGGAGAAAAGTTGGGGAAGGGAGACAGACCTCCGTGGGGGAGGGACAGGCTGGGGAGATGGTGCAAGGAGGGCCAGAGAGCGTGACCCCCAAGGGACGGTGAGACAGGCAGAGGCCTAAGCCCTGGGGTTCAGGGCAAGTGGACGTGTTGGTGGGAGAGGCTCCGCGGCCCTACGACTCTGCAGCTTCCACCGTGACGGCCCAGGAGGACCTTGGTGCCGGAAATGGAGCTGGACGACAGCCAAGGAGGAGGCGGAAGCGAGGGAGCCTCCAAGGAAGGTTATTTCCGCCGTCTTAATGATTACTTGTGTGTGGGACCAGGGTTAACTCAGAGTTTCAGAGCCTGAAATGACTTAAGAAATGACCCAAGCAGACCCCTCATTCCTCTGATGGGGAAACTGAGGCACAGACTCATCTGAAACCCCAGAGCCTGGGACGGATGATGAACTACCTTTAGTCGGCTTCCGCAGATGCCTGTTCCACCTTCCTCCCCTCCCCCGGAACACCCGGGAACCAGCCACGGAGAAATGGCACGAGGAGACGCGAGTTTGGTCTGCCTTCCTTAATGAAGACTTGGAGACGCTTTCTGCACTTACATGTTATCAGGGAGCTTTTGCTTTTTCTTCTTTTTTTAAAGATTTTATTTATTTTTAGAAGGAGGGGAAGGGAGGGAGAAAGAAAGGGAGAGAAACATCAATATGTGGTTGCCTCTCACGTACCCCCTACTGGGGATGTGGCCTGCAACCTGGGGATGTGGCCTGCAACCCAGGCATGTGCCGTGACTGGAAATCAAACCTGTGACCCTCTGGTTGACAGGCCAGCACTCAATCCACTGAGCCACACCATCCAGGCCAGGGAGCTTTTTTTTGGGTGGTTGCCATGGGGAAATAACAGGAATACCAGCTAACCCTGCTGTCCAAGCCGCTCACTCGGGCCAGGCACTAGTGTAGGCTTCCACATGTCTGTGTGAAGAGGACTATTCAGTCCTCAAAACTACGAAGAGGGACCATGTTTGGGCCCATTTCATAGATGGCAGCAAGGAGGTTAAATGGTTCCTGCAGGCCCCATCATTTGTAAGGGGCGGAGTTGGGACTGGAGCTCAGGCAGTCCCCAGGGCCGGCACCTTTAACCACCTTGCCATTGACCACACCGCCTAGTACATAGGTCCCCCATCCTAGCCTAAGCACCTCCCCACGTCCTTGGTGACTGGCTGGATGATTAGCTGCCTGAGCTATTTTGCCAGAGAGGGGGTCAACCGTGAATTCTGGCCCCAGCCTCATTGGTATTTGTGCAGTTTAGTCAAGACCTATTTATTCCTCGTAGAGTAGTTTGGGGGTCTGTGATAAAAAAGAAATGCAAAACTTCATTTCCCTTCCCTGCTACACTGTTCATTTTTTTAAAAAAATAACCCTCTCTTATCAGCCTCCTGGCAGCTTTCACGTTTCCTATGCATGTTAATTACTTTATTAATTACGTTGGTATCTCTGGTTCTGCCCAGCATATCTCGGTGCTCTTTGTTCCCAGTGCGCACCCATTCTGCCTCGTTCATTGGCACATGCATGCCCAGTTTCTGTTTCTAAAAGGGATTCTTTGAGCCTCAGTAAACACGTGGCTTTCAATTAGCTGTGCAGTTGTCGTTCCCATTTCCCTCTCCGCCACGCCACCAATGGGGTGTTTTCTAACATTCTCCCAAATAGAGGCACTCTGTGTTAAGTTCCTGACATTGTTCCTCAGCCCTTGTTTTCTCTCCAGGCCGCAGCTCAGAGAGCCCCACAACCTAGGACTGGGGGTGGTAAATGAGCAGGAAGGTGTTGGGGGTGGGGTGGGGCATGGGGTAGAGGAGCTGAACCCTGAGGCAGATGGAGATGGGGCTTCATGAGGTGAGGCTGGAGGGTGACCTGGGACCGAATCCTGAGAGCACTTGAATGTTAAGCTGAGAATTTCAGACTTTACCCTAAAAACCAACATCCCCCAAAGTACGAATACATGACATGCACTATTAATCCCATTCACTGTCCCAAAACAAAAGGGAATGGGGGGACTTCATGGTCCAAAAGTTTTTTAAAATCCCAGAAACTACACATCTGCTTCTTGGGCTTTGGCATGGCAAAGGCTCTGGAGAGTTCTTCAGTTTACTGTTTTAACTAAAAATTTTAACTAGCATTTCCAAAACTTCTTTGGCCACAGAACTCTTTCTCGTGGTACATGTTGACATCAACATATTCTAATATGGAGTCTAATTTAGGAAGCGCTGCTGGAAGGGACGAGGGGCCTTGGTGGGTTTGGGGCAGGAGGGACTTGCTTAGACTGCGTTTAGAAAGGTGCTCTGGCAGGCTGTGGGGGAGACCACAGGCGGGGCTGGGGGCCATGACAATGAGGCAGGCCCCGAACGGTTCAAGCAAAAGGAAATAAGGATCTAAACCAAGGTTTCAAATGTTTCCATGTTTTCTTTCCATTTTCTTTCAAACTGCATTGTTGTCTTAAAATTGGAAAATCAGTGTTGCTATAATAGATCAGAGCACAAGGATTTTAGTCAGGCGTAAAATCTGAATGAGAAAGCAATCTGTGCGTTCTTCCGTCTTCAAAGGAAGTGTTTAGCCCAACAGGGTGTTGGAACACAATAGCCATCTGTTTCTGCAAATCACCAGAGTTCATCGAGGCTTTCCAACCAGACAGACACAAAGTCAGGTCCCAGGGCCATACTTTAGTGGCTCCGTGACCCCGGGCAAGCGGCTGCACTTCTCTGTGTCTTCATTTTCCTGTGCCGTAAAGAGAAAGAATAATCCCTCTCTCACAGCTTCAAGGACTGCCTGAGGGGGCATGTGCAAAGTCCTTAGCACAGTGCTCGATGTATATTAACATAAACACAAATAGAATCACCCTTCTCTATTAGTCAGGATAGGCTGGGCCAAGCTGCGGTAACAAAGAACCCCTAATGCTCAGAAGCAAACTGCATCAAAGATCTATTTCTCTGTCATGCAAAGTCCACTTGTAAATCCAGGTGGTCTCCAGGGGAACCATCTTCCATGAGGCTGCTCAGTGATCTGGGACCAAACATGAGGCAGCACACAGGTCTTGTGACAAGACCTTGTGACAAGAGCCTTCTTCTAGGCTTCAGCCCACGAAGGTCAGATGTCACGCCCTCCCATAGCCCACTGGCCAGAATTAGTCACGTGGCCCCCAACACACTGTAAAGGGGCTGAGAAGTGTGGGTGAGCGGGTGAGATGTCAGGGGAGTGCCAGCCTCTGCCAGCCGCTCCTTTACTTCCTTTGATGTGTCCACTGAACCTCTCTGAGCCTCAGTCTCCTCATCACTAAAGCAGGGCTGATACTTCCTGTCCACCTGGCGTGGGGTTATTAGGGAACACATGTGATCACATATGTGGAAAATGTTGACACTGGAGGTGATTATGTGCTCACTTTCAGCTGGGCCAAAACCACATCACATCTTTGGTTCCCAGGAAAACATGCAGCTCCAGTTCTCCTTAAATCTCTGTGCCTGTCATTCCCCAGCCCTATCTTGCCTCAGCATTGCCCACACCCCCATCTAAGTTGGACCTTTTAAATTTTTTTGGTGAAACCATGAAGGCCACCCATCAGTAGTCTTTGGTGGCCTATTTCTGAAATTGTGCACTTGGTGGCACATCCTGCATGGAAAAGGAGACCCTGAGGTGCCACGAGGGATGACAGGGCGCCACTGCCTTTCTCTCAGGGGTCCCGCCTCACAGGGTATGTGGTGTGGGTGTCCCCCAGTACCAAGATTCTCTTAAACATGGGCAGTGACCGTGTGCGTTGCCAAGCTCCATGGTGTGGTTTGGCTGCCAAATAACCAAGGTCAGGGCCAGCCCCAGCTGCATAGGGCTGTAGGCATGAGGAAGGAAAACTACTCTTGCCCTCCTCGGATCGCCTTAGAGACTTGTGTTTTCACATGGGCTCAGACCCTGTAGAAATAGTGACTAGATGAAGTGTGGCCAGGATGGGGAAAGAATAAGAAGAAACTGTGCCATGTAGGAAGGATCGATGTGAACCCAGCAAAGGCTCAGAGGGGCATGATCACCGTCTCTAAGCTTCAGAGGGGCTGCCTTGGGGTCCAGGGAGGAGCTGCAGCCTGCAGGGTCCCAGAAGGCAGAACTGAGACCTGTGGGCAAAGTTCTGGTGGGACAGATTTCAGCTTAGGATGAGGAAGAATGTTCACATTTTAGTCTGACCCATCCAAAATGAACTGGGCTTCCTTAGGAGGTAGTGAGTGTCTCATCACCAGAGCTGAGCAAAGAAAGATTGGACGAGCTCTTGGCAGGGGCTGCTCACTGAGGAAGGGAAGTGAAAGAAGATGCTTGAGTGAACCTCCTCAAGCCCAAAAGTTCTCTGATTGCACAAAACAGAATAGTTGAGTACGGTGACCTGCAGAGATATTTTATATATGTTTGTATAAATGTTTATATATTTGTTGTTGATGGGTGTGTGTGCGAGGAGGTAAGAACAGCTCTGAAGTGTTGATGTGTTGGAGCGTCACCCTCATGCTGGAAACTCTGTCATTGGTGCTGAGAGAAGGCCCTGGCCGGCATGAGGAAGCTGGCCGGGAACCCGAGCCCTGAGCCCTGCGGCAGAGTGAAGGGGGCGCACAGGCTCCCCAGGGACTCCCATGCACAGCCAGCAGTGGCAGCAGCACCACTTACGACATCCTGTTTTGGAACAGGCTTTGCAACACTGCACTTTCGGGGCTCCCAGCCCACTTGCCTCTCTCTGAATGACAACAGGCAAATGAAGTGAATGCATTGTTCTTGCGCGTATTACCACGGGCAAGCGTGTGCCTGGGCTGTGTCGTCTTTTGTCCTCAGGGCTCTTGCTCGATGCTCAGAACAACCAGCAAAGCAGGTGACTCCCGCATTTCTCAGAGGAGAACCTGGAGCTCAGAGGGAGCACGTGGCAGACCTGGGTCAGAGCCCTGGGCCAGAGGCAAGGCCAGCGGCTGCCCGTTACACCAGGGTGTTGCCCTCCTGCCTTTTTGCCAAGAGCAAACTAACATCTGAGCTGCAGCAGGGAACCCGAGAGGGAACACTTGAGGCTCACCCAGGCAGCCAGCTTCCTTTGTCCTTGCTGAGCTGGGACTCCCAGAATTACCCAGAGTTCCAGGGAGGAGTCCAAACAACAGAAAGGGTCCTGGACTAGGGGTCAGGACAGCAGGCTCAAGTGCCAGGTCCTCAGGTTTCTTGCTGTGTGTCCTTGGGTGAATTACAGCCTCTTCCTGGGCCCAGTGTTCTCTATGCAAAGTGGAAGTGAGGCCGATGGCCCTACTCAACTCCTAGGGCTGTTAGGCAGATCTAACAGCGTTGAAAACCATAAAATTGAGCACACGTGCATAACAGTGGTGGACTCTAGTAGCTCTTTCCGGGGTCCCCCATGCTCCAGCTTTCTGACTTAGAGCATCTTCACACCCTAGTTCTGTCGCCTCCCGTTTCACACCAAGCTGGGCTTGAGCTTGACAGCAGGAAGTTGCTGTGAGCCACCAGCCAGGCCAGGCACTGAGTTAGCTGCAGACCCGTGAGAGGATGGCGAGGGACATGCTGCGGGCATAGCCAGCCAGCCAGGGCCGAGAGGGGCCAGCTCAGCTGCCCTGCGGACTGGGCTGGGAGGTCCT